>JARQOD010000004.1:117526263-117542663 GCA_033576555.1 Oophaga sylvatica
AACGCGAATACTGAACCCAAAACCCACAGGACAAGGTAGACTGTTAACAGCATTTTCCGAAAACAACGGGGCGGTTTTTGTAACCCAGGGATGAGAACAAACTGGGGGGGCGGGGGGGATTTTTTTTTCCCCCTTTCCCCACAGCAAGGGGAACACGAAAAACGGGGAACCCCATAACACGGGAGCAAGTGAACTGGCTAACAGTTTTTCCCAAAAGAAAACAACTGCGGTTTTGGAGCCCGGGGTCAAGAGGGTGGGGAAAAAAAATATTGATTAAATTGTTTTTTACGGGGCCATTGAAAATTATTTTTTTTCAAACAAGAATAAATGAATTTTTACAAAAAATAAAATGAAAATTTTTTAAATTACAAGAAAAAAAAAAATTTTATACTTACAGCCTTTTTGGGGGTTGATAACTTTTAAAAATGGCAAACCCAAAAAAAATGGTAACAAATTCAAAGCTTCGAGAATCAGTGCTTCATCGGGCTAAGAGAAAACCAAAAAGGGAAAGAATCAAAATTTTAAAAACCCACAACAGGAAAACGGGAATAAAAAAGACAAGGGGGGGAGGGACAAGTGGGGGCCCCCGGGGCAAAAAAAAAGGAGAACAAGGAGTTTTTTCAGCCCCCAACACAACCCACGAAAAAATTTAAATTTAAATTTTTAGCGTGGCAAAAGACTTTGTATCCCGGGGTCTACATCAGGGATAGGAATTACGTTAAAAAATAAAACTTCAAAATGAGAAACGTAAAAAGGTTTCAAAAATTAAGCTCTTTTGCCCTTTTGACACTGTTAGTGAGGAAAATAATAATCAGGGGGTTTTATGTCATTCATACTTTAAAAGGGAAATCTGCGTCTCCCCCCTTTTCCAGGTCATAAAACCCAAAAAAAATCCCAAAAAAAGGGGAAAAATCAACTTTCTTCCTTACTAGGAACGTTTAAAATTTTTTTTTCATCCCTGTGAGAAAAAAAACATTGGGTACACCCCACTTACTTTCTTACCTTTTGCAATATTCCTGTGTCCTGTTTGTTTTTAAAATTTTTGGATCAAATTTTTTTTTATTTATTTTTTCCGGAAAAAACTGAGTAGCCTAAAAAGTTTGAAATTTTTTTTCCACTTTTAAATTACCCCAAAAAAAGGTAGAACCACGCGACCTGAATCAAAATATTTTTCTATCTACGGGCTAACACGGTACAAAGATACACTTTTTTTAAAAATTTTTCAAGAAGGAAAAATAAAGAAAAACAAATAAAACCAATATGCACACCCAAAAAAAAAATTTGGAACAAACAACCCCCAAAAAAATTTGGGGAAACAAAATAGTGTTTAAATTTAAGAATAAAATCATTTTTTTTTTGAATAATGCTTAAGGAACGAAATTTTTAAACATAATTTAGGAAACAAGGGATTTTGTAATAGTCACCATCACATCACGAAAAATTTTAAAGGGACGCCCACAGACAATTTAATTTTTTAATTTTCATAAAATCGTAATTTCTATACATTTTTAAGACATTCCACATGGACTCTCAATTGTTGATGACACAATAATGTAAAAAAAAAAAATAACCATTTAAAAAAACTTTAGCATTTTTTGTCACAATTTAATTTTTCCCCTGAAAGTGTGGGTGAAACAAAGGCTACGGTAGAAAAGGGTTATTCTATTCTGTATCAAAAGTGGACCCTCTGATGGGTAATCCGATTTTAAAACCTGAACGTCAATAAAGTCGGGGGCTGAAATCATCCCATTTTTTGCTTTTAAGGGGTTAAAAGGGGGGTAAAAAAATGTCTGTTTGCGCAAACTTTATCCCAACACTACCTTCCAACTGTCCCCGCGGGGGAGGGTAGCGTGTGGCAATTACTGACTATAAAAAGTAGGTTACTGCCTTAAATTTCGCCCCGGGGGCGAAAAAAAAATACAGCAGTAAAAATTTAATGTGTAATACAAACCAACAAACCCCAAAAAATTTGTTCCCCCCCTTTTTTAAAAAAATTCAAGAAAAAACCAAAAGGTTGCCGCGACTTAATTGAATACATTTTTACAAAACATTTCCCAAAAAAACTATCCTGTGATACCTAAACCTTTTAATTTTTAACCCCCTTTTTTGGTTTTTTCAACGCATTTTCAGGTAAAAATACCTATTGCCCCAAAGCATGAGCACTTTCTAGAGTAAAAAATTTAAATTTTGGGGCATTATTCCCCTGTTTTTTCAGCTGGCCAATTTTAAATGGTGTTTGGGAATTTTCATTTGGGGATCAGTATTTATTTTTAATTCGTCAAAAAAAAAACCGGGTGATGATGATTTGGTTTTAAAAAATTCAAACCAATTTATTTCTTAAATTTAAAACGATAAATTTCCCTTTTTAAAACCCCAAAAATTTATAAGTCCCGAAATGTACTTTTATGCTTTAAATTTTTAAAAATTTAAAATAACTATGTTTTATTTTTTTGTTAAACCTTTTTTAATGACAAAGTGCAAATGCCTGTGATTTTAAAAATTTTTATTTTCCTATTTTTTTTAAAAAATTTTTTCATTCTAACCCCCGCAAAACTTCCCCAATTTCTTTTTTTTCCGCAAACCAGGGGGGGCTCTTCCCTATTTGGAGCAATTTTGGGCCCTGTTTTTTCTGTCCATTGTCGGGAACCGGACACTTCTTGGGCCTTTTACACACGGGAAAGCTGGCGTTCTGAACCCCACAACAGTAAGTTTTTTTTTTGTGTCTGGGAACACCTTTGACAGCAAATGGGATGTTGGGCCCAGGGGTAAGTTCAGGTGGGAAAAATGAAAAAACAGGGGGACATGGTAACGTTCAACCATTATTTAAAACGAAAAAGGGCAGAAAAAATTCTTCGAATCCATGCCCTTTTTCATTTTCAGAAAAGAAGCCGGTTTTACATTTTCGGGGATAGTCGCAAGCGAGGGCCCCGTTAACACCCCCCGCAGCACTAAAACGCGCTTTCCCAAAATAACGGGGACACAAGCCGCCCCCCAATGCATACGGGGTAAACTCTGGCCATGTATCCATTTTAGAGCCCCCAAATTTTTAAAAAAGGGGAAAAAGCCATCGGGGGGTACACTGAGAGCAAAGCCCAAATAGCGTCACCATCTGACGGAACGTTGCCTCCCGTGCCCCGGGGGCCCCTCGGATGGTGTTTAAAATTTGGGGCGCCCCCCCCAAAACTTTGCCCCTTTTTAACATCGGGGCCCCTTTCCCCCGTGCAGAGGCACGCGTTGCTCCCCTTGTTGCAGAGCCCTTTCACGCCTCGAAAGCCGGGGTTTTTTTGTAAACAGTAGCACAGCAGTGCTCTGGGGATAAGGTAGAACATTAGGGATTGCCCCAGTTTTTTTTGGGGTATTTTCCCGCTTTTTTACCTCCCGGTTCAACGGGGATAGGCTTTTGACGTTGTCCCGGTAGCGAGGCTAGGGGGTACACCCAATAACGATCGGAGAAGGGGCAGCGGGGGGTTTTTTTTAGGCACTGCACATGAAATCAACCAGTCTGCAGACTCCCAACGGAAAAGAAACGCGTCCCTGAAGAGCGTTATCTCTCCTGCTCCATCACCCCACCCCGCTCTACAACTGATAACGTTTTTACCTCCCTCGGAGCGATGTCTTCCTCCTCCATTGACCCTCCCCCCAAACCCCACAAAGTGGCCCTGCCCACCCTTTGTGGGAACCACTTGCGCTACTTTCCGAAGGGTGGAATTTTTGATTTCCCTCCCCACCTCCAAAACCTCATCCCTTATTCTTCAGGTTTTTTAAGCGGCAGAAAGGGGGACGTCAGGCGCTATGCATAAACTCCTCCCACCCCCTTGCTCACAACCCCGAAAAACGTGGACACCTTTCAAGGGCCCCTCTTTAAAAGTGAAGTTGGACCGCAAATTGCGTTTTTATTGCGCGACAGCGATACCCAAACTGCTGGCTGCTGCTCACACAACCCCCAAAAATATGTAACGTTAAAAATTTCCACCGGGGGGTACGTCACATATGATCGATTTTTTCAGGAAGGCGCAATCGCGTTGCAGACTGCAATAGCATCTGGCCTCTGAAGCGCAAGTGAGCGCACCTAGGGACCTTGTGCCAGTGATCAAATCCGGATATCCCTAAAAAAAAACCTGCAACCAATTTTTAGCACAGTGCCAGACATGGATTGGTGGGTTGCCACCCAGAGCTCCACCAGTTTTTGCCATTTCACACACCCCAAACCGGCGGGGGAATTCGCGGAAAAAACCCACACTCGCCCCCCCGTTTTTGGGGGGATTCCAACCTCCTGCGCTGTGTGGCTCGTTTCCCCAGGGAAATTTAATTTAAAAACCCCCTGTTCCTTTTGGGGCCACGGCTGTGCCAAAGGTTCCGCATCATAAGCGCCACGGTCCAGGGGGAGGAAAACCGGAGCCCTGCACGTTTTCTGAGGAACGGGGAAAGGAGGAGGGTAATGTGGACGTTATTCCGGAATCCTTGGGGGGCAAACCCTTTACAGCCCACTTCGCAAATCGTCCCGGGGCCCACAACTTTCCCCACCCGGGGGCATGATGAAAGGTACGCCCTGCCAGGGTACGGTCCACGCAGGGGTGTGGGGTGGACCTTGGGGCTACTGGGGGTTTTTATACGCATTTTTAAAATTTTTTCCTCAACAGTTTTTGGGGAGACCAGGGGGGCTTGCCTCTGAAAAAAAATCGGCGGGGAAAATTGTATTGTGGGCTCCCAAAAACATAATTCACGGAAACTGTCAGCTCCACCAGCCTAAATACAGCATTTCAAGGACAGGGGTTTTCAATGACAGCTTCAACCGGCCGTGATGGTTTCCCCATAAAACCCTTTATCCCGCCTTCAAAACCCGGGGTGTTTTTGTGGCCTGGGTGTGTGAGGATGACAGGGAACTTGCCCTGTGGGGGAATAAAACTGTGCTCTGGACAACAGACAGAGGTTCTTTCCCTGGCGTCCTTTGGGAACCTTTTCCCCGGGGTGAATGGGAAAGGGCCCAAAAGGACAAATTAGGTGCGCTTATTTTTCCTACATCCCAGTGGTTTTTTGTAATCAACAAAGTCTTTGACCGCAAAAGTTTTTCCCCATATTTTTTTTTTAAGGTTCTGACATTTTTTCTCTTTTAATTTTTTGATTTCACAGCTTCTTTGAATAGAAATATCATCTAAAAATGAACAAAAAAGGACCACGCGAGCAAGCCTGGAGGCCCCCGGTTGGCTGTTTTAAAAAATGCTCCAACGGTGCCAAACGGAGGCTACAGGCAACGATCTCGCCTACCTCCCCTACTGTTGGACCGTTGGTCAATCTTTCCCAAGCGCCCCCCCCCTTTTCCCTTTTTTTCACGCCATTTTTGGGGTTTGGGGCCTCATCACTCCCCACTACCCTCTTCCAACCCTGCGTTTTGGGGGGGTCTGGCCCCACCATGCTCAACAGAAATGGAACTGATCTCATCACTCAGAGCTTCTGCGGGGTGCTGACCTCGGGGCTGGTCACCCCCCCTCTTTAATTCAAAGACACGCTGTCGCATCACTGCAACTGCCCCTTTTTTACATTCCAAATGCCTTTCTGGGCCCCTGTTTCCAAAGGGCCCAAAAGATTCTGAGAACAGAACAAACTCAGCTGGGCCCCGACGAGCTCTCTGACTGCCTGGGCAATTTTTTAGGGGTGAAGAGACTGAGGTTTTTCCCAGTGCTGTGGGGCCGAAGGGGTGGAAGGTATTGAATCGATGCATTTGGTGCCATCCAACCAACAACGTTCAATTTTTTTTTCACGCCAGGGGGGGCCTGACCCACAAAATGCGCATAAAGGGAAAGCCACGGGGGGAAAAAGGGGATGCTGTGTCCTGGGGGCAGCACCACAAATCCCCGCCTCTCCCTGCTGCAAATCCCCCGCCTCGACCACACCACGGCCTTTCCCTACTTCTTCTCTTGGGAATTTTTTTAAAAAAAGTCAAAAATTTTAAGGCCTAAGTGTGGTTTTCCCACAGACTACAGTGAAAACCCCGCAGAAACTTTCATATCGTAAAAGGCCCCCCTTGTGTATTCTTAGTGTTTTTTCAACCAAGGGGTTTTTAACGATGGAACGCGTCACAAAAAGATTTGTTTTTTTCCACTAAAAGGGGGCAGCCCAAATTTTAGAAAAAAGAAGGATGGGGCAGTGAACAGCCACAACTACAACCGCAGGGGTTTTTGTACAAACGGGGGCGAATCGCACTCCCCAAAATAAACTCACAGACTACGGAACACTGAAAAAAAACTATTCCTATCTTAAAAGCCCTTTTGTATTCAATGGTTTTGCAAACCCAAAGTATTGTAACGAGAAGCCGTCACCTAAAGATTAGTTTTTTTCCCCCCTAAAATGGAGCAGCACCAATTAGAGAAAAATGTAAGGATGGCTGACACACCTCACAGACTAAAACCGCGTGGTTGAAGTACAAACGGAGCGTAATCTGCACTCACAAAATGAAAAGCTCACAGACTACAGTGAACACTGAAACACAACTATTCACTATCTGTGAAAAGCTCCTTTGTGATTTCTATAGTGTTTGCAACCAATGTATTGTAACGGATGGAAGCGCGTCACACTAATAGATTAGTTTTTTTTCCACTAAAATGGAGCAGCACCAATTAGAGAAAAATGTGAAGGATGAGGCAGTGACACACGCTCAGCAGACTACAACCGCAGTGGTTGAAGTACAAACTGGAGCGTAATCTGCACTCACAAAATGAAAAGCTCACAGACTACAGTGAACACTGAAACACACTATTCACTACTGTGAAAAGCTCCTTGTGTAGTTCTATAGTGTTTGCAACCAATGTATTGTATACGGATGGAAGCGCGTCACACTAATAGATTAGTTTTTTTTCCACTAAAATGGACAGCACACCAATTAGAGAAAAATGTGAAGGATGAGGCAGTGACACACGCTCAGCAGACTACAACCGGCAGTGTTGAAGTACAAACTGGAGCGTAATCTGCACTCACAAAATGAAAACCACAGACTAACAGTGAACACTGAAACACAACTATTCACTATCTGTGAAAAGCTCCTTTGTGTAGTTCTATAGTGTTTGCAACCAATGTATTGTATACGGATGGAAGCGCGTCACACTAATAGATTAGATTTTTTTCCACTAAATGGAGCAGCACCAATTAGAGAAAAATGTGAAGGATGAGGCAGTGAACACACGCTCAGCAGACTACAAACCGCAGTGGTTGAAGTACAAACTGGAGCGTAAATCTGCACTCAACAAATGAAAAGCTCACAGACTACAGTGAACACTGAAACACAACTATTCACATCTGTGAAAAGCTCCTTTGTGTAGTTCTATAGTGTTTGCAACCAATGTATTGTATACGGATGGAAGCGCGTCACACTAATAGATTAGATTTTTTTCCACTAAAATGGAGCAGCACCAATTAGAGAAAAATGTGAAGGATGAGGCAGTGACACACGCTCAGCAGACTACAACCGCAGTGGTTGAAGTACAAACTGGAGCGTAATCTGCACTCACAAAATGAAAAGCTCACAGACTACAGTGAACACTGAAACACAACTATTCACTATCTGTGAAAAGCTCCTTTGTGTAGTTCTATAGTGTTTGCAACCAATGTATTGGTAACGGATGGAAGCGCGTCACACTAAATAGATTAGATTTTTTCCACTAAAATGGAGCAGCACCAATTAGAGAAAAATGTGAAGGATGAGGCAGTGACACACGCTCAGCAGACTACAACCGGCAGTGGTTGAAGTACAAACTGGAGCGTAATCGCACTCACACAAAATGAAAAGCTCACAGACTACAGTGAACCTGAAACACAACTATTCACTATCTGTGAAAAGCTCCTTTGTGTAGTTCTATAGTGTTTGCAACCAATGTATGTATACGGATGGAAGCGCGTCACACTAATAGATTAGATTTTTTTCCACTAAAATGGAGCAGCACCAATTAGAGAAAAATGTGAAGGATGAGGCAGTGACACACGCTCAGCAGACTACAACCGCAGTGGTTGAAGAACTAACTGGAGCGTGATCTGCACTCAAAAAAGTAAAAAACACAGACTGAAGTGAACACTGAAACACAACTGTCCACAATCTGTGAAAAAGCTCCTTTCTGTACTTCTATAGTGTTTGCAACCAATGTATTGTATACGGATGGAAGCACGTCACACTAATAGATTTGATTTTTTTCTAATAAATGGAGCTGCACCAATTCCACTAAATAAAAAAAAAAAAAAAAAAAAAAAAAGTGACACGTGCAGATGCCTACAAACAGCGTGGATGAGAGCAAACTGCAGCGCACCTGCACTGTCACACACACACCTTGCACAGAGCTGTTAAAACAACACTGGCAAAAGAAGCTTTACACACGGGTTGGTAAACTAGCCTGCCTCAAGCACAGTATACACAAAATCGCAATATCTAACTGTCCCTCAGAGTTAGCAGAGTAGCGTTCTGTCCCTTACTGATTCACAGCACAGTGACTCTAAAATGGCGGCGGGCGCTTTTATATGCATTCTGACATCATTTCAGCAGCCAATCACAGCCATGCCATTAGTTTAAGATGACCGCAGCATTACAGGATGTGCCCACACTTCGTGGAATTCCTCATTGGCTGACTAAAATCACATTGCCTCTCAAAGAATTATGGGAACTTCCGATTCCGGTATACGATATGGAAAAAGTATCGAATTAAGTATCGGAATTCCGATAACGCGAATATCGGCCGATACCCGATACTTGCGGTATCGGAATGCTCAACACTAATCATTACTCTTGTATTCAATAGGCCTTTGAGTTGATAAATACCTTTTTGTCATCACTTTTCTTCTCCGTACATATACAGTAAGCGAAGAGAAGCTCTTTTGCTCTGCAAGAGACTGTTAGATGTAATGCCCAACAAAAATGAATCACAGGCATTAATTCTGTGATATTTTCAAAAACATTTTAGAGAAAACTCGCCACTTATGTAATAATTGTCATAATTCAGAAGGGATGAAAATGATGCTGCAATGAAGAATGCTTTCAAAAAATAGAACTGTTTATTTTTATCAATTAACAAATTGCAAAGTGAATGAAATAGAAATCTAAATTAAATCAATATTGTTATGACTCTTTTACCTTTAAAACAGCTTCAATTCTTTTGGGTACACTTACTCAACTCCTGACTATAATTTACAAAATCTTGACTGAGTAACTATAATACCAACTGCTGATATTGGTCATCATTTTCATATTTAGGTTGAAACACTGTCATGGTAAGATTGATGACAGCAACACGATACTGCATCAGGAAGGTCTCTCCCAGGCAAAGATTTCAAAGCATACCGGGTTTCAAGATGTGTTGTTCAAGCTCATTTGAAGAAGCACCAAGAAATGGGGAACATTGAGGACACAAAATGGTCAATCAAGTAAATTTAGTGCTGCGAATAAAAGACGTCATGCTTATTTCCCTTCAAAATCAGAAGACATCCAGCAGTGCCATCATCTCAAAACCGACAGCAACCAGGGGACCAAGCTACACCCATATACTGTTTGGAGAAGTTTGTCCAGAAGAGGTATTCATGGAAGAAATTGTGTTCAAAAGACCATACATTCCAAATGGGAATCTATCTATTATCTTATCTATCATCTATCTATCTATCTATCTATCTGTCTGTCTATCTACTATCAACATATGGAAATTAAAAAAAAATGATAGAGAGGTTTTTGAATTTCATTTACACATCTATGTTTTCAGTATTGAGTGTGAGAGCAGACATTCACGCACTTACACATCTTGGCTATTAAAGGGGTTGTCCACTACTAGGACAAACCCTTCTTAATCTAAATGTTTGACCCTAATAAAATAAAAAAGCTTATACTCATCTCCCGTGCCGGCGCTGTTCCAGCGGTGCCAGCATTCACGGTCACAGGGCTCTTGTGCTGTTATGACACTCCCAATCAGCGCTGGTGTCACTGTTCCCACCTTCAAACAATATGAACATGAAGAGGAAGTCAGGGCTGCAACTGATCTCTGAATTCCTCTACATGCTCCAATCGAGAAGTGGACAACCTCTTTAACCCCTTCACCCCGAAGCCTGTTTTCACCTTCTTGACCAAGCCAATTTTTACAATTTTGACCACTGTCACTTTATGAGGACATAATGCTTCAACAGATCCCGTTGATTCTGAGGTTGTTTTCTCGTGACACATCGTACTTTATGATAGTGGTAAAATTTCTTTGACATGACTTGCATTTATTACTTAAAAAAAACAAAATTTGGTGAAAATTTAGAAAATTTCTCAATTTTCAAATTTTAATTTTTATGCCCTAAAATCAGGGAGTCAAAATGCAGAAAATAGTTAATAAATAACATTGCCCACATGTCTACTTTACCACAGCACAATTTTGGAAATATATTTTTTTTATAGGAAGTTGTAAGGGTTAAAAGTTAACTTCTCAGTTTTATAACAAAATTTGCAGAAAATACCCAAAAATGACACCATTCTAAAAACTGCACCCCTCAAGGTACTTAAAACCACATTCAAAAAGTTTATTAACCCATCAGATGATTCACAGGAATTTTTTGGAATGTGAAGAAAAAATAAACATGGACCATACATTTTGTTGTGCAATTTCTCCTGAGCATGCTGATACCCCATAGGTGGGGGAAATCTACTGTTTGGGCGCACGGCAGGGCTCAGAAGGGATGGAGCGCCATTTCACTTTTTGAATGTAAAATTTTCTAGCATAATTAGCAGTCACCATGTCGCATTTGGAGAGCCCCTGATGTGCCTAAACAGTGGAAACCCCCACAAGTGACATTATTTGGAAACTACACCCCTTAGGGAACTTATCTAGATGTGTATTGAACACCTTGAGCCCCAAGGTGCTTCACAGAAGTTTATAATGTAGAGCCGTGAAACAGTAAATCACATTTTTCCCAGATAAATCTTTTTTAAGCTCCAAATTTTGCATTTTCATAAGGGTAACAAGAGAAATTGCTCCATACAATTTGTTGTGCAATTTCTCCTGAGTGCGTAGATACCCAATATCTGGAGGAAAATAACTGTTTGGGTGCATGGCAGGGCTAGGAAAAGAAGCGCCATTTGATTTTCTCAATGTAAAATATGCTGGAATAATTAGCGGTTGCCATGTCGCGTTTGGAGAGCCCGTGATGTGCCTAAACAGTGGAAACCCCCATTATGGAAACCCACCATTATGGAAACTAGACCCCTTTGGGAACTTATCAAGATGTGTATTGAGAACCTTGAACTCACAGGTGCTTCACAGAAGTTTACAGCGTAGACCAGTGAAAATAAAAAAAATCAAATTTTTCCAAAATAAATCTATTTTAGCTCCATATTTTGTATTTTCATAAGGGAAACAGGTGAAATTACTCTGTACAATTTGTTGAGCAATTTCTCCTGAGTACACCGATACCCCATATGTGGGGGAATACTACTGTTTGGGCGCACGGCAGGGCTTGGAAGGGAAGGAGCGTCATTTGACTTTTTGAATGTAAAATTAAAATGGAATAATTAGCGGATGTCATGTAGCGTTTGGAGAGTCTCTAATGTGCCTAAATAGTGGAAACCCCCCTCAAGTGACCACATCCTTTGGGAATTTATCTACAGATGTAGTGACGATTTTGACTCCATGGGTGTTTTCCAGAAACAGGCAGCAGTGGATGAGTGAAAATTGCAAACTGCCATTGTAGTGATCACTACATTATGCCCAGCTCATTCTTCTGGAGACATGTACCCATAAGCTAGACAGGCCCTCATCACTACAGAAATGCCAAACATGTGGGCGCTAAATGTTGTTTAGGCACATTGGGTATCAGAAGGAGGGGAGGCATTTGGATTTGGGAGTGCAGTATTTGCTGAATTTCTTTTGGGGAGCGTGAAGCCCTTTAGCTTTTCCATAGTCTATGTGCTACCAGTTAGGTGGAAGCCCCTATATTTCCGTTAACAGATGATGGTCCTGAGTGGGGACTTGATTTTTTGTGGATGGAGTTGAAGATTTTATTGGGAACATTTTACATAATCTTAGGGATCATATTTGTCCAGCTTTCTACTCTGAGCACTTTGGGGTTTCCATCTAAATCTCTGAGTGACGTGACAGATGAAACCCCCGAAGGATCTATTCACTATAATGAGGCAGCAGAATTACTCTGGACTCCGTCTGGCCTCTGTTCAGCGGTGTCCTTTTCAGAAGTGCACAAAACTGTGTCCGACGGCACTTTTAAAAAATCCTTAAAAGACGGACAACAGGGGATCACAGGTCCTATGGCATCCACAGTGCCTCCATCTGCCTGATTGTAGGGAATCTTCTGCCAGGGGGTTCTGTCTGAATCATGTATTTCAGAAATGTACACAGAAACCCCGGTGTAAGCGCTCAGTGAAGCGCGCAGGATAAATGTGCGCCAAGCCTTACTGCGATCTTTGGAAGGCAGAATAAAAAAAATCAACAGCATGTGAAGAATTGGTTTTATTTATTTTTATGCCGTTACTCGTGTGGTATAAGCGATTAGGAGACTTTATTCTTTGAGGTATGATTACAGAGATACCAGTTTTATATTGGGTTTTTATGTTTGGCTGCTGTCACACACTAAAAGACGCTTTTTATTACGAAAACTAGTTTTATATAGGAAAAAGTGCTAGTGCAATCGAAAAAAAAAGCAAGAATCTGATTCACAAGTAGTGCATATATATAATTAATACGTAGATCATCAGAACAGTTGCTTATATTGAATATAAAATGATCAGATACATAGTGCAGCACAGAGTAAAGTGTATATGCGATGCATACTGAAATAGGACTAATAAGTTATAACTAGAGTGGAAAAAAGAGTTGGGGCGGACGCCATCTGGGTGCCAGTGACTTTTATTTGCCATTGTAAGTTATATATATTTTTTCCACTCTGGTTATAACTTATTAGTCCTATTTCAGTATGAATCGCACATACACTTTACTCTGTGCTGCACTATGTATCTGATAATTTTATATTCACTATAAGCAACTGTTCTGATGATCTACATATTAATTATATACTGTATATGCACTACTTGTGAATCATATTCTTGCTCTTTTTCGATTGCACTAGCACTTTTTCCTGTATACAATTTGTGATTTTGCATTATTAAATATTGCTGGTGCATATCTCTCCTGGCGATTTATTTTGATTTTTTACTCTCCCAGTGGTGTCCTTGTTTTGTACCAATTTTAATAATATTTCTATTATATATATATATTTTTCTGTTATTGTACCTGCTTTACTAAAAAAAAATTGTTATTACATTACAATATGTGGGACTTTTTGGTTGTTTTTTCTTTAGCTTTTTTAGTTTCTTTCCATTCCCGAGAGTCCATTCATCACTACTTTGTCCGGCTTCTTGGTCGCAGGGTCATCACTTTATATTTACTCATCTATTTTATCTTATTTCACTATTTATTATATGGTATTTCCTGCCACATTTTAGTTTTTTCCTTTGTCAAATTTTTCAGTCATGTTATGGCTTGTTTTTTGCGGGACGAGCTGACATTTTTATTTGTACCATTTTCGGGCACATCACATTTTTTGATCGCTTTCTATTCCAATTTTAGGGGGACATAATGAACAAAAACCAGCAATTCATTTTTGCTTTTTTCTTTTATATTGTTCCGCGTGTGGTAAAATTGATAAGACAGCTTTATTCTTCGTGTCAGTACGATTACAGCGACATCTCAATTATATCGTTTTTTATGTTTTGGCGCTTTTACATAAAAAAAACTATTTTATAGAAAAATAATTATTTAGCATCAATTTATTCTGAGAGCCATAAATTTTTTATTTTTCTGTTGATGCAGCTGTATGGCAGTTTGTTTTTTCAGGAGAAGAAGACGTTTTCAGCAGTACCACTTTTATTTACATCTGTCTTTTTGATAGCGTTTTATTGCACTTTTTGTTCGGAGGTATGATAATAAAGCATTGTTTTTTGCCTCTTTTTTACGGTGTTCACTGAAGGGGTTAACTAGTGGGATAGTTTTATAGAGCGGGTCGTTACGGACGCGGCAATAACTAAATATGTGTACTTTTATTTTTTTAATTACATAAATAAATGTATTTATTGGAAAAATATTTATTTTATTTTTTACTTTAGGCTTTTTTAAAAATATTTTTACACATTTTAATATGTTTTTTTTTAACTTTTTTACATTGTCCCAACATGGGACATCACTATATAATGTCAGATCGCTGATCTGACACTTTTCACTGCTTAGTATCAGATCAAGATCTGACAGGCAGGGAACGAGACATGCTGGTGCCTGCTCTTACAGTCGCTCACAAGCCACCTCCCTGCAGGACCAAGAAGGACCCCGCAGCCATCTCCATGGAGACCATCAGACCATCGCAATGTCAGAAGAATAGTAGCGCGCAGGAAGTCCCTTCCCTGCACGATGCTTCTCTATGCTGCTGTCACTACTGACAGCAGCATCAGAGTGGTTAAATGCCTGCGATCGGTGCTAGCACTGACCGTGGGTATTGCTGCGGGGTGTCAGCTGTCACATTCAGCTGACACACCCGATAGCCGTGGCACTCAGCATGAGGCCGCGCGATCAGTGCGCCGTACTACTACTGGTGTTTGCGGGAACGCACCTCCCGCAGAGCAGTACTAGTATGGCGCATGTTGGAAAGGGGTTAATGGTTGTCTGAGGGATGTTCTGCCATACTGAGTGCACTTAGGCATGCATTTATCAATCTACACAGCTGGCAGCTCCATTTGCAATTGCCAACCAATAATGTCCCAGAAGTGCTCAATGGGAGAAAAGTCTAGAGACGCTGAAGGCCATTTTAGCAAGTTTGGACCATGTAATCTGATCACAGTAGCACAAGTAATATGAGGCCTGTTGATGTATTGGAAAAGGGCACCTGGGACACTTTAGAGAAATGGCTGTATCACCAGTTCCACATTTGGTAAATTCTTTACTGCAAATAAAATTGGATGTCACATGCCAAGCCTAAGGAGACAGTGTCAACACAAACCACAAGACATTGGGCTAACACCATAACGTCCAGCTACTGCTACACATATTCCATTGACCTCATACCATAGCTCTTAAAGTCTATCAAGGTACAGAAGAATAGACAGCTGGAATGGAGGTCTATCTTCTTCATCGACTAGTCATGGTTTTGGGATGTTATGATAGCAAGAGATTGGTCTGGAGACCATGTGAGCAACACCATGAAAAGACCTTCACAAGGGAATGTCAAACCGGTCCAATTCCAGGAGTATGGTGTGTGTTGTCATAATGTACAGTAACCAGACCCATCTAGTCTTCATTCTAAGTACACTGACAGCTTGGCATTACTTTCACTAAGCCATTTCTCCAAAGTGTCCCTGGAGCCATGTTTCAACATAGCAACACCAGGACGCATGCGCTTGTGCTACTGGGAGCAATCTGCATGACTTAAATGTGCTACCATGGCATGCAGGTCCCTGGACTTCTCGCCCGCAGAGCATATTAACAGCATGCCAAGCCATGTAAGTCTGTATATTCCTGCATGCAGAGATAATACCAACACTGGATAAATTGAGATGTTTTGAAAATTTTGTTTCCATTTTTCATCATTTGCATATCATTAACATGTCTATCAATCCTGTTATTTATAATTCCATAACGCTTCTTCCTTGGTTTTGACATTTTACTACTGAGGAGCATACTGTCTATACAGTACCATGAAAAAGTCTTAGGCACGTGTAGGAATAATGCAGCATAGTAAGAATGCTTTCAAATATAGAAGTGTTAATAGTTTATTTTTATCAATGTATATATGTGTAGCTCAGGAGCTAAAATAATCTAACAATGAAATCTTCCTAACTTAGCCGGTGGCATATCAACATCTTAACCCCTCTCGACATTAGACGTACTCTCCGTCCATAAAAACCCGTGCCATTCTGACCATGGACGGGATAGTACGTCATAGGCGATTAGCTGCGCTCCCGGAGAGAGCGCAGCTAATCGCCGCCGGGTGTCAGCTGATTATCACAGCTGACACCCGTGGACTGTGTGTCAGGAGCGGTCACGGGACCGCTCCCGGCACATTAACCCCTTGCCAACCGCGATCAAAACATGATCGCGGTGTGCTGGGGGCACAGGGGAGGATCGCGCAGGGTGGATGCTCCCTGCGCGCCCCCCTGAGACCCTCAGAGCAGCGCGATGTGATCGCGCTGTTCTGAGGGCTTCCTCCCTCCCAGGACCCGGATCCAAGATGGCGCTGGGGTCCTGGAGGGAGGCGGCTTCCTCAGTGCCTGCCGAGAGCAGGCATGAGGAAGCGTCCTGCACTCCTGTCACATCGCTGGTGTGGACAGAGTGCTGTGCCACTGTCACAACCAGCGATCTGATGAAATACAGTGATGTCCCACCCTGGGACAAGTAAAAAAG
>JARQOD010000004.1:117542763-117585799 GCA_033576555.1 Oophaga sylvatica
TTGTAAGGCCCCCAAATTGGACGAATCTGTGTATTTCTTTTCTTTGTTTGAATCAAAAAAAAAAGGACCGTAGTTTGTTGTAGATTGTTGTAATTTTTGTTCTGGGTTTTCTGTAATTTTTTCCTTGGCTTTAAAAATTGCCTTGGCTTTACTCCTTAGCTGTGCAGACTGCAAAAGATGGTTTTCCTAATTCTCAACGCCCTGTGACAAAGGTTTTTTGCAAAAGGGTATTGAAGGTGTGAAAAATTTGGGGTTTTGGGGCAAAAACTGGAAAAAGGATTTTTCTCTCGCCCACAATAAGAGAAAAAAGATGGATCTACTGTGGCCAAAACTTTTTGCTCCCCTGTTTCATAAATGTTAAATATGAAAATACTTTTTACTGGAGGCAATTTCACTTCTAAACAAAGAGAATTTGCGAAACAAATTGAGGGCCTTTGACACCTTAATGCGGAATAACCTATCACATGGTTTTAGGCCCTATTACATAAATTTAAAAAATTTACCCAATACCTGTGAAAACATCACAAAACATTACCAGCCCCAAAATCAAGGGAATAAAACTTTCCATCCTTTTTTGAACTGTTCCAATATTTATGCCATCCTCTGCCAAAATGCTTTTTGGGCTTCACGCACTTGTCTTCCCTATTGCTTTTTTCTGTGGTTTTGTGTTAAATATGTTTTTCTATGTTGTTTTTGTCTTTGCCGTGAAGAGACTAGTATCTCGGAAGCTTGCAATTTTGTTACCATTTTTCAGTTAGCCAAAAAGGTTAAACAACTGAGGATCTAAACTCTAAATGGGAGGGAAAATGCATTCTAGGAGTAATAAACACAATCCTTACTAGTACTATAGTTAAAGATTGGGCGGGTGTATGCTAGGATAAAGGTTTCCCGCATGACTGCTTTGTGCCAACTTAAAGTTTGGTGAAGATAATATTGCTATAATTGTTTTTCGGGGGTTTGCCTAGGCCCCTTAGTTCCAGTTAAAGGGGAAAACTTAAAGCTTGGCATACCCAAGAATTTTGGACAAGAGAGTGTTTCCAATTCTGGAAACAGTTTGTGAAGGGCTAAACTGTGACCCAGTGCCCAAAGTAAGGTCAATAGAGGCATGGTTCGGTGAGTCTGGTGAGGAAGAACTTCCCTGGCCCTGAGCATGCCAGAAATGTTTGAGAGAATGAAATTCATGAAAGGATTGGAAAAATGTAGCATGAACCAATCTTCAGCTATAAATCCACAGTTACAGTAACAAATTGTTCACCTCCGTGTCCATTAGGATTAAAGTTCGTCCACTAAACGTAAACAATGATCTTACTTAAATACTTCTGGACTGCCCATAGACTTTAAACGTCTGGGCAGTCCTCTCATGTTCCTGCACTGATGTTCTAAAATGTCTAAGCATCTTGTAGCTGTGGGGAGGAAATCTGGCTGTCACACAGAGCCAGACTTCTAAAAGACAGAATAAAGGTTGTTTACTACCATGTTTAGCTTCTCAATCTCTTTATACACAAAACTGAACTAGCACTTGTGTATACAGATTAGTAAACACTGACCGTGCTTTCGTCTCTGGACCCAGTGAACATGTGATTGCTGAGTGTAGTGAGGGAGCAGGAGTTGCTGGGTTCTAACAAACCCAAACAACTCTGTTTTGAATAAAGGAGGCTAAAATTCCCGTGTGGCTTGGGCTAATATACCAAACACAAATTACAGGAAAAATCAGCAAAAAAATAATGTAATAATATGTTAACATCCCCCCTTGCACACGCACAAAGACACACACAGGTATTTTAAGACCTTCTGAGGTGACAGTTTTTGAAATAAATGAAAAAAAAAACTATAAATAAAAAAATATGATATCTAAAAAAGCACAAATAAAAAAGGGCAAACTAAAAAAGAGGCACTGACAGTCTAAATCAGTTTCTAGATCCGCCCCAATTGAAAAAAATATGTCCAATATTTGGACATAATCTCTGCAGAAAGGGGAACGCAATTTAAAATGTTTTTAGGGCCCATTGTGGTCGTAATTCAAATAATGCAAAAAATAGACATACTTCCTATTGTTACATTTTCCCCAATATCAGTAAAAAAAGGAATAAAAAAATGATATAAAACTGAAGCAGCATGTGTCACGAAAAAAAAAAAGCTAAAATCATTTGAATATCCAAACGATAAAAAATATAAAGGCATTAAAAAAAAACAATGTCTCAGGTCAGGAAGGGGTATAAATGGCTCGGTCATGAAGTAGTTAATGACTGCCAGCAGATTTCTTCTACAATGCATAATCTTTGGGATGAAACTCTAATATCACTTAATTACTTCAGCAACTATAACAAAGTGTTTTAATATTGGGAGCATATAAGGTCACTAAGTTTCCCAGTCAACATAATGAAATATGTGCACAACAAAATGACTCTCAAATGAGCAATTAGTCTGTAAATCCTTTAAGTAATAATACAAGTAATGTATGATATTAAGTGCTGTGCGTATATATTTTGATAGAGAACATACCTAATTGCCAGGAACTATTTGCAGCTAATTAAAAACTCTGAATAACTATAATGTTTCTTACTATTTAGTTATGTAAGAAGCCTGATTCTTATTAAACTCGAACTCTCCTCCTGAAAAAAAGAAAAAAATGCACTGTTTTGTTGTAATTTCTTTTCACCTAAGCTAAATTACTGTAAAAAAATGCATTGCTATATGCAATTGTTAGAAATTTCAATACAACTTTAGAATTTTAAATTCTATAGTGGATTTATTATTCTATTCATATATTTTTCAAGTACCGCATTTTTTGGGTTATAAGATGCACTTTTTATTTCCCAAAATTTTGGGGGAAAATGGGGGTGCGTCTTATAATGCGGATATACCTTACCGGCCGTGATGGAGCAGGGTCGCTGCTGGAGGAGGCAAGAGTGGAGCATTGCTGCAGGCCACAGGCTGATCTCAGCTCTGAGATCTCATCTCCCGAGATATTGGTGCCGAGATCTCCAACTGCACATGCCCCGGCATCCATTTTCCCGGAGTCCACTGCACAGTAAATCATGTAAGTGCGGGGGCTTTGGGCTTTCACAAAATGTCGGCAGAGCCACCACACCACCAAACACCCGCAGCGGCGCACATCGGAACACCCCCTCATCCCAGCCTGCGGCCTGCAGCAATGCTCGACTCTTGCCTCCTCAAACAGTGACCCTGGGACCCCACTTCACCGCAGCCACCACCCCTAGAAAGCAGTAAGACGAATGGATTATAAGAAGCACCACCATTTTATTAAAAAGTTTTTTTCCTATTTTTCGCCTCAAAATTTGGGGTGCGTCTTATAATCCGGTGCGTCTTATAATCCGCAAAATACGGTACATATAATACTTAATTCACATGCAATTGTATTTAGTCATGGAATCTGCCTCTGAATCATCACATAATGGCTGTTTTTTGCTCACACAAAGCTTTGACAATACTTTAATGTAATGTGTAATGCAATATGTAAGTGCTAAAGATTAAAAAAAGTAAGTGATCCCTTTCGAATAATCTGTGAACCACCAACACTGGTTGTACTGTTTATGCTTTTTTTTAAGCACATTGAGTTAACATTCATAGTGAACCCCTTGAATTTAGCACTTGAAAACTCTATTTAGGAGCAATCACAACCAAAGAGAGATGAGCCGTTTTGATGTGATTTCGATTTTGCCAAATCTCACAGATTTTACTAGAAAATTCAATATGCAGCAACATTACTATTTGTCAATTGACTGTCCCTTATTGTGCTCTGGGGGCAACAAGAAGACGTAGAAAGAGCCACGGAGAAGGACAGAGAGATGGTATTATTTTTTTTTAATCTTTGCTGGCCCCCTATTGGTTCAACAAAATGGTATAAATGCTATAACATTCAAGTAAAATTCAATGACACTCACATTAATTTGCCCAATTCTACTACCAGATGTTTCTTGTAGCTTCCAATAATATTGCCGGAGTCGCAAGGGAGGTGAGTATAGTTTTTTTTCATTTTATTGAGGTCAAACATTTAGTTAAAGAAGGGGTTGTCCTAGTAGTGGACAACCCTTTTCAATAACAATGAAACAACAGTTTATTTCTAATCGATGCAGAAATTCATGTTATGCCAAAAGGTTCACTTACTTTTTTGCAACTGTATACATGTATATTCACACTGTTTAACTCCAAAAACGTAGATTAGGATTTGCTACCTGCTTGTAAGGTAAGATATGTCTACCTTGTTGCTAAGCAGTAGTTCATGGAGGTTAATTACAGTAAGATTGCTCAAAATGCCCATGGGATATCGTAGGTTATATTGTTAAATAATAGTGGATAACCGCTGCATGATTCTGAATAGTAACATGCCAACACAGCAGTGATCTAAGATAAGCTAAAAATGCTTACAGTTATTCCAGTGTAGCCACACTATAATGGAAATCATGTTTTCCCATGGCGCATTCAGGCGATCTTTGTAAATTAAATGCCACAATGTCTAGATTTTCTATCATTAGTTGAATATATATTTTTTTAAAAACCTCAATTTCCTACCAAAAATAAAATGTGAACGTAAACATTATAGATGAGGTAAGTTTATATTATAATGATAAAAAAACTAAAACGTTAAAAACAGACCTCAGCTAATCTCTAAAAGCGAGCGGCGGTCCCCTGTAGTAATTTATTTTCACCTAAAAGGAATTGGCTGGGATTCAAAAAAGCGTGTTTGTTTTCCAAAAACAACGCTACTCTTGTCAATGTAGCAGCCCAGAAGCAGTTAGTTGAATGCCCCGCGGGCTGTACGATACCCGTCACAGCCCATAGACATAAGTGGCACTTCTGAAAAATAAACCGACTTCACACAGATTCATGCACGCTTAATCCAACCTATAAATGAATGTGTTTCTTGTTGGACTGAAAAATGCAAAGTTTCTAAAACTGCTGTGTTGGGAATCGACAATTTAAATATGTGGCCTACATTACCATATGCCGCAGAACATTTCATCTTACATTAAAGAAAAATTTGCAAGGATCACATGTAAAAAAGCAGGATGTCAATTGCACATTTCAAAGATTGCTTTCCACAATATACTGTATATCTATATATGAGTTTGTTGCACTGAAAGTAAAGGGGCCGAATAATTTTGCACGCCCCACTTTTCAGTTTTTGTATTTCCACAAAAATTTTAAATAACCAATAAATTTCGTTCAACTTCACAATTGTGTCCCACTTGTTGATTCTTCACCAAAAATTTACATTTGATATTTTTATGTTTGAAGCATGATATGTGGGAAAAGGTTGAAAAGTTCCAGGGAGCCAATACTTTCACAAGGTACTGTATATAGTGTTAAAAAGTCTACGAAATGATTATTTATATATAAAGTGGGTTCGGAAAGTATTCAGACCCCTTTAAATTTTTCACTCTTTGTTGAATTTACCAAATGGCTGCAATGAAACAAAGTTCATTGTTTTCTCATTAATGTACACTATGCACCTCATCTTGACTGAAAAAAAAACACTGAAATGTAGAAATTTTTGCAAATTATTAAAAAAAAAAACTGAAATATCACATGGTCATAAGTATTCAGACCCTTTGCTCAGTATTGAGTAGAACCTTTTGAGATTATACAGCCATGAGTCTTCTTGGGAATGATGCAACAAGTTTTTCACACCTGGATTTGGGGATCCTCTGCCATTCTTCCTTGCAGATTCTCTCCAGTTCCATCAGGTTGGATGATGAACATTGGTGAACAGCCATTTTCAGGTCTCTCCAGAGATGCTAAATTGGGTTTAGATCAGGGCTCTGGCTGGGCCAGTCAAGAATGGTCATAGAGTTGTTCTGAAGCCACTCCTTTGTTATTTTAGCTGTGTGCTTGAGGTCATTGTCTTGTTGGAAGGTGAACCTTCGGCCAAGTCTGAGGTCCAGAGCACTCTGGAAGAGGTTTTCATCCAAGATAACTCTGTACTTGGTGGCATTCATGTTTCCTGCAATTGCAACCAGTTGTCCTGTCCCTGCAGCTGAAAAACACCCCCGCAGCATGATGTTGCCACCACCATATTTCACTGTTAGGATTGTATTGGGCAGGTGATGAGCAGTGCCTGGTTTTCTCCACACATACCACTTAGAATTATCACCAAAAAGTTCTATCTTCGTCTCATCAGACCAGAGAATCTTATTTCTCATAGCCTGGGAGTCCTTCATGTGTTTTTTTTAACAAACTCTATGTGGGCTTTCATATGTCTTGCACTGAGGAGAGGCTTCAGTCGGGCCACTCTGCCATAAAGGCCCGACTGGTGGAGGACTGCAGTGATAGTTGACTTTGTGGAACTTTCTTCCCATCTCCCTACTGCATCTGTGGAGCTCAGCCACAGTCATCTTGGGGTTCTTCACCTCTCTCACCAAGGCTCTTCTCCACGATTGCTCAGATTGGCTGGACGGCCAGGTCTAGGAAGACTTCTAGTGGTCCCAAACTTCTTCCATTTAAGGATTATGGAGGCCACTGTGCTCTTAGGATCCTTGAGTACTGCAGAAATTCTTTTGTAATCTTGGCCAGATGTGTGCTTTGCCACAATTCTGTCTCTGAGCTCCTTGGCCAGTTCCTTTGAACTCATGAGTCTCATTTGGTCTGACATGCACTATTAGCTGTGAGGTCTTATATAGACAAGAGTGTGCCTTTACAAATAAAGTCCCATCAGTTTAATTAAACACAGCTAGACTCCAATGAAGAATTAGAACCATCTCAAGGAGGATCACAAAGAAATGGACAGCATGTGATGTAAATATGAGTGTCTGAGCAAAGGGTCTGAATACTTATGACCATGTGATATTTCAGTTTTTCTTTTTTAATAAATTTGCAAAAATTTCTACATTTCTGTTTTTTATCAGCCAAGATGTGATGCAGAGTGGACATTAATGAGAAAAAAATGAACTTTTTTGCATTTACCAAATGGCTGCAATGAAACAAAGAGTGAAACATTTAAAGGGGTCTGAATACTTTCCAGACTCACTGTATATATACACACGTGTTCAAAATTGTTGGTACCCCTCATTTAATAAAAGAAAAACCCACAATGGTGACAGAAATAACTTGAATCTGACAAAATTAATAATAAATCAAAAATCTGTGAAAATGAACAAATGAAAGTCAGATATTGCTTTACAACCATATTTCCACAGAATTTAAAAAAAATAAAACTCATGAAATAGGCCTGGACAGAAATGATGGTACCCCTGAAAATAGTGTGACAAAAGAACATGTTAAATCAAGTTGTGTTCACTAATTAGCATCACAGGTGTCTACAATCTTGGGACCAGTGAGGGGGCCTGTAAAGAGGGCTACATATACAGTAAAGACCAAAAGTTTGGACACACCTTCTCATTTAAAGATTTTTCAGATTTTCATGACTATGAAAATTGTACATTCACACTGAAGGCATCAAAACTATGAATTAACACATGTGGAATTATATACTTAGCAAAAAAGTGTGAAACAACTGAAATTATGTCTTATATTCTAGGTTCTTCAAAGTAGCCACCTTTTGCTTTGATGACTTCTTTGCACACTCTTGGCATTCTCTTGATTGTTGGTCCCCAACAATCTTGAAGGGGTTTCCAGAGATGCTTAGCACTTGTTGGCCCTTTTGCCTTCACTCTGCGGTCCAGCTCACCCCAAACCATCTCGATTGGGTTCAGGTCTGGTGACTGTGGAGGCCAGGTCATCTGGCGTAGCACCCCATCACTCTCCTTCTTGGTCAAATAGCCCTTATACAGCCTGGAGGTGTGTTTGGGGTCATTGACCTGTTGAAAAATAAATGATGGTCCAACTAAACGCAAACCGGATGGAATAGCATGCCGCTGCAAGATGCTGTGGTAGCCATGCTGGTTCAGTATGCCTTCAATTTTGAATAAATCCCTAATAGTGTCACCAGCAAAGCACCCCCACACCATCACACCTCCTCCTCCATGCTTCACGGTGGGAACCAGGCATGTAGAGTCCATCCGTTCACATTTTCTGCGTCGCACAAAGACACGGTGGTTGGAACCAAAGATCTCAAATTTGGACTCATCAGACCAAAGCACAGATTTCCACTGGTCTAATGTCCATTCCTTGTGTTCTTTAGCCCAAACAAGTCTCTTCTGCTTGTTGCCAGTCCTTAGCAGTGGTTTCCTAGCATCTATTTTACCATGAAGGCCTGCTGCACAAAGTCTCCTCTTAACAGTTGTTGTAGAGATGTGTCTGCTGCTAGAACTCTGTGTGGCATTGATCTGGTCTCTAATCTGAGCTGCTGTTAACCTGCGATTTCTGAGGCAGGTGACTCGGATAAACGTATCCTCAGAAGCAGACGTGAATTTTGGTCTTCCTATCCTGGGGCGGTCCTCATGTGAGCCAGTTTCTTTGTAGCGCTTGATGGTTTTTGCAACTGCACTTGGAGACACTTTCAAAGTTTTCCCAATTTTTCGGACTGACTGACCTTCATTTCTTAAAGTAATGATGGCCACTTGTTTTTCTTTACTTAGCTGCTTTATTCTTGCCATAAAACAAATTCTAACAGTCTATTCAGTAGGACTATCAGCTGTGTATCCACCAGACTTCTGCAAAACACAACTGATGGTCCCAACCCCATTTATAAGGCCAGAAATCCCACTTATTAAACCTGACAGGGCACACCTCTTGAAGCTCATCAAGAGAATGCCAAGAGTGTGCAAAAATATTGATTTGATGTAGATTTCTCTTTAGTTGATTCACTTTGCATTTTGTTAATTGAGAAAAACTAAAATATTCACATTACTATTTTTGAAAGCATTCTTAACCCCTTCACCCCCAAGGGTGGTTTGCACGGTAATGACCGGGCCAATTTTTACAATTCTGACCACTGTCTATTTATGAGGTTATAACTCTGAAACGCTTCAACGGATCTTCGCGATTCTGAGATTGTTTTCTCGTGACATATTGTACTTCACGTTAGTGGTAAAATTTCTTCGATATAACTTGCGCTTATTTTTGAAAAAAACGCAAATATGGCAAAATTTTAGAAAATTTTGCAATTTTCAAACTTTGAATTTTTATTACCTTAAAACAAAGACATATGTCACACAAAATAGTTAAGAAATAACATTTCCCACATGTCTACTGTATATCAGCACAATTTTGGAACCAAAATTTTTGTTTGTTAGGAAACTATAAGGGATAAAAGTTGACCAGCGATTTCTCATTTTTACAACAAAATTTACAAAGCCATTTTTTTTAGGGACCACCTCACATTTGAAGTCACTTTGAGGGTCTATATAGCAGAAAATACCAAAAAGTGACACAATTCTAAAAACTGCACCCCTCAAGGTACTCAAAACCACATTCAATAATTTTATTAACCCTTAAGTTGCTTCACAGGAGCTACAGCAACGTGGAAGGAAAAAATGAATATTTAACTTTTTAGCCACAAAAATGATCTTTTACAAACTTTTTTTTATTTTCACAAGGGTAAAAGGAGAAAATGGACAGAAAAAGTTGTTGTACAATTTCTCCTGACTACGCCAATACCCCTTATGTGGGGAAAACCACTGTTTGGGCACACGGCAGAGCTCGTAAGGGAAGGAGCGCCGTTTGACTTTTTCAAACTAAAATTGGCTGGAATTGAGATTGGACGCCATGTTGCGTTTGGAGAGCCCCTGATGCGCCTAAACAGTGGAAACCCCCCACAAGTGACACCATTTTGGAAACTAGACCCCCTAAGGAACTTATCTAGATCTGTTGTGAGCACTTTGAACCCCCAAGTGTTTCACAAAAGTTTATAATGCCTGGGTGTGAAAAAAAAAAAACAATTTTCCACAAAAATGATTTTTTAGTCCCAAATTTTTGATTTTTCCCAAGGAAATTGGACCCCAAAAGTTGTTGTCCAATTTGTCCTGAGTACGCTGATACCCAATATGTGGGAGAAAACTACTGTATGGGCGCACGTCAGGGCTTGGAAGGGAAGTAGTGACGTTTTGGATTGCAGACTTTGATGGAACGGTCTGGGTGTGTCATGTCGCATTTGGAGAGCCCCTGATGCGCCTAAACAGTGGAAACCCCCACAAGTGACCCTATTTTGGAAAATAGACCCCACAAGGAACTTATCTAGATGTGTAGTGAGCGCTATGAAGCCTCAAGTGCTTCACAGAAGTTTATAACGTACAGCTGTAAAAACAAAAAAAATCATTTTGTTTTTACAAAAATGATATTTTCGCCCCATTTTTTTACTTTACCAAGGGTAACAGAAGAAATAGGATGAATTGCACAATAACTCTTGGGGTCCAGAGTACGCTGATACCCCATATGTGGGGATAAACTACTGTTTGGGAGCATGGCAGTGCTCAGAAGTGAAGGAGCACCGTTTGACTTTTTCAACGCAGAATTGGCTGGAATTGAGATCAGACGCCATGTCACATTTGGAGAGCCCCTGATGTGCCTAAACAACGGAAACCCCCCAATTCTAACTCCAACCCTAACCCCAACACACCCCTAACTCTAGTCCCAACCCTAACCACAAACCTAACCCTAATACACCCCTAACCCCAACCCTAACCCTAATCCTAATTTTAGCGCCAACCCTAACCCTAACTTTAGCCGCAACCCTAACCCTACCGGGAAAATGGAAATAAAAACATTTTTTAAATTTTATTATTTTCCCTAAATAAGGGGTTTATAAAGGGGGGGTTTGATTTACTATTTATAGCGGGTTTTTATGATTGGCAGCTGTCACGCTAAAAGACGCTTTTTATTGCAAAAAATAGTTTTTGCATCACCACATTTTGAGAGCTATAATTTTTGCATATTTTGGCCCACAGAGTCATGTGAGGTCTTATTTTTTGCGGTACGAGTTGACGTTTTTATTTGTACCATTTTTGAGCACGTCACATTTTTTGATCGCTTTGTATTTCGATTTTTGGAAGGTTAGAATGAACAAAAATCAGCAATTCATGAATTTCTTTTGGGGGAGGCGTTTATACCGTTCGCATGTGGTAAAATTGATAAAGCAGTTTTATTCTTCGTGTCAGTACGATTACGGCGATACCTCATTTATATCATTTTTTTAATGTTTTGGTGCTTTTATAGAATAAAAACAATTTTATATAAAAAATTATTTTTGCATCGCTTTATTCTGCGAGCTATAACTTTTTTATTTTTTAGCTGATGATGCTGTGTTGTGGCTCGTTTTTTGCGGGACAAGATGACGTTTTCAGCGGTACCATGATTATTTATATCGGTCTTTTTGATCGCGTGTTATTCCACTTTTTGTTCAGCGGTATGATGATAAAGCATTGATTTTTTGCTTTGTTTTTTTTTATTTTTAAGGGGTTCACTAAAGTGGTTAACTAGTGGGACAGTTTTATAGGGGGGGGTCGTTACGGACGCGGCGATACCAAATATGTGTACTTTTATTGTTTTGTTTTTTTTATTTACAGGAAAAAATGAATTTTTTGGGGAAAACTTTTTTTTTTTATTTATTTTGAAATTTTTTTAAAACATGTTTATTTTTATTTTTTTCACTTTATTACTTTGTCCCAGGGTGGGACATCACTGTAAAATATCAGATCGCTGGTGTGACAGAGTGCACAGCACTCTGTCACACCAGCGATCGCTCTGGCATCGCTGCAGGCTTCTCAGTGCCTGCTCTCAGCAGGCACTGAGGAAGCCGCCTCCCTGCATGACCCGGGGCCATCTTGGATCCGGGGTCCTGCAGTGAGGAGAGTCCCTCGGAACAGCGCGACACATCGTGCTGTTCTGAGGGTCTCAGGGGAGCGCACAGGGAGCCCACTCCCTGCGCGATGCTCCCCTGGTACACCGCGATCATGTTTGATTGCGGTGTGCCAGGGGTTAATGTGCCGGGAGCGGTCCGTGACCGCTCCTGACACACAGTCCCGGGTGTCAGCTGTGATAATCAGCTGACACCCGGCGGCGATTAGCTGCGCTCCCCCAGGGAGCGCAGCTGATCGCCTATGATGTACTATCCTGTCCATGGTCAGATTGGCACGGGTTTCATGGACGGGATAGTACGTCTGATGTCAGAGAGGGGTTAATTTGCGTCATTTTTTCCAACTCAGACTACATAATATGTCACCCAAGAAATCATAAAATAAAGGCATAAAATATCTTTGAGGGGACATTATATATTTTTTTTATTGTTCAGTTTTTCCCTGTACTTGGGACATCCAACACAGCCCCTGTCGTGGCACAAGGCACTGACAGAGCTGATCTCTGTCTGTTAAGAAATTTAAGTGGCTGTCCAGTTATTTTTTTATTGATGGTCTATTTCTTTAACGGGATATTCCCATCTCAAAGATCCTATCCCAATATGTAGTAGGTATAATAATAATATTAACAAATACATCCAAATGGAAATGTAGTATAGTTCTTCAGATTCGCTATCTCGCTTACCTCATGTAGGGCATTGCAGGATCTTAGGTGTACATGGTTATGACCACTAAGATCTATCTAACTAGTTACCTATCACTATATGAGTGGTCATAACCATGGATACCTAAGATCCTGCAATGCCCTACATGAGGTAAGCGAGATAGCGAATCTGAAGAACTACACTACATTTATAATAGGAGGTATTTGCTAATATAAATATTACACCTACTAAATAGGATCTTGGAGCTAGGAATACTTCTTTAACGGGGTGATTATGCAGTATCCTTCTACGGGCAACTTACACTTGAAGGTGTTGTGTTGTTTCACTTCACAAGTGAGCAGATAAAGCAGCCACCAGCCCTGGGAATAGCTGATAAGTGGGGGTGCCGGGTATCTCATCCTCACCAATCTGATATTCATATCCTTTCCTAATGATAGGCCAACAATAAAAAAGTACTGGACAAGAGAGAAATCCAGAAAATTAAATATTAAACTGTCACAAAATATTATTTTTTTTACAGGAACATCCTACTTTGGGCTCCACCATGCAGAACAGACTACAAGGTTAAGAAATGGATATATTTTTATTATAAAAGCTGCTTTTTTCCCCTCTAAGAAAGTTTTGCGCTTTTGAAGTATTGCAAGGTCCCAGGAGTATCCGCCTTTCTGCCTTTTTCAGCTATAAAAACTCTTCACAGTTAGCATTTCTATTGCAGCACTTATGAAGCCATTTAATATGAAACTACCTTTTGCTACATGAAGACTTCATTTCCCATAAAGCAAACCTTTAGGATAACAAGTCTTTTGTTCTAGTCTTCAGATACACAGATCAATGTAAAGTGCGGTGAAAGACAGCGGCGTGACTATCTCATGCAATCACATAAAGATAAAGCTTTAGCTCTTCATATGGGAAAATACCATTTTACGCAAACAATAACCAGCATAAAGAACCATTATAATGTGGACATTCCTAACAGAATGTTGCTTCCCTTGATTCAGATCTAAAGGCTTATGGCTTTTCACCTTCCAGTCACAGTCAATTTTCATCTTTGCGCTTTTTTTTTTCTCTTCCTATCTTCCAACAGTTGTAGCTCTTCTGTTTTTCAGTCAACATAGCCATATGGAGGCTTGTGTTTTTGCGGGATGACTTGGAATTTTTTAATGAATGTATTTTACCATATAACATACTGAAAAATTGGGGGAAAAAAATTCTAAGTGGGTTAAAATGGCGAAAATAACACAATTTTAGTTTTTTAAATGTATTTTTGGAAAAAAAGGGGTCAATTTAAGCTTTTTTTAAATGTTTTACATATTTTTAATACATTTTTCTGTTTTCAGACCTCCTAAGATATTTGAACCCACAATCATTTGATTGGTTGTACTATTTGCTTCAATACCGAAGTATTGCAGTGTAAAGTGAAATTACTTGGGTTGATCGAATAGCTTTGGATAAGAGCGTATCCGAATAGCCATAGCGCTTACCGAATAGCTGCATCTGGAACCCGGATACCTGGAGCGCTCCGGATAATCAGCTGCATGTGTCGCGGCTGTATAACAGTCACAACACACAGGCTCTCCATGCATGTGTTGTCACTGTCACACAGTCGCGACACATGCAGTTGTGGCGCTGAACAGTTGATTATCAGCAGCGCTCCAGGTATCCGGTTCCTGATGCAGCTATTCAGTAAGCGCTATAGCTATTCGGATAAGCTCTTATCCAAAGCTATTCAATCAACCCTATTAATCAACACTTTCCTATAAATTCTGGCTTTAGGTTGGGCTTCATAAGACTACAAAGATGTCAGCAACCAGGGCCCCAGCTGCCAGCGGTTAGAGGCAGGTGCTGGCTGCATATCACAACCAAAACCTACTGTCTATGCAGAGCGCTCAATTCCTGAGCCCGCTCCATACACGCACACCCAACCTCAACTGTTTATGTACTGAAAATGTCAGAAAGAGGCTAATTGACTAAACATTTAAAAAAAAATAGGTATTAGTGATGAGCAAACGTGCTCAGATAACGTCTTATCGTGCATGCTTTGGTGTTATCTGAGTATCTTGGGCATGCTCATATATTATATTCCAGTCCCTGCAGCTGCATGATTTGAGGCTGTTAAACAGCTACAGCACATATGGGGGATTCCCTAACAGGCAATCCTCACATGTTCAGGCGGTCTAACAGCCGCAAATCATGCAGCCGCGAGGTCTCAATCATATTATTTCGAGCATGCCCAAGATACTCGGATAACACCCAAGCATGCACGGATAAGAATAATAATAATACACTAATAGATATATGTTATAATAATTGCTTATGTATGAAAAAATTTACATTTATTAGGATGAAGTTTAATATAGATTTTTTTTAAATTTACAATTAAAGGTATTTTTGGTGAAAACAAGTTAGCGCCTATTTCAATTCACTTTTTCTGTTCCGACTGTTTTATTGCTATAGTTTCAATGAAAGTTTTATATTAGTAAATACACAATATAGTATAAGAAGAGACGAAGGGTACATTTTTTTGGCCAGTTTGCCCTATTGCCATCTGAAATGGTAAATAAATGTAAACATAATAATTTATTAGAGTGAACAAGCTCTTGTGATTGAAGACAGATTTAACCAGAAAGTCTATTGCAGTGTTCTTGCACATCACGCTATTCAATCTGATTTATGCCTAATTGGGCAATAATTTGCTTTTCAGCCATTGACCCAAAATATAACTTTAGGCTGTATGGGAGCTACTTGACAAAAAATAAGAATGATGGAGTGCTGTGTCAGATGACCTGATCTCCACAGTCTCCTGACCTTAAAGAATATATTTTTTTATAAACTGAATTTGAGAAAGGAAGAAAAGCTGCCAACAAATACTAAACTGTAGAAAAAATGAATTTTTTTTCGCAGAGTCAGTGTGGTAAAATTTTGACTAATATTGTGACCACTATGGATACAATATATACCTTTACCTGTATGTGCAATATACATGCATGGGAATTTTTCACTGATGTGTCTACGTTTATGAGTTGCCCGTAGCAGGACCGTGGGGTACTCGGCACCGAGCCCGTTCACTTCAATGGGGGATGTCACGGGTAGCACAGCTCGGTCCGTGCCCTGGGGCTCACCTCAAAAGGGGAATATTTACATGGGATTAAAGGTTTGTAGAAATGTTCGTGACGCCACCTGTGGTACCTGGTCAGGGTGACCAGCGCTGCAGGGTAGATCCACTGAGGGGTTGTTACTGGGCAGCAAGGTGTTAAGTCTTCCACAGGCAAGACTGGGTCCCTCAGGGTAAATGGCGGTGTAGGGGTGCAGGATGAAGAAGGGGCTTTTCAGCCGCAGGAGCAATAATGCAGACACACACACGAAAGTCTCTTTTTGTACCTTTACTGATGGTAGTTGCAGGCACGTCCCGGGAAGCTGGCAGGGTGGAGGATGCACGTCCAGTATTCCCACTGAGTAGGTGTAGGGCCTCCTTACTCCTGTTGTGTGAGTTTTTGACCTGTATGAAACAAAGTCTAACTCTGTCTTCACTTATACGCCCGGCTGACTTTGTGGTGGAGCCTTCTCTTGGATAGAACAGTGTCTCTGTATGCAGCGTCCTGCTAGACCCCTGTCTTTCTGACCCCGGTTACATATCAGCACTCCTGGGCCCCTGCGACCTGTAGTCCAGCAGGGTCTCTGGTATCTCCTACTAGTCGTGTAGATTAGTGTTGAGCGATACTGCTCGATATCTAAAAATATCGGATCGGAATGGTATCGTCGATATCCGATTCCGATACCGGAAGTCCCATGTAAGTCTATGGGAACAAAATATCGCAACTAAAAAAACACTTTCTTTCCTTGTAAACACAAAATATACACACTTAGAATACATATATATATATATATATATATATATATATACATGTCATTGTGACATATATATATATACATATATTTATAGTTTATTCACTTCTACATAGTAAAATAGCCTCTGATTCAATTGCCGGGTAAAGCCGGCATTTGTGAAAAGACAGAAGCACCCGAGGGTCCAGTCGCCACAGAGATGTTGCATCGCACCCAGCGAACAGGATTCAGAAGCTCGCTATAAGCGAGTCCTGTGTGCCTTAATTGAACTGTTTTTTTGCTTGAGAATTGCAAAAATCATCATAGACTGTATTTGCCATTTTTCCGTCATATCTACGCCACGAGGCACAGGTGAAGAATAAGGGGGTGCTCTCGTGGGCGTACACTCACTCCGTGGCGCGAAAACGATGTCCGCACACTCTGAATGTTACTGCAATGTAAGATCGTGCCCCACAGCTCTGGAGTTCCGCCTCCTCATCCTCCTCAGTGGGCGTAAACGAACGCGAAGGTCCCGCCTCCCTACAAAAGATGTCGCCTCTCCTGATGCTAATGACACATGTGACTTTGCTGAGATGGCGAATGGACGTGAGCAGAAGTGGGAAGGGATGGAGGAGTCAGAGCTCTCCCCCCACGGAAGCGACCCGATCGCCACGGAGCCACCGTTTGGCACCCGGCCTGGAAACCCTCCTACGCTGGAAGAAGCGGAGGATACCCTGAGAGACCTGGCCCGGCACCGGGAGGAGGTCGCCAGGATGGAAGCGAGCTGGCGGGCCCTAAAACTATAATTGGAGCGGCGCCAATCCCTCTTACCCCCTGAAGTGTCTGTACCGGAAGGTGAGGCACCCATTCCAGTAGAGGAGGCCGTGCGGGCATCCCAGCCCTTGCACTCTGAACCGGTTGCCAGTATCTCAGTTGAGGCACCGTTCCAGTACAGAAGGCCGTGCGGGCATCCCAGCCCTTGCAATCTGAACCGGTTGCCAGTATCACAGTGGAGGCACCCGTTCCTGCAGAAAACGCTGCACCAGCACCCCAGATCCCGCTGTCTGCCCCCATCGCTGAGGCAGAAGAAGCGACACCCGTCCTCATGGAGGAGGCCGCGCAGGCACCAGAGCTCTACCTGCCTGTACCGGAGCCCCGACCGTCATCTGTTCCAGAGCCGGCTGCTTCCGCCACAGGTGAGCGCCGCCAGGACTGGCGGGCGCCAGGAGAGCTGCCGCAAACCGGACATCGTAAGCTGGCATTTGATGGTGGAGACATGGAGCAGCTGGTGAGGAGAATTACAACCGGCGTCAGGAGGAAGAGTGGAGACTTCAGGAGCGGGAAGCAGAGCGACAAAGGGAGCAGCGAGAATCCCAAAAGCTTCGGCAACGTCACCTGGAGAAGGACCTGGCAGAGAAGGCACGTATGAGAAAGGATAAAAGTACGGTGAGGGAGCCGCGGCGTAAGGGTGCAGTACGGAACTTTAAGTTAAAAGGTGGTTGGGGCTTCATCCAGGAGCCTGGACTTTATTTAGAAGTTTTTGTAACCCGGCGGGACGTGGAGGCTCACCTCCCAGAAGGACACCCGGGGAGGGACCTGTTGCCAGGAGACTTGGTGACTTACACCCGACACTGGGGTTACAATGGATGGTACGCCCTAAATGTTACCAGGTGCGACCCCTACTCCCCAGAGTGTCAGGAAACTGACAGACCCTACGAGCCTTCAGCCTCCCCCAACCAGGCCTCTGCACAAGTGCCCACCCCACGCCGTAAATCTCCCCAGCCTCCCTCAGTGGTCTCCTCAGCAGCCCCAGCTATGGACATGATAATGATAGCTGGCCCGTACCCGGCGCCTGTTAGGCCCCCTGGGGTTCGTTCAGTCTGGGACATAGGGGTCCAGACCCGGAGGGAGATGAAAGAGGTGGCCACACAGACCCAGATAGCGGGTCACGACGTCACTGTACACGCCACACGACGTCATCAGGTCTGGGTGGACCCTCCTGTCACGGATGTTTGGCAAGCTCCACAACAGTACCAGGTGGTACCTGGAAGAGGCCAGCCAAAGAAGTCTAAATAACCCGGACAGGGTCTCTGTATGTAAATAGTTAAATTATTGATGTACCCGGATGGGTGAATGTTCATAAAAAGAAGTTTATTGTTGCCTTAATATACCCATGTTGGGTAATGGTTTGATGTACCCGGACGGGTGAATGTTCAGAAGAACAAGTTTATTTTTGCCTTAATATACCCATGTTGGGTAATGGTTTGATGTACCCGGACAGGTGAATGTTCAGAAGAACAAGTTTATTTTTGCCTTAATATACCCATGTTGGGTAATGGTTTGATGTACCCGGACGGGTGAATGTTCAGAAGAACAAGTTTATTGTTGCCTTAATATACCCAGGTTGGGTAATGGTGTTTCACTGTAATGAAAATGTTGAACTTTGAAGCCATGAACTGTACTGGCTCACAAATTTTTCTGTAAATAGTTGGCACTTCGGTGCTCCATTTTGGTTTTACAAAAAACTTTACTGTGCACTATTTTCAACTACCTCAAAAACTAAAAACCCGTTTGGTGTGGCCGAAAGTGAGGTCTGCTCAAGGAAAGTCTTGCAGCCCACCCAAGACCACAGTTGGAGGTTTGGAGCGGGTCCTCCACAAGAACAAGTAAAGGACACTGTGAAGTTACCCCGGGTGGGGTTGTAGTCCTAAGAAGTCTCCACGAACTTCGGCACTAATGCTATTTGCACTTTTGTTGAATATGTATTTATTAACACACATGTAGAACACATATCAAGGGTATCAACAGTAACAAAAACATGTCACATAATATAAACCATTTGCACTTTTGTAATGTTATTATTAAAAATGTTATTATGCAACGTTTAACTTGAAGTGTTTCCTGCTTTCTTACTACGTCGCATAGTCCACTCTGCTACATCACTTTGCACCATTGCTCTATCTCACATCTATCTGCCCTGGAAGGATAGCGTGTTACCTGTAGAAGACTTTTCACCTACCTGCACTACACCATCCCTTCCAGAGGACGTGCACAGCAGCGCTGGACACCCTGACCAGGTACTACAGGTGGCGTCACGACAAACTACACGAACATTCTATCATCCCCTGGAAATATCCCACATTCCAGTGATCGCCCAGGTCACGGACCGAGCTGTGCTACTCGTGACATCCCCATAGAAGTCGACGTGATCGGTGCCGAGTACCCCCAAAACCCTGTCTCTGTGCGACTCAACTTCCCTCACTGTGCTGGCACTTTACATTTACAATGCCTCTGGGTTTTTTTTTTGGGGGGGTGGGGAACATTCAGACTTTTGCTATGGGGCCCCATGATTTATATGTACGCCCCTGCTGCTGAGGAATGGTATTTAAGGCTGTTAAGGAGCCAACATACATGGACCTTGCCAGCCTGATAATACCAGGCCACAGCAGTTTGCTTAGCTTGGTTGGTTAACAAAAATAGGGGATCCCCTCGAAAAAAAAAGGCGTAGGGGTCCCCCTATTTGTGTTAACCAGCCAAGTAAAATGCAGACTGCTGCGGCCTGGTATTAAAAGACTGTCAAGGCCCATGGATTTTGGTCCTCAACAGCCTGATAATACCAGGCTACAGCAGCCCCACATTTGGCGCATCAAAAGATGTGCCAATTGTGGCACTTTACCCGGCTCTTCCCACTGCCCTGTAGCGGTGGCAAGTGGGGTAATAAGGGGTTAATGTCACCGTTGATTGCACGGTGACAATAAGCCCGGTTAATAATGGAGAGGTGTCAATAAGACACCGATCCATTATTAATCCCAAAGTTTTTAAATGTATAAAAAAAAGACACAGCAAGAAAAAAGTCTTTTAATGAAATAAAAGAGACAACACAGTTTTCATTTCTTTTATTATACTCTCATTTCTGCGACGCCATCGATCTCCTGTAAAAAAAGAAAAAAAAAAAACAACAGTATACCACCTGTCCGACGCAGTCCATAGTAACGACTGTCCCACGGCGATCCAGCTCTGCTACATTGCAATGACAGGCAGAGCCTGTCATCTCGACGCAGCACAGCTGATTACCTGCTTCCCCGGCGGTGACGTCATCGGACTGACTGCTTTACGGCCGGGATTACCCAGCAGTCACTGCAGTTATCGCGAGAAACTGCATGTGACCGCCGGGGAAAGATGATGGCGGCCATGAAGCAGTCCAGCCCGTGACCGCCGGAGATCTTCTGCCAGGTAGGTGCCGCTGACTCCTGACAGACCCGACCGACGGACACTGACAGTGACAGTGACAATCCCGATTCCGGTATCCGATAAGACGAAAATATCGGAACTAAGTATCGAAAGGCCGATAGAGCTAATATCGGCCGATACCCGATACTTGCGGTATCGTATCGCTCAACACTAGTGTAGATGCTAGCAAGCTCGGACCCGGTGTCCGGTATTCAGAGTAGAGGTAAGCTATCAATGCTGTTTCAACCTCTGTTACACTCTTCTTCTCTTCCACTCGCCTTTCGTCCTACTCCGACCCTTAACATAAGCACACTAGCAGTAGATAGCTGATTCTTCTCTATCTTCACCGCTCTCAAAGCGTCGGCACGCTTGCTCACTGAAATTACACTCAGTTGACTCAGTTCTGACCAGGCTGTAGTGGTTATCTTTCTCCACTCGTACTAGCCTCCACACATTGAACTAAGCTCAGAGCTGCAGTCTTCTGGTTCTCTCAATCACTGTTGTTCTCTTTCCTTCCTTCTTTCTTTGCTCTGTCTGAAGCAGCTATCAGGACCTTCTGTCTACTGATCTGTGCACACTTCTAGGAGCTGACTCTCCACACTCCAAGAGAACTAACAGCTTCTCACAACTTTCTGAGGTGTCTCAGACTAAACACACTTCTGCTCTCTGTAGTCTGACAGACTAATCTGATCTCACTCTCTCGGCTCTCAGGCTAATCTAATCTGCTGTGGCTTCACCATCCTTATATATATACTCTCTACAATCAGTATCTGTTACCACCCCTGCATTGTCTAACTGCGAAACAAGAAATCATCAGGGTGGATACTGAAGCAGTGAAGCAGTGAGTTACACCAGCACTTCCACACAGCTTCTAGCACCGCCCCCAAAGGAATCATCATCAGGGAGCAGTGATAGAAACAGTAAGTGACATCAGCCCCACCCCACAGCTTCTCACCACCCTCAAATTAATTGTCATTGTGTAACAGTGCTGCTGGTGTTACTCACAATTTCTATTACCATCCAGGACATCTTCAGAGGGCAGCAATGCAAAAAACTGTAGTAGGTAACTGCAGCGCTGCCCCCTGATGATGTTCTGTCCCTGGAGGGGCGATATAGACTGCACGGAAGTGAGTGCAGCCCCAGCCTCCTGTGATGTCCTGTTTGGGACTCGTCTCAAACAAAACTTCTGAGGAAGCGCAGTAAAAAAAGACAAAGTTAAGGATAACTAGATATGAAGAAGAGAAGGGTAATGTTCAATAAAGCTAATTACAAAAGTGGTTAGGGTGTAAATTAAATATTTAGAAAGGACATTTTAGGTACCGGACCAACCCTTCAAGTTCAATAAAAGAGCTAAACATTCATATTCAGTAATCTCCCCCTAGTGAATGCTGCCTGCAATTGGACTGTTATCTTATAACATTATGACTGTCCTGTATGAACGAAATGTTGAAGATGGATTTGAAGTTCTATGAAAGAAAAATTCAGTGCTGATTAAGACAAAGAGAATATGGATTTAGCCAGCATAGATTAAGCACTCATTTGTACTTTTTATAAATTCAGTGCACACATAGAAATTAAGCATATTATTAATTTGATAGTTAGAATATGCATTTATAGAATTTATTTAAATTGTATAGATAAGTCTACAAAGCACTCGCTCTGCAATTTTTGGAACTCTTAAACAAATCAACGGAGACATTTACACAAAATTATGTGAACATGTCATAAATGAGATCTGAAATTTTTAATTCCGACATAATTGAACCATCATTTTTCATTTAGTCAACTTGTTGGGGTGATCTCTTAAGGTGAGATCTTAGTGATTGCCTGCCCCTGACCTCATTAATATGAGCCAAGTGCATGCATAGAAGAACGACATCGGACATAGGGTCAAATGTGTTCCCCTCTCTCGGCAAGAGCTGGAACAGAACTGAACTGTATTAGTATAATCAAGAGATCATGTAGCAGGCAGGAAGAGGGCGTTGCACAGCTTCTCAGCAGTTATTGTACCAGTCTGTGTTAGGTCCGTGCTAGGTCTATTCCGTATATTGTCTTCAGTGTATCCACCTCACATTCCAAGGATTCCAGGGCGTAGTTCCAGGATGTAGACGCCATCTTGCCATACCACATATATTACTAGCTTATGTAAAGTTAATAATTAATTTCATTAGCCATTCTCTCCTTCACAAGCCAATGATTCTCATATATTTGAAAACAATTGCTGATTTAATTTTTAATGATAACAAGTTTTTTAATATTTCATGAAGGAAATGGGGATACCATTAAATGCAGTCTAAGGGAATATAAAGAGAAAGTGGAAAATGGAACTTTCCCTTTAATGCATAGCTATTAATGAATAATAAAATGGATGTGTTTTTAGCGATAATGTGTCTGTACAGGCAGCTATCTTCATTTCTGTGAAGTTTAATTTACCACAGCTGGAGGACTTCAGGAACAAACTAAATATTTAAGAGCGTGATCCTAAGAGATGATGCTTTGCAAGTCTGGGAAGGCAGATCATGCTGGGAAGGCAGATACATTTTAGTCAGACTAACAGCAATTTCTCAGCCCCCTCTTATCATTTCCTCATGGCTCTATTACTCATATACTATCAATGAGGCTTTATATAAACACTGGTGTAGTAAAATATAGGATGCCTTTACTTAAGAACTGATCATTTACTATTACCACCTTATACAAATACCATATGTATCATACCTTCACACTCATCAGTATATTAGAAGCAGTGACCCATAAAAAAAGATCTACATCGACTCCAACAGCTCATATAACCCTTTAACAATCCAGAGCCAACTGTTCACTATGTAGTACAAGGATTTAATTTAGGATGTGACTGTACCCACAACGAAAATTCTGCTGGTAAGGGTGCTTGGTGCTGGGAAAATAGCAAAAATAAAAGAGTTTACCGAAAATATCAATAAAAAACAGCTAGCAATGTAATAATAGGCTCAGGTTCTTTTATTATTACATTGGAAGCTATTTGTATTAAGTAAATCACATATGGTGGGGAAAACATTTGTTGCCTTCTCACCACGATGCTTGCCTATTGTCCTGTAGCCCATCCCAGTATTGCGCAGGTCTGTAATTTTGTCCCTGGTGTCCTTAGACAGCTCTTTGGTCTTGGCCATGGTGGAGAGGTTGGAGTGCGATTGAGTGTGTGGACAGGTATCTTTTATACAGGTAACGAGTTCAAACAGGTGCTATTAATATAAGTAATGAGTGCAGAGTAGGAGGCCTTCTTAAGAAAAACTAACATGTCTGTAAAAGCCAGAATTCCTGTTGGTTGGTAGGTGATCAAACAGTTATTTCATGCAATAAAATGCAATTTAATTATGTAAAAATCATACAATGTCTGGTTTTTATTTTTATATTTTCTCTGTCAGTTGAAGTGTACCTACAATAAAAATTACAGACCTCTCCATTATTTGTAGGTGGGAAAACTTGCAAAATCGGAAGTGTATCAAATGCTTATTTTCCGCACTGTATTTGATAACCTCTTTAATATTTTTGCACCATAGGCCCCTTTAACAAACGACATTTTTAAATATTTGAAAATGCTTTTCAAAATGCCATTGGTCTAGCGTTTATAGTAAAGTTTCTAAATAGAATCGGTCAGAACAATTTTGCCCCCCAAACAATTTATACAACTCTTTTATAGACCAGTCCAGCAATTGCTTTATATGGCCAGTCTGTTCCTCCGTTACTGAGAAATCAGCATGTGAATTGATATGCAAAATAACGCTGTAGATCTTAAGCCTCTGTCACTCCAGCTCTATTTGCCACCCAGAGGCACCTCCTCCTGCTTGACTGACAGCCTTTATACTGTGTGACGTCAAGAAAAGGAGCTGTCAGTCACACAGGAGGATGTGGCACTGGGAATAGAGCTGGAATGACAGGGGCTTTAGATCTTCAGGCTCATTTGCATATCAATTTACACTTTAATTTCTCAGTAATGGAAGAACAGACTGCCATTTTAAAGGTATTGCTGAACTTGTCTTTGAAAGAACTACATGCACATATAAGTTGTTTATGGGAAGTGGGGAATCCTGCCGACAGATTCCCTTTAAGTGCATGTTTGTGGCTTTTTCTTATCTTGTAACATGTAAAATGTGTTTTTTTTAATTCTGTAGAGAAGCCCATGGGAAAAAATGTCATACCCAGAGCATTGTGTGTTTTGAACAAAAAAAAACACAGCAAGATACTTTGTATTCAGTGCACGTTATAGATATTACTATGACTTTAATTTCTATTTATTTTTTGCTTAGCTTTTTCTGGAATTTTCTCCAAAACACATGGTCATTAGACATTTCCGTTGCCATAATGCCTGTCTTAGTCTGGCTACAGAAAAAAACTAACCTCACTGTGACAGTCGTCAGAGTTAGTGGTATTTGTACTAATAACCAAGCATCTCTGACAAAGAGCCAACATCATAGTGGCCATGTGTTCGATCAACTGATTACAGGGACCAGAACTGCAGAATAAATGTTTTACGTGGATGATCCATGCCTTACTTTAACCTGAGTATGATTTTATATTAGAAAATACTTGAAGGGGTTGTCCAATGCTATGATATTGATCTCTCTAATGGAAAGTTCATCAATATTAGATTTGTGGGCATCCGAGAGCCAACACCCCCACCAATCAGCGGTTTCCAGCGGTGAGATGTAAACAGTATATAAAGTCGAAGAAATGGTCACTCCCACGTACTACAGATCTGCTAATTTAGAGAATAGGAGCTGATCTGCAGCATATGGGAATGGCCACTAAACAGTGTTGTGGGGGATTTGATGCCCCAATCCATGCAGGCCACTGAAATAACTGGTAACAGCTAATCGGTGGGAGTGGCGGGTATCTCACAATTGCTTAAAAATAGGTAATCAACATCATACAAGTGCATCTCACAAAATTAGAATATCAAAAAGTTAATTTATTTAAGTACTTCAATACAAAAAGTAAAACTCATATATTAGATAGAGTCATTACACACAGAGTGATCTATTTCAAGTGTTTATTTCTGTTAATGTGATTATGGTTTGGTTTACAGGCAATGAAAACCCAAAAGTCATTATCTCAGTAAATTACAATACTATATAACACCGACTTGAAAAATTATTGTTAAAATCCGAAATGTTGGCCTACTGAAATGTTAAATGCACTCAATACTTGGTCCGGACTCCTTTTGCATCAATTACTGCATTAATACGGCGTGGCCTGGAGGCAATCAGCCTGTGGCACTGCTGAGGTGTTATGGAAGCCCAGTTACTTTGACAGCAGCCTTCAGCTCGTCTGCATTGTTGGGTCTGGTGTCTTTCATCTTCCTCTTGTCAATACCCCATAGATTCTCTATGGGGTTAAAGTCAGGTGAGTTTGCTGGCCAATCAAGCACAGTGATACTGTTGTTTTTAAACCAGGTATTGGTATTTTTGGCAGTGTAGACAGGTGCCAAGTCCTGCTGGAGAATTAAATTTCCATCTCCAAAAAGCTTGTCGGCAGAGGGAAGCATGAAGTGCTCTAAAATTTCCGGGTAGACGGCTACATTGACTTTGGTCTTGATAAAACACAGTGGATCTATACCAGCAGATGACATTGCTCCTGAAACTATCATTGATTGTGTGTACTTCACACTAGACCTTGGAAATTAAGGTCCCAGAGTCTGGAGGAAGAGTGGAGAGGCACACAATCCAAGCTGCTTAGTGTGAAGTTTCCACAATCAGTGATGGTTTGGGGAGATATGTCATCTTCTGGTATAGGTACACTGTTTTACAAGACCAAAGTCAGCGCAGCCGTCTACCAGGAAATTTTAGAGCACTTCATGCTTCCCTCTGCCGACGAGCTTTTTGGAGATGGAAATTTCATTCTCCAGCAGGACTTGGCACCTCTCCACACTGCCAAAAGTACCAATGCCTGGTTTAAAAACAACAGTATCACTGTGCTTGAATGGCCAGCAAACACACCTGATCTTAACCCCATAGCGAATCTACGAGATATTGTCAAGAGGAAGATGAGAGACACTAGACCCAACAATGCTGACGAGCTGAAGGCTGCTATCAAAGCAACCTGGGCTTCCATAACACCTCAGCAGTGCCACAGGCTGATCGCCTCCATGCCACGCCGTATTGATGAGGTAATTGATGCCAAAGGAGCCCCGACCAAGTATTGAGTGCAATTACTGAATATACATTTAAGTAGGCCAACATTTTGGATTTTAAATTTATTTTTTTAAGCTGGTGTTATGAAGTATTCTAATTTACTGATATAATGACTTTTGGGTTTCATTGGCTGTTAGCCATAATCATCAACATTATCAGAAATAAACACTTGAAATAGATCACTCTGTTTGTAATGACTCTATATACCGTATTTTTCGGACTATAAGACGCACCGGACTATAAGACGCACCCAGGTTTTAGAGGTGGAAAATAGGGAAAAATATATTTGAAGCAAAAAATGTGGTAAAATATTTAATAACATAAATAACATACTATTATATGTGGTGTTATTATATATAATGGCATGCTATTATGTAGGAAGCTACGGGTAGAAGATGGTGATGCGGGACCAGTGTGGTGTCTGTAAAGTACTATGTGAAGACGCTGGAGGGTGAGATTAAGGCCGGGGTCACACATGCGACAAATTTGCACGATTTTTGTGCGAATCTCTCGCATGAACACCCGGCACTGCTGCGGCACTCAGACTGGAGCGTGCAGCTGCATAGAAAAACATGCAGCATAGAAATACATGCAGCCGCACGCTCCGGTCCGAGTGCCGGGTGTTCATGCGAGAGATTCGCACAAAAATCGTGCAAATTTCTCGCATGTGTGACCACGGCCTAAGAATGGGGGCATAGGGCTTATATTTAAAGCCACACTCCAGCACTGATAACACTGGAGTGCTGCTTTAAGATCCCATGGGAGAACTATAACTCCCAGCATGTCCTGCAGATCCTATAGCATGCTGGGAGTTATAGTCCACCACAGGATGGCAGAGTGCTTTTTAATGTGCTGTATTTACTAACCTTTTAATTATTTTTTCTTGTACAGTGTGTCTGCAGGACCTGTGATGACATCATGAAGACGCAGGGCTTTGTGTGGTCATGTGATGCTCCAGCCCGCCCTCTTCATGACCTCATCACAGGTCCTCCACAGGAGCATTCAGCATCGCATCAGCACAGCCCCAGGCTGTCAGGTATGCGATGCCTCCTGCTGCACTCTGCTACTGCCGCCTCCTTCTACTTCCCACACATCTCCCCAGCTGCTGCAGGAATCAGGCGCTGGGGAACCATGTGGCTGTCATTTGCTGCTCCCCGCTCACTGCTCAGCTGATAGGTGGGCGGGGAAGCGGCTAATGAATATTCACTGCACTTAAGTATCGGGACAGGGGGTTTCCCCAGCGCTGGATTCCTGCAGCGGAGGGGATATTTTCCTGCCTCCTGTGATCTCACTCCACCGCTGCCCCTGCCCCCCTCCCCACATGTTACATTCCAACCATAAGACGCACCCACACTTTCCTCCCAAATTTGTGCGTCTTATGGTCCGAAAAATCGGTAATATGTGAGATTCACTTTTTGTATTGAAGAATTGAAATAAATTAACTTTGTAATGATATTCTAATTTTGTGAGAAGCACTTGTAGTTGTAGACAATCCCTTCAACATTTCTCTAAGCCTGACATATCCCTGATGTATGTCATGAGATGTTAAACAAACAAGAAAACAAAAAGCTATAAATGCGATTTCTTGATGGATGCTGAGCATTGGTCATCTGTCACCCATAGCCACCGCTATTTTAAAATAGTGTATTCAAGTATTCATTTTTACTGTATTGCTGTGACAGAAGCCACCTAATTCCCATTGTATTGCGTTAGTAACATGATCATTTACCATCATGTTTTCATAGTTCGCTTACATGAAGCTATGTCCATCTTCAACATTTCTTGAATAGTACTAAGTTCTACAATCCTACACTTGTATCTCTCAAGATATGAAACATCAGAACCTGTAAAGCTATTTGTCTTTTAGCTCAAAATTGGTCTCGATTTTTCAGCGCCTTATAATATTGAAATGCTGAGGTTTTCTCTTTTATGAATGATGACTTCTCCTGAGTAATTCTTTCCTTCTCGTCGGCTGGAGGTCAAGCACACCCAGTAATGACCATTCATCCGAATTAACAACAGCCTTGCCCAGAAGGTACTAATACTACGGAGGACAGACAGAACTGATTTTCTGTGACAAATTTGTATACTGTACTATTACAAGTCTATATTATATTTAAACATAGCTGCTACTTGTACCATGTATTCAATAGAGAAAAAATGAGTTTGGGAAACATTTTTATTGCCCTGATCACTGGCTGTGAATGTATGCACCAATGAACAATAGTGTCCATTTTATAGATTTTTTTTGACAAGAACAGAGTTATGTTTCCCTGGAGAGGTTTGTGATTGAAATCTCTAATTGGTAAATGTCATTACCAGCTGTGCCTTTAATAAATATATCTCTGTTTGATACCCTAGGGGTTGTGCACAGTAAATGTCACTGTAAAGTCAAATTTGGAAAGAGAAACATAGAAAAAATGTTCTTTCATTATTTTGATTGTCATTTCACTTCCCCAATTACTGTATATACAATTGTGGTATATTTTATTTATTTATTAAAAAAATACTATTTTTACACATTTAAAGGGAATTTATCAGCAGTATATCTCCCCCAAACTATTTATATGATCATGTAATTCTTTTAAAATAGCGATACTTTTACATGGCCAGTCCATCCCTCCATTAATGAGAAATCAGTGTTTCAATTGATATACAAATGAGGCTGTAGATCAGAAGTGTCTGTCACTCCAGCTCTGTTCCCTGCACAGTACTACCTCTTCCTGCTTGACTCATGGCTCCTTTGCATGAAGTCACAGTGAAGGAGAAGGAGGCGGTTCTGGGTGGTGAATAGAGCTGGAGTGACAGAGGCTTCAGATCTATGGGTTCATTTGCATATCAAATTCAAAGGCAGATTTCTTTGTAATGGAGGAACGGAGAGAACATGTAAAGGTATTGCTGGACTTGTCTTTGAAAGAGCTAAATGTGCATATAAATAGCATGGGGTGTGAAATCCTGCTGACAGATTTCCTCTAATTAAATTTGTGTTGTATTATTTTAGAAATAATAAATATAATGTATCTGTATGTGATCAGTTAGCCTCGGTTGACACTAAAATCATAGTCCTGTTCCAGCATTATGTGCTATTTGGCAGCCTAGCTGTTAATTCACTTTATGCTATTAGTGGAGCACTGCCTTTCTAGTACAGAGTTATATGGCTGCCTTCTGCTTGATTCATTGGCTAAGATGATACTTACTATATTTGCAAAAAATTGCGCTAATACAACGTGTGTGAACAGAGATTAGAAAATCCAAATGAACAAACCTCTGAATCCCTATGAAAACAGACTCAAATGGAGGTAGGGTAAGTTTATACAGCAGCAGATTTGTCTCTGATCGTTCAGCAGCTTACATGCAGCAAAATCCACTTGTGCTATATGCAAATCTTCTGCAGATTTTTGTAACTTTTGCTGCAGATTTCACCATTTGCATTGCAAAGAAATTTCAGAAACGTATAGATGATATTTATTTAAATCTGAAAATCTTCGTGGAAAATCTGCAGCTAATATGAAAAGTGTGAACAAACTCGTACAGTACAGGACTCATGAGCCTCTTCAGATGCCCAATATCATCTATGTACCAAATGAAATTGCAATATGATTGTGTTGATGAAGCCTTGTTGAGAATTTAACTCTTCTTCAACTATGTCTGAATGTTGTAGCGAAAGAGCATATTTTTGATTTCATGGTCTCGTTCACATTTTGCATATTTGACATAATTCAGTAAGAAAAAATGATTTGTTCATGAATCTGCATGTGAATTCCCTTGCAACTGTAGGGAAAAATTTTTACACATTCATTCATTACTTGTGCACACAACCTTAGGGCTCAAGCATTTGGCAAAGTGAAATGCAAAAAAATCCTGCATAGTTGTATACAGTTTCCAATATTGTCTCAACACAGAATCATCGTGGCTTATGTGCTACTAAGTCTTCCCTTAATGCGATATTATGAGATACAATGGAACAAGCTGGTTTTTTTTCTAGAATCGTCTTGAGAAAACTCAACTAATCCAACTTGTAACAATTGAGGTACTGAACACATAAGTACCGTACAATATGGCTCAGTAGGCACCAAATTATGATACTGAACACCGGGGGTTATTACATTTGTAAGGTGGATTATGGAAGTACCAATAGTACTAAACTGCTGTGCTGCAGGTATACAACAAATGGCAAACCGATAGTTGCTAGAGGTTATACAAATAATTAAACTTTCCTCACTCTTGGTCGGTGAATCAAAAGGTTGCCCCAAGGGTTCGGTGCTAAGCAGCCTCCTTGCAGTAGGTGGAGAACCCTAGGAGCGTCCTCCTGTTGCTGGGGCTGCCCTCATGTGTGTGGAGATGCAGGCGGTAAGCTCCGGCCAGAAGCACCGCCAAAGCAATAGCGAAGTTGGCGGGGGCGTGGACAAAGATGACGTCACCTAGTCCTCAACGACGGGTGGTGGTGGGGCCAACACGCACCCGTCGCTGAGCACTATGTGACGTCACCTTTGTCGACGCCTCCCGCCAACTCCGCTAATGCTTTGGTGGCGCTTCCGGCTGGAGCTTACCGCCTGCATCTCCATGCGCACGAGGGTAGCAGTAGCAACGGGAGGAGGGTCCCAGGGCTCTCCACCTACTGCAAGGAAGCTGCTTAGCACTGAACGCTCAGGGCAACCATGAGATTCACCAACCAAGAGTAAGTGAAGTTTAATCATTTGTATAACCTATAGCAATTATCGGTTTGCCATTTGGTGTATGCCTGTAGTGCGGCAGTCTAGTACTATTGGTACTTCCATAATCCAGAATATATACATTCTAAACAGGAATTTGCATGGATTCTGTTCCTCTGCCAGCAGCTTCAAGCCACCCGGCCTGCAGGAGCACCAATGTGTTTCCCCATATCTACTGTTACATTTGTAAGGTGTATAATGTACGCACTAGTAATTATGACAGGAGGAGATCATTATCTGAATTACTACTGGGAAATCACAAACATAGTACTTAGCCATTAAAAATTGATTCAAGGGCAAATGTTAGCACCAATGAATATCTTAAATTATTTAGCATATATAAGTGTTTCCTACATTAATCTTTAAGAGTATTGGCAGTGTTAAAAGGTTTTTCCCCAAATCATAATGTGATCTCAGTTTCTATACATGTAGAATTAATGATATGTGCCAATACAACATAATTTAAAAGTGTCCGCTGGGCAGCAGTGCGCCCTTGCTTCTTGTTACGCATAATGGCACCAGTGCTGCTTTTTCCATGGAATTTTTATCACTGCTTTATAGGAAGCTGTGACAATACATCATTTATTCTTCATTATGCTAGAAATATTATTCCATAGGCAAGGGACATAAGCCATAGTTCAAACAAGCATGTACATTGACTTCTGTTGTAGGTTGACTTGATGTCTGTTAATTTGTTGAATGCATGCTGACTACCTATTGTATCAGTCCCTGCAGCTTATTATTCCACTATTTTTGAGGACATCAACGCAGGTTAATTGAACAATCAATATCTGTTAGCTTGTTGAACTCTTGCTGAACACCTATTGTATCAGCTCCTGCAGATTATTATACTACTATCCTTGGAAGACAAAGACAGGTTAATTGAACAATCGATATTTCTTAATTTGTTGAATGACTGCTGACTACTTATTGTATCAGTCCCTGCAGTTATTATTCTACTATCCTTGCAGGACAAAAACAGGTTAATTTAACAATCGAACAATGAGGGATTACCTCATCCCATCTTCCCCAAACCTGTGGATAATGCCTGGAATGACAGCTGTGGGTAAAAAAGGGACCTATTTCCTTCTCCAGTGAGACTCTAGAGGACAAAAGCCAAAGCACTATGGCTCTGAATAGAGGAATACAGATTTTCTCCACTGCAATTCACTAAACCCACAGAGAAGTTTCGAGAACGCAGGTTGGAAAAATCAGGTCACCTGGCCACATACCTCAATGTACTCTATCAGCTTCCTAAGCTTGTCACTACCCCTCTCTATGGGTGTCCGCCAAAAGCGGGGTGCTACTGGTTGAGGTAATTGGCCCTGGAAACCCTGAATTCGCAAATGTTCTAATTTTCGGCAACCTAGCGGAAGGGTGAGACACTGTCATTTGCAACATTTTACGTACTTGCTGGGACTCTGCTATATGTTATTAATTCTTGGTAATCCAATAAAGTATTGCCACACTGAGCTACCCTCACCCTGTGCTGTCTGAGTAGTATTTAACCCACAGGAAAGGTGTACGGGCGTTCAGTGGGATGAGCCCTGGTTAATGCCATCTTTCTAAAGACAGCTAGGCCAACAGAAGAGAGCACTTACTGACCTTCGTGTCTCCACATGAGCTATGGGGTTAATTTTGGTCTAAGCTTTGATCATTCCTTCCAGAGAGCAATAAGCTTTGACTCCACTGCCAGTCGAGTTCTGATATCATGATATATACCTTAACACTGTGCTCTTTTGTTTTATGTTGATTATTCTCATTCTTTGATATTTGACTTCCCGCTTGTTTTATGATTCTGTTTCTGACATAACCTACTGGATCTGACCAGGCTATCTGACTATCCTTTTTGCTAATTTGTGCCACTGAACAGCAGCTAACTCTGTGGCCATAGCACAGGGACCCCTGTGTAAGTCTAGATTCCTGTACAGGGTTTAAAGGGTGAAGGCTAGGGCAACCCTTGTGTTCTGGGAAATACAGATACCAAGACTTTGTGGTAGCCACTTTGAAGCTGCAAAATGATTGTGAACAGTTCATGCGTGACAAAAAACTGCACTGATTTGCAATTATCATCTCCATAATGATACCCCTATGTCTCTCTTATGCCATCAGTTACAAAAGGATTCATCTCCTTGTAGTTCTAATGATGCCAATCGAACGTACTCGGATGCACCTAACGACCATGTCTAACAAAAACTAACCCTCACTGGGTAGAATTTTGACCCTTCCGGTCCCTGTCACGTGGTGACGTCATCCATCCCTATCCCGCCCTGCTAGCTTCCTCTCAACAGCGCTCTCTCGGCCGGAGGACGCCGCCGCTCACTTACACAGCTGCGCGGTAGCCCAGGGGGCACCCTTACGTAACAGGGAGGATGCTTCTTGTTACACCGCCATCTTGCCTCCCTCACCATCCGCGCGGTCTGTGTTTGTGGACACTTTCATGATGAGTCGGCTTCCTCCCATTCAAGCACCAGCCACAGTTCAAGCCCCCAGTGACCAAGTAAGTTCCTATTTGCCTACACTAGGCTTTATGCAGGCACCTAAATACGGTCCCTTCATCTAGTTTATTGAGACCTTCTGATACAGGAAAGATGTATATCTTAGTACCGTGTTAGCCAGTAGATAGAAAAATATTTAGAATTGAGAGTCCTCAGTGGTTGATACCTTTTAATGGCTAACTGAAAAGATGGTAACAAATTGCAAGCTTTCGAGACTACTCAGGTCTCCTCTGATGAAGAGACCTGAGTAGTCTCGAAAGCTTGCAATTTGTTACCATCTTTTCAGTTAGCCATTAAAAGGTATCAACCACTGAGGACTCTCAATTCTAAATATTGAGACCTTCTGGTATTCACACTCATTTTCACTTTCGCTTTCTCTTTTGATTCATTTTGCAGTTGCCCTTTTACTGTCACCAGATCCTATTGGAGGTGCAGGTGTTTATTACTTGTTACATTTGCTCAATCTCTTTTAGTCAGTAGTTGCACAGCAGCTGACTCAACTCCAGCAGCCTCCACATTACTGTATCTATATACAGTACAGACCAAAAGTTTGGACACACCTTCTCATTCAAAGGTTTTTCTGTATTTTCATGACTATGAAAATTGTAGAATCACACTGAAGACATCAAAACTATGAAGTAACACATGTGCAATTATACAATACACTTTACAAAAAAGTGTGAAACAACTGAAAATATGTCTTGTATTCTAAGTTCTTCAAAGTAGCCACCTTTTGCTTTGATTACTGCTTTGCGTGCAGAAAAAGTGAACGGATAGACACTACATGCCTGGTTCCCACCGTGAAGCATGGAGGAGGAGGTGTGATGGTGTGGGGGTGCTTTGCTGGTGACACTGTTGGGGATTTATTCAAAATTGAAGGCATACTGAACCAGCATGGCTTCCACAGCATCTTGCAGCAGTATGCTATTCCATCCGGTTTGCGTTTAGTTGGACCATCATTTATTTTTCAACAGGGCAATGACCCCAAACACACCTCCAGGCTGTGTAAGGGCTATTTGACCAAGAGGAGAGTGATGGGATGCTACGCCAGATGACCTGGCCTCCACAGTCACCAGACCTGAACCCAATCGAGATGGTTTGGGGTGAGCTGGACCGCTCACCGCTTCAATTTTGAATAAATCCCCAACAGTGTCACCAGCAAAGCACCCCACACCATCACACCACCTCCTCCATGCTTCACGGTGGTAACCAGGCATGTAGAGTCCATCCGTTCACATTTTCTGCGTGCAAAGCAGTCATCAAAGTAAAAGGTGGCTACTTTGAAGAACCTAGAATATAAGACATATTTTCAGTTGTTTCACACTTTTTTGTAAAGTTTAATGTATAATTCCACATGTGTTAATTCATAGTTTTGATGCCTTCAGTGTGATTCTACAATTTTCATAGTCATGAAAATACAGAAAAATCTTTGAATGAGAAGGTGTGTCCAAACTTTTGGTCTGTACTGTATATGTGTATATCTGATCACACGAGTCCATAACATATATATATATATATATATATATATATATATATATATACATTTTTCATCTATACTCCCTCCACACTTTCAGGTAGCGCCAGTATATTATATCTTTATAAATGTTATTTTCTGTCCACCTACTTTTGGACCACCCTGTGTATTTATATATAATATATATATATATATATATGCACATAGATAGCATTTTACACCTTGACAGGAGATACCTGGATGTCACAAAATAATTTTAATGGGTAGGCAGCTAAGTTAATAGCATACGCACGCTATGTTATAGACATAGCATGACCAAGATGACGACTTCTAGATCTGTAAATTGCCCCAATAAGAACATAGTATACCGTTTCAAGATATAACTATACTTATATAGACTAAGATGCTGAGAGAATTGCAATGTAATTGCAACATCAATGTTACTTTGCTATAAGAGTAGTCTAAAGGAGAACTTGATTTAGGAAGGTCAATAGCAGAAGGTTTTTCCTGTTCTTTATGTCTACACATGGGATTTATGAACAGTAAAAATAAAATGTGGTTGGCAAAAAGCAGACACTACAGCTTTACAGTCATGTTTTCCATCTGTGTATATTGGGATTAAATGCTAAATAAAATCTTTAATATGTATAGAAAATATTAAGAAGTTAATATTAATATTAGCATGAACAGAAGCAAGAAATTCCACAAAGATAGAGGTATATGTGTTAGGATGAAAATAAACCTTGTTTAATCCCATCATGAGATATACTCCAGATATTTAATCTCAACACGTGATACAGTCCACGTATTTAATTCCATCATGTGTGATACAATACACTGACCCCTGTATCTAATCCCAGCATGTGATACAATCCGCATATCTAATCTCAGCAAGTGATACATTAGATGCATCTCACCCCAGTGTGTGATATGGCGAGCAGCACCAGCTAACAGAATCAGAACTGCTAGATGTCCTCGGAGACACGGTTCACATCTCAGTATCACTTTGCCGTCACCAAGAAAATGGCTCCTCACTGTGATCCTAAACTACATCCTCTCTTAACTATTTACAAACACCAATAAGGGCAGGAGAGGAAATGTGACACACGTGATCAGACCCCACCCACATCTACTGCAGTCGTAATGTGAGGCAGTTGTGCACTAGGTTTTCATGACAAATTTCAGCAGTTGCTCCACTTAGTGTTTAAAAATGGAAAATATCAAACCTTTTTAACCCCTTAACTCCAAGGGCGGTTTGCACGTTAATGACCGGGCCAATTTTTACAATTCTGATCACTGTCTCTTTATGAGGCTATAACTCTGGAACGCTTCAACGGATCTTCGTGATTCTGAGAATATTTTCTCATGACATATTGTACTACATGATAGTGGTAAAATTTCTTCGATATAACTTGCGGTTATTTATGAAAAAATGGAAATGTGGCAAAAATTTGGAAAATTTTGCAATTTTCAAACTTTGAATTTTTATTCCCGTAAAACAGAGAAATATGTCACACAAAATAGTTACTAAATAACATTTCCCACATGTCTACTTTACATAAGCACAATTTTGGAACCAAATTTTTTTTTGTTACGAAGTTATAAGGATTAAAAGTTGACCAGCGATTTCTCATTTTTACAACATATTATATAAAACCATTTTTTTAGGGACCACCCCACATTTGAAGTCACTTTGAGGGGTCTATATAGCAGAAAATACCCAAAAGTGACACCATTCTAAAAACTGTACCTATTAAGGTACTCAAAACCACATTCAAGAAGTTAATTAACCCTTCGGGTGCTTCACAAGAGCTGAAGCAACTTGGAAGGAAAAAATGAACATTTAACTTTTTAGTCACAAAAATGATCTTTTACAAACAATTTTTTTATTTTAACAAGGGTAAAAGGAGAAAATGGACAGAAAAAGTTGTGCAATTTCTCTTGAGTACGCCAATACCCCATATGTTGGGAAAAACCACTGTCTGGGCACACGGCAGGGCTTGGAAGGAAGGAGCGCCGTTTGACTTTTTCAAACCAAAATTGGCTGGAATTGAGATTGGATGCCATGTCGTGTTTGGAGAGCCCCTGATGTGCCTAAACAGTGGAAACCCCCTACAAGTGACACCATTTTGGAAACTAGATTCCCTAAGGAACTTATCTAGATCTGTGGTGAGCACTTTGAACCCCCAAGAGTTTCACTAAAGTTTATAATGCCTGGGTGTGAAAAAAAAAATTAACACAAAAATGATTTTTTAGTCCCCAATTTTTGATTTTTCCCAAGGAAATTGGACCCCAAAAGTTGTTGTACAATTCGTCCTGAGTACGCTGATACCCCATATGTGGGGGGAAAATACCGTTTGGGCGCACGGCAGGGCTCGGAAAGAAAGTAATGACGTTTTGGAATGCAGACTTTGATGGGTGTCATGTTCAGTTTGCAGAGTCCGTGATGTGCCTAAACAGTGGAAACCCCACACAAGTGACCCCATCTTGGAAACTAGACCCCTAAGGAGCTTATCTAGATCTGTGGTGAGCACTTTGAACCCCCAAGTGCTTCACACAAGTTTATAATGCCCGGGCATGAAAATAAAAAATCCTATTTTTTTCCCACAAAAATGATCTTTTAGTCACCATTTTTTTATTTTCCCAAGGGTAACAGGAGAAATTGGACCATAAAAGTTGTTGTCCAAATTGTCCTGAGTACGCTGATACCACATATGTGGGGGGGAACTACTGTTTGGGTGCACAGCAGAGCTCGGAAGGGAAGAAGCGCCATTTGACTTTTTCAAACCAAAATTGGCTGGAATTGAGATTGGACCCCATGTCACATTTGGATAGCCCCTGATGTGCCTAAACAGTAGGAACCCCCCACAAGTGACACCATTTCAGAAACTAGACTCCCTAAGGAACTTATCTAGATCTGTGGTGAGCACTTTGAACCCCAAGTGCTTCACGCAAGTTTATGATGCCCGGGCATGAAAATAAAAAAGCCTATTTTTTTCCCACAAAAAATGATCTTTTAGCCACCAATTTTTTATTTTCCCAAGGGTAACGGGAGGAATTGGACCACAAAAGTTGTTCTCCAATTTGTCCTGAGTATGCTGATACCCTACATGTGGGAGAAAACTACTGTATGGGCACACATCGGGGCTTGGAAAAGTAGTAGTGATGCTTAGTAATGCAGACTTTGATGGAATGGTCTGCGGGTGTCATGTCACGTTTGGATAGCCCCTGATGTGTCTAAAAAGTGGAAACCCCCCACAAGTGACCCAATTTAGGAAGCTAGACCCCCAAAGAAACTTGTCTAGATGTGTGGTGAGCACTTTGAACCCCCAAGTGCTTCTCAGAAGTTTATAATGCCCAGGCGTGAAAAGAAAAAAAATCATATTTTTTCCACAAACATGATCTTTTAGTCCCCAGTAGTGTTGAGCATTCCGATACCGCAAGTATTGGGTATCGGCCGATATTCGCTGTAGTTCCGATATTTTTCCAATATCGTATACCGGAATCGGAAGTTCCCATAATTCTTTGAGAGGCAATGTGATTTTAGTCAGCCAATGAGGAATCTTATGAAGTGTGGGCACATCCTGTAATGCTGCGGTCATCTTAACTAATGGCATGGCTGTGATTGGCTGCTGAAATGATGTCAGAATGCACTATAAAAGGCGCCGCCGCCATTTTAGCGTCACTGTGCTGTGAACTCAGTTAGGGACAGAACGCTGTTCTGCTGACTTTGAGGGACAGTTAGACATTGCGATTTTGTGTACTGTGCTTTAGGCAGGCTAGTTTACCAACCGCTGTGTAAAGCTTCCTTTTGCCAGTGTTGTTTTAACAGCTCTGTGCAAGGTGTGTGTGAGAGTGCAGGTGACGCTGCAGTTTGCTCTGCATCCACCGCTGTTTGTAGGCATCTGCACGTGTCACTCACTGACTCTTTTTTTTATTTTATTTTGTGGAATTCGTGCAGCTCCATTATATTTGAAAAAAATCTAATCTATTAGTGTGACGCGCTTCCATCCGTATACAATACATTGGTTGCAAACACTATAGAAGTACAGAAAGGAGCCTTTCACAGATAGTGAACAGTTGTGTTTCAGTGTTCACTGCAGTCTGTGAGGTTTTGATTTTTTGAGTGCAGATCACGCTCCAGTTAGTTCTTCAACCACTGCTGGTTGTAGTCTGCTGAGCGTGTGTCACTGCCTCATCCTTCACATTTTTCTCTAATTGGTGCTGCTCCATTATATTTGAAAAAAATCTAATCTATTAGTGTGACGCGCTTCCATCCGTATACAATACATTGGTTGCAAACACTATAGAAGTACACAAAGGGGCCTTTCACAGCTACTGAACAGTTGTCTGCAGTGTTCACTGTAGTCTGTGAGCTTTTCATTTTTTGAGTGCAGATTACGCTCCAGTTAGTTCTTCAACCACTGCTGGTTGTAGTCTGCTGAGCGTGTGTCACTGCCTCATCCTTCACATTTTCTCTAATTGGTGCTGCTCCATTATATTTGAAAAAAATCTAATCTATTAGTGTGACGCGCTTCCATCCGTATACAATACATTGGTTGCAAACACTATAGAAGTACACAAAGGGGCCTTTCACAGCTACTGAACAGTTGTCTGCAGTGTTCACTGTAGTCTGTGAGCTTTTCATTTTTTGAGTGCAGATTACGCTCCAGTTAGTTCTTCAACCACTGCTGGTTGTAGTCTGCTGAGCGTGTGTCACTGCCTCATCCTTCACATTTTTCTCTAATTGGTGCTGATCCATTATATTTGAAAAAAATCTAATCTATTAGTGTGATGCGCTTCCATCTGTATACAATACATTGGTTGCAAACACTATAGAAGTACACAAAGGGGCCTTTCACAGCTACTGAACAGTTGTCTGCAGTGTTCACTGTAGTCTGTGAGCTTTTCATTTTTTGAGTGCAGATTACGCTCCAGTTAGTTCTTCAACCACTGCTGGTTGTAGTCTGCTGAGCGTGTGTCACTGCCTCATCCTTCACATTTTTCTCTAATTGGTGCTGCTCCATTATATTTGAAAAAAATCTAATCTATTAGTGTGACGCGCTTCCATCCGTATACAATACATTGGTTGCAAACACTATAGAAGTACACAAAGGGGCCTTTCACAGCTACTGAACAGTTGTCTGCAGTGTTCACTGTAGTCTGTGAGCTTTTCATTTTTTGAGTGCAGATTACGCTCCAGTTAGTTCTTCAACCACTGCTGGTTGTAGTCTGCTGAGCGTGTGTCACTGCCTCATCCTTCACATTTTTCTCTAATTGGTGCTGCTCCATTATATTTGAAAAAAATCTAATCTATTAGTGTGACGCGCTTCCATCCGTATACAATACATTGGTTGCAAACACTATAGAAGTACACAAAGGGGCCTTTCACAGCTACTGAACAGTTGTCTGCAGTGTTCACTGCAGTCTCTGAGGAATAACCACACTTAGGCCTTATAACTTTTCTGACTTTCTTTATCAATCTACCAAGATGAAGAAGGCAGGGAGTAAGGCACGTGGTCGTGGCCGTGGAGTTTCAGCAGGGAGAGGACGTGGGGATTCTGTGGCTGCTGCCGTACCCAATGACACAGCATCCACCAGTTTTCCCCGTGAGCCTTCCTTTATGCGCACTTTTGTAGGAGCTCAGCGTACCCCCCTGCTGCGGGAAGAACAAATTGAAGCCGTTGTTGGTTGGATGGCAGCCAATGCATCGACTTCAATTGCTTCCACCTCCTCTCAGGACCACAGCACTGTTGAACAACCATCTGTCTCTTCACCGCCTGCCAAATTGCCCAGGCAGTCAGAGAGTTCTGAACTGGAGCCAGCTGAGTCTCTGCTTCTGTTCTCAGAATCTGTTGGCTTGCAAACAGGGGCCCAGCCAAGCAGCATTCTGGAATGTGAAGAAGAGGCAGTATGCAGTGATGCGCAACAGCTGTGTCTCTCTGAATCTGAAGAGGCGGGTGAGCCAGTGCCGATGGTCAGCACACCGCAGAACGCATCTGATGATGATGAGACTCAGGTGCCAGTTTCTGTTGAGCATGGTGCTGGCCAGACCACCCAACAGCAGCAGGTGTTGGAAGAGGGTAGTGGAGATGATGAGGTCCAAGACCCAACATGGCGTGAGGAACAGGAAGGTGGTGGTAGCAGCTCTGAGGAAGAGATTGCCCCAACGGTCCAAACAGTAGGGAGAGGTAGGCTGCAGACTCGGTTGCCTGTAGCCTCCAGTTTGGCACCCGTTCGTAGCAGTTCTCTTCCAACAGCCAAAACGGGCGCTCCCAGGACTTGCACTGCGTGGTCCTTTTTTGACACACTTGCAGATGATATTTGCTATGTCAAATGCAAGCTGTGTAATCAAAAAGTAAAAAGAGGTAAAAGTGTCAGTAACCTTAATACCACAAATATGTGGAAACATGTGCGGTCAAAGCACGTGGTTGAGTTACAAAGACACACTGGAGATGTAGGCCAACCTACAGCAGCACCTACATCTTCAGCTCATGTTGGAGCCTCTTCCTCCAGGTTACACACAGCTGGTTCGGCTTCCTCACAGGATCGCCATGGAAGAACCTCTGTCACTGTTGTCCAGAGACCCAGTGTTATTCCACCCACAGCTGCAAGTTCCCTGTCATCCTCACACTCCCAGGCCACAAAACAGCCATCGGTAGCACAGGCATGGGATAAAAGACGGCCATACTCGGCAAACCATCCACGAGCACAGGCTCTGAATGCTGGCATTGCAAAACTCCTGTCCCTTGAAATGCTGTCATTCAGGCTGGTGGAGACTGACAGTTTCCGTAACTTAATGGCATTGGCAGTCCCACAATACAATGTTCCCAGCCGATTTTATTTCAGCAGGCAAGCCGTCCCTGGTCTGCAAAAGCATGTTGAGGGAAAAATTAAACATGCGCTACTAAACGCCGTTGTCAGTATTCCGGGTTTTCTAGGTAACTTTGTCAATGATTTTGCCCTTTGTTAAAATGGAGTTTGCTGTTTTCTGTGCCCTACTTCCTGTTCGTTTGTTTAAAACCCGGCTCAGGTGCTGGCTTCACTGCTGGAATATTCTGCTTCCGTTTCCCTGCAACCCAGCTGCTTTGTTCCTCACAGATCTTTTGTGTATTTACCAGGAAAGTGCATAACCTTATCTTCAGGTGTTTCTCAGCCACAGCAGTTTCTACCCATGGCTCTGGACATTCTCTGCATATGTAAGTTGCACATACTGTGTTATCACTAAACTGTTGACTTGGGAATTTAACCCTTGGTTCACTCCATCTGATAAGAACTGTGTTTCTGAACTGTTGCTGTTTAACCCTTCGTGCATTACCTCTGGTGAGAGCTGTTGGAACTGTTACTGGAACCTTACTGACATATGAACTTGTTGTTGGACTTCACTGAATTAAGCCACAACTGAGATTAACTTGTTCCTGGACCTCCCTGTGTTTTCTGCATACCTGGATCTGACTCTTCACACACCAGCAGTGTGTAAATCCAGCCACGTTACCTGTGCATCAGACTTACCTTGTGGTCACATTTGTGTGAGGACTCTGTCGTAAGAACTTTACCACCCTCGCTATAGAGGTTCAAGGACTTATATATCCGGATTCATATAACTGGACTTGTGTATATATATATGGACTCATTGCATGTCACTACGGGTTGTTTGAATATTGTTTTTGGGTGTTTTGCTGTTTCACAAATACATTATTTGCATTCAAAGAAACCCGTCTCTGATTGTTCATTGCCCCACGCTATCAGAATCC
>JARQOD010000004.1:117585899-117632753 GCA_033576555.1 Oophaga sylvatica
CCCAAAAAACCCTGAAAAGCACCAACTCTACTAATTTCAAAATCACCTGAGATCACACGACCTCTACCACCTAAATTAGTTCTCTGGTGTAACCAAAAACAAAACAGCAGCCACTGAAAAAACTGGAAAAAGCAAAAGTACAAACATCAGTGGCTGAACTAAACTGAGAGGGCAAAAGCCCCCGGAGGGGACCCTGAAGGCCCCCACAGAAGTGCAGGACAAAAATGCAAAAATCAAGCACAAAAACAAAAAGAAGAAAATGTCTTATCTGTTAGCAGGAGATGAAGACACGACACACAGGCTACAAAGGAAACAGGACTCAAGGATTGAGACCAGAACAATTGATCACCGGCAACCCTGATGGGAAGGCGACTCCCTTATATAAGACCAGTCAGTAACACCTGATTCCCACTCCTCACAATCTTCACTGGACAGTCCAGTACCGCTTGTAACCACCAGAGGGAGCCTCTGCTCAGAACTCATTTCAAGTCCATTCACAACATATGGGCACACGTCGGGGCTCGGAAGGGAAGTAGTGACGTTTTGCATTGCAGACTTTGATGGAATAGTCTGCAGGTGTCATGTCACGTTTGGAGAGCCCATGATGTGCCTAAACAGTGGAAACCCCCCACAAGTGACCCCATTGTGGAAACTAGACCCCCGAAGGAACTTATCTAGATGTGTGGTGAGAACTTTGAACCCCAAGTGCTTCACAGAAGTTTATAACGTAAAGCCATAAAAATAAAAAATCATATTTTTTTCCACAAAAATAATATTTTTGCCCCCAATTTTTTATTTTCCCAAGGGTAACAGAAAAAATTGGACCCCAAGAGTTATTGTGCAATTTGTCCTGAGGACGCTGATACCCCATATGTGGGGGTAAAATACTGTTTGGGCGCATGGCGGGCTCAGAAGGGAAGGAGCACCGCTTGACTTTTTCAACGCAGAGTTGGCTGGAATTGTGATCAGACGCCATGTCACGTTTGGAGAGCCCCTGATGTGCCTAAACAGTGGAAACCCCCCAATTCTAATGCCAACCCTAACCCCAACACACCCCTAGCCCTAATCCCAACCCTAACCATAACCCTAACCACAAACCTAACCCTAACACACCCCTAACCCTAATCCCAACCCTAACCCTAATCCTAACTTTAGCCCCAACGGGAAAATGGAAATAAATACATTTTTTTAATTTTATTATTTTTTCCCTAACTAAGGGGGCGATAAAAGGTGGTTTGATTTACTATTTATAGCGGGTTTTTATATCTTGTTTTAACGTTTGGCAGCTGTCACACGCTAAAAGACGCTTTTTTTTGGCAAAAAATAGTTTTTGCATCATCACATTTTGAGAGCTATAATTTTTCTTATTTTGGCCCACAGAGTCATGTGAGGTCTTATTTTTTGCGGGACGAGTTGACGTTTTTATTGGTACCATTTTCGGGCACATGACATTTTTTGATCGCTTTTTATTACAATTTTTGGGAGGCAGAATGAACAAAAACCATCAATTCATGAATTTCTTTTGGGGGGGCCATTCCGCGTGTGGTAAAATTGATAAAGCAGTTTTATTCTTCGGGTTAGTACAATTACGGCGATACCTCATTTATATCTTTTTTTATGTTTTGGCGCTTTTAAACAATAAAAACAATTATATATAAAAAATAATTATTTTTGCATCGCTTTATTCTGCGAGCTATAACTTTTTTATTTTTTCGCTGATGATGCTGTATGGTGGCTCTTTTTTTGCGGGACAAGATGAGTTTTCAGCGGTACCATGTTTATTTATATCTGTCTTTTTAATCTCGTGTTATTCCACTTTTTGTTCTGCGGTGTGATGATAAATCATTGTTTTTTTGTCTTGTTTTTTTTTAAGGGGTTAACTAGTGGGACAGTTTTATAGGGCAGATTGTCACGGACGCGGCGAAAACTAAATATGTGTACTTTTATTGTTTTTTCTTTTTTATTTACATAAAGAAATTAATTTATTGGGGAATATTTTTTTTTCTTTATTTTAGGATTTTTTTTACACATGTTATTTTTACTTTTTTACAGCACTGTGTCAGATTGGCGATCTGACAGGCAGTGCAGGAGGCTTTCTCAGCGCCTGCTTTCAGCAGGCACTGACAAGCCACCTCCCTGCAGGACCCGGAAGGACCCCGCAGCCATTTTAGATCCGGGGTCCTGCAGGGAGGAGGCCCTCAGAACAGCGCGATCATATCACGCTGCTCTGAGGGTCTCAGGGATACATGCAGGGAGCCCCGTCCCTGCGCGATGCTTCCCTATACGCCGAACACTGCGATCATGTTTGATCACAGTGTGCCGGGGGTTAATGTGCCGGGAGCGGTCCGTGATCGCTCCTGACACATAGTGCTGAGTGTCAGCTGTGATAATCAGCTGACACCCGGCCTCGATCAGCTACGCTTCCCCCGTGAGCGCAGCTAATTGCATATGACGTACAATTCCGTCCTTGGGAATTAAGTCCCAGGGCACATGGACGGAATACTACGTCAGATGGCAGAAAGGGGTTAAACAGTGGGTCTCCTATACTGTTATTGCCTATGCAGTGAGTGGCTGGGCTGCCAAAATTTTGGACGCACCCCATACCCCTTTGACGAGACGTACAGGAGGGCCTCATAAAAAAGTGTTCCAATTATAAGAAAATGGGTCTCCTATAGTGTTAGCCTATGCACTGAATGTAAGGCTTGCCCTGCACCAAAGTAACACGCACCACAGTAACACTTGGAACAGACGTCCTGGATGGCCACATGAAACCAAAGTTCCCATTTTTTCCATTTGGTACTGCCATACTGTTAGCCTAGGCATTTAATGCACCAAAATTACACGCACCCCAATAAGCCTTTGAACCCACGTACTGGATGGACACATGAAAACCAAGCTCACATTTTTTGCATTTTTTACTGCCATACTGTTTGCTTATGCATTGGATGCAAGGCCTGCCCTGCACCAAAGTAACACGCACCTCAATAAGCCTTTGAACCAACGTACTGGATGGCCACATGAAAACCAAGTTCACATTATTCATTTGTGACTTCCATACTGTTTGCCTATGCATTGAATAAAAGGCCTGCCCTGCACCAAAGTAACACACAACCCAATAAGCCTTTGAACCCACGTACTGGATGGCCACCTGAGGGCATTGTTCCTATTAATTTGGTGCTCCCATATTGCTTGGCTACGCAGTGAATTGTTGAGCCTGAAGAACCTGCATTGGAGAATGTCAGTGTTGAGGCTGAAGGCCCGGCAGTGGACAATTGCAGTGTTGATGCTAAAGACCCAGTGGTGGACAAATGCAGTGTTGAGGCTGAAAATCCGGCAGTGGACAATTGCAGTGTTGAGGCTGAAGACCCGGCAGTGGACAATTGCACTGTTGAGGCTAAAGACCCAGCGGTGGACAATTGCAATGTTGATGCTAAAAACCTGCTGTGGACAATTGCAATGTTGATGCTAAAGACCCTGCAATGGACAACTGCAGTGCTGAGGCTAAAGACCCTGCAGTGGAGCATTTCAGTGTTGAGTCTGAAGAACCATCAGTGGATAATTACACCATTGATGCCTAAGAACCTGCATTGGTGAATTGCTGTGGGAGGTAGAAAACCCTGCATTTTAGCATTGCAGGGCTGAGGTTGAAGAACTGGCATTGAAGAATTGCATTGTTGAAGATGAACAACCAACAAAGTTCACATTATTCGGAAGTGGGTCTCCCATACTGTTTGCCTATGCATTGAATGCAAAGTCTGCCCCAAATTCAAATGCACCCCAAAAAGCCTTTGAACCGATGTACTGGATGGACACAGGAAAACCAAGTTCACATTATTCTTTTGGCACTGCCATTCTGTTAGCCTATGCATTGCATGCAAAGCCTGCCCTGCACCAAATTCTAAAGCACCCCAAAAAGCCTTTGAACCGACGTACTGGATGGACACAGGAAAAAAAAGTTCACATTATTCTTTTGGCACTGCCATTCTATTAGTCTATGCATTGAATGCAAGGCCCGCCCTGCACCAAATTCTAACACACCCCAAAAAGCTTTTGAAATGACGTACTGGATGGCCACAGGAAAACCAAGTTCACATTATTCTTTTGGCACTGCCATAGTGTTAGCCTATGCATTGAATGCAAGGCCTGCCCTGCACCAAATTCAAACGCACCCCAAAAAGCCTTTGAACCGATGTACTTGATGGCCACCTGAAAGCATTGTTCCTATTCAACTCGGTTGCCCCTGTCATGCATAACAGAGTGCGACGAATCAATAGACAACCCTGGCACAATAACACCACTAAAAAGCTTCGGCAAGCATCCAGAATTGCTGAACGGCGCTGGAAGAAAACGCATTCACAAGACGACTTCACTGCACTCAAACAAGCAACACTTGCATTCAAATCAGCTCTCACCTCTGCTAAACAGGCCTACTTTACATCCCTTGTATCTTCCTTATCCCACAACCCCAAACAGTTGTTCAATACTTTTCCCTCCTCTGCCCACCACTGCCCCCTCCAACTTCCCTAATCTCTGCTGAGGACTTCACCATGCAATTCAAAAACAAGATAGACCAAACACGGCAAGTCTTTACTAGTCAACCACCACAACCCCTTTGTATACCTGACCAATGCCCTAACCCCGTAACCTCCTTATCCAACATCACGGAAGGGGAGCTTGCTCATCTTCTCTCCAAATCACACCTCACCACTTGTGCACTCGACCCCATCCCATCCCGCCTCCTCTCCAATCTCGCCACCACTCTTATCCCATCACTAACCCACCTCTTCAAGCTATCACTAACTTCCGGTACCTTCCCTTCTGCTTTCAAACATGCCACAATCACGCCTATCCTCAAAAAGCCAACCCTCGACCCAACCGCTATGTCCAGCTATCACCCTATATCACTGCTCCCATTCGCTTCCAAACTCCTGGAGCAGCACATCCATTCTGAACTTTCCTCCCATCTCTCATCTAACCTTCTCGTTGACAATCTACAATCTGGTTTCCGCTCCCATCACTCCACTGAGACAGCCCTGACCAAAATTACTAACGACCTACTTACAGCCAAAGCGAACGGACAATACTCTATACTCCTCCTTCTAGACCTGTCCTCTGCTTTCGACACAGTTGACCACTGCCTCCTACTACAGATTCTCTCTTCCTTTGGCATCAAAGACCTCGCCCTATCCTGGATCTCCTCATACCTCTCCAACCGCACATTCAGCGTTTCCCACTCACACACTACCTCCTCATCCCACCCTATCTCTGTTGGAGTCCCCCAAGGCTCGGTTCTAGGACCCCTACTCTTCTCAATCTATACACTTGGCCTGGGGCAACTCATTAAGTCCCACGGATTCCAGTACCACCTTTATGCCGATGATACTCAGATCTACCTCTTTGGCCCAGATGTCACCTCTCTGCTCTCCAAAATCCTGGAGTGTCTATCAGCCATATCCTCCTTCTTCTCCTCCCGCTTCCTCAAACTGAATGTGGACAAATCTGAACTGATCATCTTTCCCCATCTCACAGATCTTCCTTACCTGACCTATCTATTACAATTGACAACATCACTCTTTCCCCTGTACTGGAGGTCCGCTGCCTTGGAGTTACCCTTGACTCTGCCCTGTCCTTCAAACCGCACATCCAAACTCTCTCCACCTCCTGCCGCCTCCAGCTCAAAAATATTTCCAGAATCCGTTCCTTCCTCAACCCTCACTCTACTAAAATGCTTGTGCACGCCCTCATCATCTCCCGTCTCGACTACTGCAACATCCTTTTCTGTGGCCTCCCTGCTAACACCCTCGCACCTCTCCAGTCCATCCTTAACTCTGCTGCCCGACTAATTCATCTCTCTCCTCGCTACTCCTCCGCTTCTCCCCTCTGCAAATCTCTCCACTGGCTCCCACTCCCTCAGCGTATCCAATTCAAATTACTAATACTGACCTACAAGGCCATCTATAACCTGTCTCCTCCATATATATCTGAACTAATCTTCCAATATCTTCCCTCACGTAATCTCCGATCCTCCCAAGACCTCCTTCTCTCCTCCACACTTATTCACTCCTCACCTAACCGCCTCCAAGACTTCTCCCGAATAGCCCCCATCCTCTGGAATTCTTTGCCCCAACACGTCCGACTATCAACCATACTCGGATCCTTCAGACGAAACCTGAAAACCCACCTCTTGACGAAAGCTTACAGCCTGCAGTGATCCCCGCTGCCTCCTCACGACTACTGGAGCTACCGCCTCACATTCACTGGAGCTGCTGCAACCTCCCAACCTGTCTCCTTCCCCACCATCCTGTAGAATGTAAGCCCGCAAGGGCAGGGTCCTCTCTCCCCTCTATATCAGTCTGTGATTGTTAGTTTACTGTAAGTGATATCTGTAATCTGTATGTAACCCCTTCTCATGTACAGCACCATGGAATCAATGGCGCTATATAAATAAATATTATTATTAAAATAATAATAATAATAATAATAATATTAATTTGTTACTTCCATATTGTTTGGCTATGCAGTGAATTGTTGAGCCTGAAGACCTGGCAGTGGACAATTGCTTTGCTGAGGCTGCAGTAGAGCATTTCAGTGTTGAGCCTGAAGAACCATCAGTGGATAATTGTGAGTCGCCCGCCAGGGCCGTGGGGTACTCGGCACCGAGCCCATTCACTTCTTTGAGGGATGTCACGGCGACACAGCTCGGTCCGTGGCCTTGGGCGCTCACTGAAAAGGGGGATATTTACAGGGGATTAAAGGTTTGTAATATGTTCGTGACGCCACCTGTGGTGCCTGGTCAGTGTGACCAGCGCTACTGTATAGATCCGCTGAAGGGTTGGTATTGGGCAGCATGGTGTTAAGCCTTCCACAGGCAAGGCTGGGTTCCTTCAGGGTAGATAGGATGTGTCAGGGTGCAGCATGAAGAAGGGGAGTTCGGCAGTAGGAGTAATAATGTGAACAAACACACAAAAGTCTCTTTCTGTACCTTTACTGATGGATTTGCAGGCACATCCCGGGATACTGGCAGGATGAAGGATGCACGTCCAGTTCTTCCCACTGAGTACGTGTAGGGCCTCCTTACTCCTATAGTGTGAGTCTCTGACCTGTATGAAACGAGGCCTAACTCTGTCTTCAACTCTACACCCGGCTGACTTTGTGTAGGGCCTTCTATTGGAAAGAACACAGTCTCTAATGGTTGCGCCGACCAGACTCGTCTTCCTGACCCAGTTACGTATCAGCACTAAAGGGCTCCTGCGACTTGTAGTCCCGCAGGATCTCCGGTATCTCCTACTGGTCGTGAAGAATCCAGCAAGCTCGGACCCGGTGTCCGGTTAATCAGAGTAGAGGTAAGCTATCAATGCTATTTCCACCTCTGTCACTCTCTTCTTTTCTTCCACTCCCCTTTCGTCTTACTCGACCCTCACATAAGCACACTCTGGCCGTAGGTAGCTGCTTCCTCTCTTTCTTCACCGCTCTCAAAGCGTCGGCACGCTTGCTCACTGAACTGAACTCGGTTGACTCAATTCTGACTAGGCTGGAGTGGCTTGCTTTCCACTTGTACTAGCCTCCACACGTGTGAACTAAGTTTGGAGCTGCAGATTTCAGGTTCTTTCAACAAAAGCTGTTCTCTCTCTCTCTTACTTCCAAGCTCTGCCTGGAGCTGCTATCAGTCTTCTCCGTCTGTCCTGCACCTGGCTTTGCAGACTAACTGATCTGTGCTCGCTCCTAGGGTTAACTCTCTACTTGCTTCACTCCAAGAGAACTAACAACTCTTCTCTCCTTCTCAGTACTGATCTACTCCCCACGTAGACTCAGACTAGACTAACCTACTCTCAGTGTCTTCACCATCCTAATATACACTGAAAAGGCTCCTGTGGTGGCTCTAGGATTGGTGAAGATGTGTGTATGCATATTGGGTCCTCTAGTGGTCATTACCTTCGGTGCATCCCTCTGGGAAATGAGATTCCAAGCGCAGCTGGGCTCTACATCTGCATCAGTGATGCTTAAGAACCTGCATTGGTGAATTGCTGTGGTGAGGCAGAAGACCCTGCATTTTAGCATTGCAGTGCTGAGGCTGAAGAACTGGCGTTGAAGAATTGCATTGTTGAAGATGAACAACCAATAAAGTTCACATTATTAGGAAGTGGGTCTCCCATACTGTTTGCCTATGCATTAAATGCAAAGCGTGCCCCAAATTCAAACGCACCCTAATAAGCCTTGAACCGACGTACTGGATGGCCACAGGAAACCAAGTTCACATTAATCATTTTGTTCTGCCATACTGTTAGCCTATGCATTGAATGCAAGGCCCGCCCTGCACCAAATTCTAACACACCCAAAAAGCCTTTGAACCGACGTACTAGATGGACACAGGAAAACCAAGTTCACATTATTCTTTTGGCACTGCCATTCTGTTAGCCTATGCATTGAATGCAAGGCCCGCCCTGCACCAAATTCTAACGCACCCCAAAAAGCCTTTGAAATGACGTACTGGATGGCCACAGGAAAACCAAGTTCACATTATTCTTTTGGCACTGCCATAGTACTAGCCTATACATTGAATGCAAGGCCTGCTCTGCTCCAAATTCAAACGCACCCTAAAAAGCCTTTGGACCGAATTACTTGATGGCCATTTGTTACTCCCACATTTTTCCCTGGGGGGGACACATCAACCTACTGTGTAAATAATTGTTGTTACGGACATCCAACACCCTTGCAAAACAATGTTGTGGCTGTTTCATCACAGAACACGGTCACCCTCGTGTTCTAGTGGTGGTGTCTGAAGAGACGTGTAGTATGTCGATGGGAGGGTCTGGAAAAGTGTTACTTTGCTAGTGTTCCCCTGCCTCTGCTGGATTGTAGTTGGCTATCTCTCGCCTCTACTTCTTGGTTGTCCAAAGACCTGTGACCTCTGCAGCCAGCGTTTTCAGATGGGATTTTTTTCAGTAATTCCGCACCAACAATGACCCTCTGGTACTGTATCATTTTAATACACCTATCTGACTCTGGAATAAGAGATTGAAAGTTCTCCTTGTAGTGTGGGTCTAGAAGTGTCACCAACTAGTACTGAGTGTCAGCAAAAATTTTGATAATGCGAGGGTCACGGGAAAGGCAGCACAACATAAAGTCTGTCATACATGCCAGACTGATAACTGGCAAGCCTTCCGTGTCCACACCAACAGGACGACTGACCATGCTGTCCAAGGCCTCCTCCTCCCTGTCCTCAGGCCATCCACGCTGAACAGACGGTATGACAGTTGTGCTTGTAGTACCGTCTATAGTGCAGGAAAGTAGCTCCTGTTCTTCCTCCTCCTCTTCCTCATTGTCAACCAATCCATGTTGGGATGACATGAGGCTGGGCTGTGTGAAATCACCCTGTATAGTTCCTGTATAGTTCCTTGCTCCATCTCATCATGCTTTGGCTACATCCTCTTTGATTGTGAGCAGAAAGCTTTTCCAAATTGTTATGTTTCGGTAGCTGAGGAGTGCAGGTAAAAAAGGCAATACACCAGAGCAGTTGGAATCTATGAGATTGCAGTACCCTGACTGACCACCACAACTAGAGGCAGCCGTGGAGCGTTCCTACGTTGGTCCTAGACGCCTCGTCACAGCCTGAGAAACTAACTACACCTAAAGATAGAAAGAGGAAAGCTATCTGCCCCGGAGCAGAACCCCAAAGAACATAGAAAGCCCCCAAACATGTAATGGCGGTTAGACAAGAAGAAATACTGACACAGACAGAAAATAGTATGAGCAAACGTTGGGGCCCAAACTACCTAAATAGAAAAGGATAGGAAGGGCACTTACTGCAATCGCAAAAAACCCTGAAAAGCACCAACTCTACTAATTTCAAAAACACCTGAGATCACACGACCTCTACCACCTAAATTAGTTCTCTGGTGTAACAAAATCAAAACAGCAGCCACTGAAAAAACTGGAAAAAGCAAATGTACAAACATCAGTGGCTGAACTAAACTGAGAGGGCAAAAGCCCCCGGAGGGGACCCTGAAGGCCCCCACAGAAGTGCAGGACAAAAATGCAAAAATCAAGCACAAAAACAAAAAGAAGAAAATGTCTTATCTGTTAGCAGGAGATGAAGACACGACACAGCAGGCTACAAAGGAAACAGGACTCAAGGATTGAGACCAGTACAATTGATCACCGGCAACCCTGATGGGAAGGCGACTCCCTTATATAAGACCAGTCAGTAACACCTGATTCCCAATCCTCACAATCTTCACTGGACAGTCCAGTACCGCTTGTAACTACCAGAGGGAGCCTCTGCTCAGAACTCATTTCAAGTCCATTCACAAGAGTACCCCCCCTTGAGGAGGGGTCACCGAACCCTCACTTGAGCAACCAGGTCGGTCAGGATGAGTTCTATGATACGCACGGATGAGTCTCCTAGCATGGATGTCCGAAGCAAACACCCAAGAATTGTCTTCCTGACCATAACCTCTCCACTTAACCAAATACTGGAGTTTCCGTCTAGAAAAATGAGAATTCAATATTTTCTCAACCACAAACTCCATATTGCCCTCAACCAGAACAGGGTCAGGAGGCAAAGCAGTAGGAACCACTGGCTCAACAAACCTCTTCAACAAGGACTTGTGGAACACGTTATGGATCTTAAATGTCCCTGGAAGAAGCAAACGAAAAGAAACAGGATTAAGAATCTCCATGATCTTATAAGGTCCAATGAACCTAGGCTTAAATTTAGGAGATGCCACTCTCATAGGAATATTTTTTGAGGACAACCAGACCAAGTCCCCCACTTTAAACCGAGGACCATCAGTCCTATGCCGTTTAGCAAACCGCTGGGCCCTCTCCTGAGAGAGGGACAACCTCTCCACTACCTGGTCCCAAATCTGTTGCATACGCTCCACAACAGAGTCAACACCTGGACAGACAGAAGCCTCCGTCTGTCCTGAAGAAAATCGAGGGTGAAACCCAGAATTACAGAAAAATGGAGACATCAAAGTGGCAGAGCTAGCCCTATTATTAAGAGCAAACTCAGCCAAAGGCAAAAAAGAGACCCAGTCATCCTGATCAGCAGACACAAAGCATCTCAGATAAGTCTCCAATGTCTGGTTTGTTCTCTCAGTTTGACCATTGGTCTGAGGATGAAACGCCGAGGAGAAAGACAATTGAACACCAAGTTTAGAACAAAAGGTCCTCCAAAATCTGGAAACAAACTGGACTCCTCTGTCAGACACAATGTTCTCAGGAATGCCGTGTAAACGAACCACGTGCTGAAGGAACAAAGGCACCAATTCAGAGGAGGAAGGCAACTTAGGTAATGGCACAAGATGTATCATCTTGGAAAACCTATCACAAATCACCCAGATGACGGTCATTCTCTGAGAAACAGGGAGGTCGGAAATGAAATCCATAGAGATATGGGTCCATGGTCTCTTGGGCACAGGCAATGGCTGTCACGCTGTGTAGCAGATATATATATATATGTGATGTCAGTAATCTATATCAAAAGGGCAACATCCTATATAACATGCGCATAGATATATGATAACATAGAATTACCTGACAATGTCCAGTGGGTCAATACGGAATCCGTTATACACTGTCTCCGGCTAGAGGGTGACCGGGGTCTATGCTGACCCTAAACTGGGGTCCTAACTAATCCCTCTACCTGGAGGTACTGTTAAAGGTACAGAGGTCCAGTCCACCAGCGTAAACCCTGTCTCCTATCAATCCCTGCCAACTGTAATCTAGTCCTAAGAAGGACCCTGATTACCACCAAAGGGAATGAACAGGTAACGGTTAATGAACAGAAAGACATACAAGAAAGACAAGAAATAAAGTAAATAAAGTCTTACATACAACACTCACACACAGTAGGAACACCTAAGGTCTCAGAGATAAACTATAAGCTGTAAGAGTAAAAACAACTAAGGAGCTCTTAGCTTAAGTATTCTCAGAACCGATCCAGTCTGCTAGACTACATGAATACTTTCACCGGCATCTAACACCCAGACTGGCAGCTATATAAAGGAAGCTAATTAGAACATAATCAAAAGCAGCCGGGCGAGGCTGGACCTAGTCTTAGCAAAGAGCTAGGTAAAATTAACTCCCTCATTACCAAACACAAAGAAACAGCAACTCAGCTGTGAGAAGTCAGAGTGTGTAATCGCGACGATCCTCGTGGCGATACACCCATGACAGTACCCCCCCCTCTACGAGGGGACTCCGGACCCTCAGGGCCAGGTCTGCCCGGGTGAGTTGTGTGAAAGGTCCGAACCAATCGATCTGCGTTAACATCAGACGCAGGGACCCACGTCCTCTCCTCAGGACCATACCCCCTCCAATGAACCAAGTACTGAAGGGATCGGCGACTGAGACGTGAGTCAATGATTTTCGACCCATGAAATTCCACGTTATCATTGACCACCACTGAAGGAGGAGGTAGAGGTGACGGTATGACTGGTGCCACATACTTTTTAAGTAATGACTTGTGAAACACATTATGAATTTTAAACGTAGGAGGGAGGTCCAGACGAAATGCCACCGGATTAATTATGGAACTGATCCTGTACGGCCCGATGAATCTGGGACCCAACCTCCAGGAGGAAACTTTAAGTTTTATATTCCTGGTAGACAACCAAACCAGATCGTTCACCTTCAGATCTAGACCAAAAACTCTCCCCCTATCAGCCATCCGTTTGTAACGGTTCCCCGTAACCTTCAGTCTTAACCGATCTGGAACTATCAGTCTCCCTGGAAGTCCACAGGGACGTCCCCCTGAGCCCCCAATACCTCCCCCTCAAGCTCAGAGCATACAGCTGACACTACAACTCCCTCCTGAGGAATAGGAACCGGATCATCCGTCTTCCCGGCCCCTGGGAAAGTACGAGATAAGGCATCAGGAAGCAACTTTATTGAGCCGTCATATGCGCGATGAGGAGGTAACTCTTTACACCCCTCCTCTGAGAACATCTCCCCAAAGTCCTCCAGAAAAGGAGACAAAGTCCTAGGCACAACCGCACCGATGACCGTGCTCATGCAGTTATTCCTGCAAAATTCACCCCACTGGCTTATCTTTCTGGATTGCCAATCAATCACTGGTTATGTTTAGCCAACCAAGGAAGTCCCAACACAATAGGAGTAGGTAGACCCTCCAACACATAACAAGACAATTGCTCTTTATGTCTTGCCCCTACTCGAAGATCTATGTTATGAACAGCTTGTACCAAGCTACCTTGACCGAGAGGTCTAGAATCAATAGAGACTATAGGGACCGGTTTGGCCAATACACTCAGTTGCATACCATGCACCTGGGCAAACCGAGCGTCCACCAGATTAGCCCCAGACCCACTATCAAGAAAAACAGAAATCCTCTCAACTCTCGTACCAATCACCACCTCCGCAGGCACGAGAAACTGAGAGGGATTTGGGGACGAAATACACACTCCCAGGTTAACTCCTTTGCTCAAAGAGGCCCGGGATGGACACCCCCCAACAAAATGTCCCTCTCTCCCGCAAAAGAAACACCTTCTAGTCTTGCGGCGCACCGCCGATTCTCTCCTACAAAAAGATGTCCCTCCCAACTGCATGGGTTCCTCAGAACAGACCAGGGGAACCTCAGTATAAGGGACTTTAGTAGTAGGCAGAGTCATCACGGGAGGCGGAGTTACCTCGCGTCTTCCCCGAATTCGTCTATCAATGCGAATAGCGAGGGCCATAGCAGCCTCCAGTGATGGAGGAGAATCATACTGAGCCAACACATCTTTTAATTTGTCAGACAACCCTTGACAAAACTGGCTCCTAAGAGCTGGGTCATTCCACTGAGTATCTGTTGCCCATCTACGGAACTCAGAAGAATATTCCTCCGCTGGACGATTTCCTTGCCGCATTTTACGTAACTTTGTTTCAGCAAGGGAAACTCGATCCGGATCATCATATACCAGACCCAGGGCAGTAAAAAATCGATCCACTGACTGGAGATCTGGGAGCCTGGAGGAATAGAGAACGCCCAAGATTGAGGGTCCCCTTGTAAGAGCGAGATAACAATTCCCACCCTCTGCTCTTCACTCCCAGATGACCGAGGCCGCAGCCGAAAGTACAATTTACATGCCTCCCGGAAAGTAAAAAATTTGTCCCGCCCACCAGTGAACCTGTCCGGGAGAGCAACCTTAGGTTCAGATCTGGTTTGCTCCGGGGGGACAAAACCTTGGACTTAATGTCTGCAAACTCCATGGATAACCCCTGCAACTGCCGGGCCAGCTGGGCTACTGGATCCATGACAGCTGGGAGAATCTTTAGTATGGCCGGTGAAAATGTCACGCTGTGTAGCAGATATATATATATATGTGATGTCAGTAATCTATATCAAAAGGGCAACATCCTATATAACATGCGCATAGATATATGATAACATAGAATTACCTGACAATGTCCAGTGGGTCAATACGGAATCCGTTATACACTGTCTCCGGCTAGAGGGTGACCGGGTCTATGCTGACCCTAAACTGGGGTCCTAACTAATCCCTCTACCTGGAGGTACTGTTAAAGGTACAGAGGTCCAGGCCACCAGCGTAAACCCTGTCTCCTATCAATCCCTGCCAACTGTAATCTAGTCCTAAGAAGGACCCTGATTACCACCAAAGGGAATGAACAGGTAACGGTTAATGAACAGAAAGACATACAAGAAAGACAAGAAATAAAGTAAATAAAGTCTTAAGGGTATGCCACACTAAACAATATCGCTAACGGGATCGCTAAAAAAGTCACTATTTAGCGATCCCGTTAGCGATATTGTTCAGTGCGGCAGCTTCCAGCGACGAGCTTCCTGCTGTGATCTCGCTCGTCGCTGGAATCGTTCCGGACCCTATTTTATCGCCGGCGCTCCCGCTGGGTAAGTATCTAATCGCTGTGTGGCACCTTTTCTTAGCGATTTAGCGGTACTTTTGTACCGCTAAAGTCGTTAAGAAGATCGCTAACGGCGATAGCGTCGTTAACTATATCGCTAAATGTGGCTGCATTTAGCGAAATAGAAACAATCCCGCTAGCGATCTCATTAGTATGCAACGCTAACGAGATCGCTAGCGGGATAGCTTAGTGTGGCAGTACCTTTACATACAACACTCACACACAGTAGGAACACCTAAGGTCTCAGAGATAAACTATAAGCTGTAAGAGTAAAAACAACTAAGGAGCTCTTAGCTTAAGTATTCTCAGAACCGATCCAGTCTGCTAGACTACATGAATACTTTCACCGGCATCTAACACCCAGACTGGCAGCTATATAAAGGAAGCTAATTAGAACATAATCAAAAGCAGCCGGGCGAGGCTGGACCTAGTCTTAGCAAAGAGCTAGGTAAAATTAACTCCCTCATTACCAAACACAAAGAAACAGCAACTCAGCTGTGAGAAGTCAGAGTGTGTAATCGCGACGATCCTCGTGGCGATACACCCATGACAATGGCATCAACAAACCACTAGAGCGAGAGCAAGGCTTGGAGCGAGTGCAAGTCCCGCAGGAGTGCACAAATTCCCTGACATCACGAGACAAGGTAGGCCACCAAAAGGACCGACTAACCAAGTCTCTGGTACCAAAAATTCCGGGATGACCGGCCAACGCGGAACAATGAATCTCAGACATCACACTCTTTTTCCACTGGTCCGGGACAAACAATTTCCCAACAGGGCAGCGCTCGGGCCTATCCTCCTGACACCCCTCCAGAGCCAGTCTCAAATTGGGCGAGATGGCGGAAAGAACTACACCTTCTTTCAAAATAACAGCAGGATCAGATAACTCAGGAGAGTCCGCAAGGAAACTCCTCGAGAGGGCATCCGCCTTAACATTCTTAGTGCCAGGAAGAAAGGAAACCACAAAATTAAAACGTGTGAAAAACAAGGCCCACCTGGCCTGTCTAGGATTAAGTCGCTTGGCAGATTCCAGATAAACCAGATTCTTATGGTCCGTAAGGACCACCACCTGATGTTTGGCTCCCTCCAGCCAATGTCTCCACTCTTCAAAAGCCCACTTCATGGCCAATAACTCCCGATTACCCACGTCATAATTACGTTCAGGAGAAAATTTTCGAGAGAAAAAGGCACAAGGGTTACTTTTAGAGGTCTCTGGATCTCTTTGGGACAAAACGGCACCTGCCCCAATTTCAGAGGCATCAACCTCCACCTGAAATGGCAGAGAAACATCAGGCTGCCGTAGAACAGGAGCAGAAGTGAATCTCTGCTTAAGTTCCTGAAATGCAGAGACTGCCTCAGGAGGCCAATTCACCACATCAGAACCCTTTTTGGTCAAATCAGTTAATGGTTTAACAATAACCGAGAAATTACCAATAAATTTACGATAAAAATTGGCAAAACCCAAAAATCTTTGAAGAGCCTTTAATGAAGTAGGTTGGACCCAATCACAGATGGCCTGAACCTTGACCGGGTCCATTTCAATAACAGATGGGGACAAAATGAATCCCAAAAATGAGATCCTCTGTACGCCAAAAAGACACTTTGATCCCTTCACATACAGAGCATTCTCTCTCAAAATCTGGAATACAGTTCGAACATGTTTCACATGAGCAGTCCCAGTCATTGGAAAAAATCAAGATATCATCCAGATAAACAATCAGAAATTTATCCACAAAATCCCTGAAAATGTCATTCATGAAGGACTGAAAGACAGAAGGAGCATTAGTGAGCCCAAAGGGCATCACAAGGTACTCAAAATGCCCCTCAGGGTATTAAATGCGTCTTCCATTCATCCCCGTGCTTAATGCGAATAAGGTTATATGCCCCCTGAGGTCAAGCTTGGTAAACCAAGTAGCGTTTTTCACCCTGGAAAACAGGTCAGAAATCAAGGGTAACGGGTATTGATATTTCACAGTAATATTGTTCAAAAGACGATAATCAATACACGGCCTTAATGAACCATCCTTTTTGGCCACAAAGAAAAAACCGGCACCTAAGGGTGAAGAGGATGGTCTGATATGACCCTTCTCCAATGACTCCTTGATATAAGACCGCATAGCGTCATGTTCAGGTACACACAAGTTAAAAAGGGACCTTTAGGGAATTTACTACCAGGCACTAATTCAATAGCGCAGTCATAGCTCCTATGGGGAGGCAAGGATGCAGATTTACTTTCGCTAAACACATCAGAAAAATCAATCAAAAAGTCAGGAACATCCTGAGCCTGGGGGGAGGCAGAAAAAACAGGAGTGTTGGTATTAACACATTGGCAGCCCCAACTGGTTACAGACACAGATTTCCAATCCAAAACAGGATTATGAGACTGTAACCAAGGGAAACCCAGCACGATAATGTCATGCAGATTATACAGAACCAAAAATTTGCAGCTCTCCTGATGATCAGGTTCAACCCTCATTATCACCTGAGTAGAGAACTGAGGTTTATTCTCAGCCAAAGGGGTAGAATCGATCCCCAGTAGGGGAATAGACATCTGTAGGGGTATCAAGGGAAACCCACAACGTTTAGCAAAATCAAAATCCATCAGGTTAATAGCTGCTCCCGAATCAACGAAAGCCTGAGCAGAAAATGAGGACAGAGAGCATATCAGAGTAACAGTTAACAAAAACTTAGTCTGAACACTACCCAAGACAACTGAGCGTGCAAAACGTCTTCCCCGCTTAGGGCAGACTGAAATAGCATGAGAGGCATCACCACAGTAGAAACATAACCCATTGCGCTTTCGAAACTCATGACGCTGTGCCCCAGAAACCACTCTATCATACTGCATGGATTCAGAAGCAGGTTCACAAGGCAACACTATTCCACGCATACTTCTCCGCTCACGCAAACGTCTGTCAATTTGAATCGCTAATGACATAGAATCATTGAGACCAAGGGGACAGGGAATCCCACCATAACATCCTTTACATTATCTGACAGACCCTTCCGAAAAAGGGCTGCCAAAGCGTCGTCATTCCATTTGGTCAGGACTGCCCACCTACGGAATCTCTGACAGTATAACTCAGCGTCATCAAGCCCCTGATTTAATGCCAACAAGGCTTTTTCAGCTTGATCAGTGACATTAGGCTCATCGTACAATAACCCCAAGGCCTGAAAAAATGCATCAACATCACTCAAAACAGGATCCCCAGGTGTCAGGGAAAAAGCCCAATCCCAAGGATCTCCGCGCAGGAGAGAGATGACAATTTGAACCTGCTGCGCTGCGTTCCCTGAGGACTTAGATTTTAAGGCAAAAAACAATTTACAATTATTTTTTGAAATTCAGAAACTTGGCTCGATCCCCCAAAAACAAATCTGGCATGGAAATCCTAGGTTCCACAACAGGCAACCTAGCAAGATAGGTAGCAATACTCCGAACCTCAGTGGCAAGCTGATCCACACGGCCAGACAACTGTGCAAACTCCATTGAGAGAAAAAATCCTCCCCAGCACCCAGAGATACAGAGGGAAAAAAAAAATGCAACAAACAGAAAAATATCTCTGACAACTCTGACAACCTTTTTTCTTTCACAATATTTTTCCCTTCTGTGAGTACCATACAATTTTCAATTTATTTGGGCCGGTGATACTGTTATGTTTCGGTAGCTGAGGAGTGCAGGTAAAAAAGGCAATACACCAGAGCAGTTGGAATCTATGAGATTGCAGTACCCTGACTGACCACCACAACTAGAGGCAGCCGTGGAGCGTTCCTACGTTGGTCCTAGACGCCTCGTCACAGCCTGAGAAACTAACTACACCTAAAGATAGAAAGAGGAAAGCTATCTGCCCCGGAGCAGAACCCCAAAGAACATAGAAAGCCCCCAAACATGTAATGGCGGTTAGTGTTGTGAATGGGCTTGAGATGAGTTCTGAGCAGAGGCTCCCTCTGGTGGTTACAAGCAGTGCTGGTCTGTCCAGTGAAGATTGTGAGGATTGGGAATCAGGTGTTACTGACTGGTCTTATATAAGGGAGTCACCTTCCCATCAGGGTTGCCGGTGATCAATTGTTCTGGTCTCAATCCTTGAATCCTGTTTCCCTTGTAGCCTGCTGTGTCGTGTCTGCATCTCCTGCTATCAGATAAGACATTTTCTTCTTTTTGTTTTTGTGCTAGATTTTTGCATTTTGTCCTGCACTTCTGTGGGGGCCTTCAGGGTCCCCTCTGGGGGCTTTTGCCCTCTCAGTTTAGTTCAGCCACTGATGTTTGTACTTTTGCTTTTTACAGTTTTTTCAGTGGCTGCTGTTTTGATTTTGTTACACCAGAGAACTAATTTAGGTGGTAGAGGTCGTGTGATCTCAGGTGTTTTTGAAATTAGTAGAGTTGGTGCTTTTCAGGGTTTTCTGGGATTGCAGTAAGTACCCTTCCTATCTTTTTCTATTTAGTTAGTTTGGGCCCCAGCGTTTGCTCATACTATTTTCTTTCTGTGTCAGTATTTCTTTTTGTCTAACCGCCATTACATGTTTGGGGCTTTCTATTATCTTTGGGGTTCTGCTCCGAGGCAGATAGCTTTCCTATTTCTATCTTTAGGTGTAATTAGTTTCTCAGGCTGTGACGAGGCGTCTAGGACCAACGTAGGAACGCTCCACGGCTGCCTCTAGTTGTGGTGGTTAGTCAGTGTACTGCAATCTCATAGATTCCAACTGCTCTGGTGTATTGCCTTTTTACCTGCACTCCTCAGCTACCAAATCATAACAGGTTAGACAAGAAGAAATACTGACACAGACAGAAAATAGTATGAGCAAACGTTGGGGCCCAAACTACCTAAATAGAAAAGGATAGGAAGGGCACTTACTGCAATCCCAAAAAACCCTGAAAAGCACCAACTCTACTAATTTCAAAAACACCTGAGATCACACGACCTCTACCACCTAAATTAGTTCTCTGGTGTAACAAAATCAAAACAGCAGCCACTGAAAAAACTGGAAAAAGCAAATGTACAAACATCAGTGGCTGAACTAAACTGAGAGGGCAAAAGCCCCGGAGGGGACCCTGAAGGCCCCCACAGAAGTGCAGGACAAAAATGCAAAAATCAAGCACAAAAACAAAAAGACGAAAATGTCTTATCTGTTAGCAGGAGATGAAGACATGACACAGCAGGCTACAAAGGAAACAGGAATCAAGGATTGTGTAAGGTTCTGTGTATCTGTTTCTGAAACTCAGTTTGTTCGTCGGCCATTTTGCTTTCTGTTTTGCTGCAGCTATCTTGCCCTCAGTCAAAATGGAGTTTTCCAGCTTGCATGTTCACGCCCTGATTCTCTCCGTTTGCTTCTTAAACAGCCACAGCTGAGCAATCAGTGCTTCAGAATCTAGCCTGCAGTGAACCTGTGTTTTGACTCCTGAAGCCTTGGACCTTGTACCCCAGCCATTCCTACTGAGGAACTCTGAAGCACTTGTGGACTCTGAACTCTGCTCTTGAGAGCCTCACGTTTGCATGGACTTGCGGTAACAGAGAAGAAGATCTGAATCTGTTGTGGAGAGTTATTGCTGAGCTTAGATTACTCTGGCCTGCTGTGTCTCCTGCTTCTGTGTTTGCAACCTGTGTGTTTATTTTTGCCAATTTGTATGAAGCAATACAAGACGTTCTTTATCAACCTGTGTCTCAAGTATTTTCATCGCACCCAAGCACAAGACGCTATATGAACTGTACCACATACATTACAAGATTCTGAAGCCAAACGTTAGTGTCTGCTGGGTCTGGAAAGGCTTGTCTGCTGTACTGTGGATATCGGATGTCCGGTTGTACTTTCTGTGATGACAGTGGTTGTGACTTCTCACAACCATTCCAGGTGAGCAATTCCCTTAAGTTTTTTTTCTGCAGTGTTATCACAGGTAAACACTATTGTTTTTTTTTTTTTTTTTTCTCTTTTTGTCTGCTGAAACTCTGGATATCAGATGTCTGGTTGAAAACTTTCTGTGATGATAGTGGTTGTGACTTTTCCACAACGATTCCAGGTGAGCAGTTCCCTTAAAGTTTTTTCTTTCTTCAGTGTTGCCACAGGTGAACACTATTGTTTTTTTTTTTTTTTCTCCTCTTCTTCCAGTATCCTGTCTTAAAAGACCTGGAAAATGGAGGCCCGCATAAAGGAACTTTGCGGAGTGACTGATAATATCCTTGCAGATTTGCAGAATATAAAGACCCGTTTTACAAATCTTCAGGACCTAAATAATCACAATTTGCAAGTGGTTGGACAGACTACCCAGGATTTGCGAGCCAGGATTGAGGTTCTGGAGGGGCGAGTCCAGGCTCCTGCCGTGGCCCCGAGTTCTGGGATTCCCAAGTTGTCCCCTTTTCGTTTTGGTGGTGAACGTGAAAAATTCAGGGGATTTGTTAATCAATGCAATCTTTTTTTTTTCTGCACATGCTTCACAATTTCCTACTGAACGATCTAAGGTGCTTACTATAATTATGTTGCTTACCAACAAGGCTTTGATGTGGGCAAACCCTCTGATTGAGACTGAGGATGATTGTTTGAATCACCTTGATGATTTTATTTCAGCCATGGGGCAGGTGTTTGATGACCCCAATCGAGGTGCAACAGCTGAAGCAGCCATGTTAGCTTTGCGCCAAGGTAAGCACTCGGTAGCTGAATATGCCTTGGATTTCAGGAGATGGGCCCTTGATACCACCTGGGACAATTCCGCCAAAAAATCTATTTTTCGAAAGGGGTTATCCCCACTGATTAAGGATGAACTTGCTCGTGCCGACCCTCCCACTGCGTTAGGTGACTTTATTAACTACTGCATCCGTATTGATACTCGTTTAACTGAACGCAGGCAAGAGAGATGGTTCGAAAGCAATCGTACTAACCTTTTCCTACCTTCCTCTCCAGCTAAGGAACCTTTGAATAGGATTACACGGGAACCTGAACCTGAACCCATGCAGGTAGACTCTTTACTACGACGGGTTAGTGATGCACGCAAGGAACATCGTTTTAAGGAGAATCTATGTTTTTATTGTGGTAAGTCAGGGCACTTTATTATTAACTGCCCCAGCCGTTCTCGCAAGACTACTGCAGCACTCATTCATTGTGAGTGTTGCGAGAGGGGATCTGTCAGGTCCGAGCCTCAGGCTCCAGAGAGATCTGCAGCAACAGATCTTGATTTCTCGGACTTAAACTCCGTTACCTCTGAGGACGTTGACTGTGTAAATGCTGCCATCTTTCAAGTTTCCTCAGCGGTGTCCCAGCTGAGTTGTAAAAAAAACAATTCTCACTGTTTTCTTTCCATCAAACTCTGGGTTGACTCAGCCTGGGTGTCTAGCTCTGCTATGATCGACTCAGGTGCAAGTGGAAATTTTATGGATGTCTCCTTTGCTCTGAAACAGGGAATACGTTCAGTGAAGAAGGCTACTCCAGTACAGATGGAAACTGTGGATGGCTCCCTGCTGACCTCTGGACCAGTGGATCAGGAAACAGAGCCTTTAAAGGTTCTTATGGGTAAAGATCATCAAGAGAAACTGTCCTTTATGCTTATCTCTTCTCCTCACTTTCCCATTATTCTAGGGCTACCATGGCTGCAGGCTCAGAATCCTACCATTAACTGGGAGACCAAGGAATTACACTTTCCAGAGAAACAGATGAGTCCAAAAATTTCAGCTTGCTCTGTTCCTAAAGGAACCATGTCAGTCCCTGAACTACCAGCTGTATACCAGGACTATGTGGATTTATGTGACAAGAAGAACGCTGACCAGCTTCCTCCTCACCGTCCATATGATTGTCCAATTGAATTATTGCCTGGAGCAGAGATACCTTTTGGTAAGATCTACCCCCTGGCGGGGCCCGAGCTGAAGGCTTTAAAAGAGTACATAGACGAAAATCTAGCCAAGGGCTTCATACGCCCCTCTTCATCTCCTGCAGGGGCACCCATATTCTTTGTAAAGAAGAAAGATGGATCCCTGAGACCATGCGTAGACTATAGGGAACTCAATAAGGTTACTATTAGAAACCGTTATCCATTGCCTTTAATCCCTGAGTTATTGGAGAGAGTGCGACATGCCAAAATTTTTTCTAAACTAGATCTTCGTGGGGCCTATAACTTAGTCCGTATTAGACCTGGGGATGAATGGAAGACTGCATTCAGGTCACGCTATGGACACTTTGAATATCTAGTTATGCCTTTTGGTCTGAGTACCGCCCAGCCACTTTCCAACACTTGGTGAATGACATCTTCAGGGATCTCCTGGATACATTCGTGGTAATTTATTTGGATGATATTTTAATTTTTTCTAACTCCACAGAGGAACATCATGGACATGTGAGAATGGTCTTGGAACGTCTAAGACAAAATCATCTTTACATCAAGCTTGAAAAGTGTGAATTCCATAAGACCGAAATTCAATTTCTGGGGTATGTACTGTCTACACAAGGAATTAGTATGGATGGAAGTAAAACCCAAGCCATCAATGATTGGCCAAGTCCTAGAAATGTGAAGGAGGTACAGCGCTTCATCGGGTTTGCAAACTTCTATAGACGTTTCATTAGAAATTTCTCTGAGGTAGTGTCACCTATCACCCAACTTACCCGGAAAGAGTCTAAGTTCTCCTGGACTCCCCAAGCCCAGGAAGCATTTTCCCGTCTAAAAGATAAATTTACCACTGCACCTATCCTAGTACATCCCAACCCAGAGCTTGCCTTCATAATAGAGGTGGATACTTCAGACTGTGCCGTGGGAGCTATACTCTCTCAGAGAACAGGTGAGAAGAATGTCTTGCATCCCTGTGCCTTCTTTTCCCAGCAGTTGTCTTCGGCTGAGAAGAACTACGATGTGGGCAATAGAGAGTTGTTGGCCATTATTGCCGCCTTCAAAGAATGGAGACACCTTCTTCAAGGAGCTGCACAGCAAATAGTCGTTCTGACAGACCATCGTAATCTTGAGTTTATTAGGTCGGCTAAGTGCCTGACTCCTCGCCAGGCTCGCTGGAATCTTTTCTTAAACCAATTTAATTTTATTATTTCTTATAGACCAGGATCGCGCAATGGAAAGGCTGATGCACTCTCTAGGATTTACTCAGCAGAGACACGTCCAATTACTCCTCCTAAGACTATTCTTCCTGACTCTAGATTCCTAGGAGTGATTCATCATCAAGACCTAATTAAAGACATCAAGGAAGCATACCATGCGGATTCTTTTTTGGCTCAACCCCAAGGGACGTAAGTCTTGTCTTTAAGAATGGTGTGTGGATTCTGGGACAACGTCTGTATATACCTGAAACAGTCAGATTGAGAGTATTGCAACTCATTCACGATTCCAAAATAGCCGGGCATAGAGGAATTCTAAAGACACAGGAATTTCTTTCTCGTTTCTTTTGGTGGCCCACTTGTAGGAAGGATGTTTTGGACTATGTCACTTCGTGTGAGGTTTGTGCAAGATGCAAAACACCTCGCTCTTCACCAACTGGTCTGTTACAGCCTCTTCCCACCCCGTCCCGCCCGTGGGGATCCATTTCTATGGACTTGATTGTGGAATTACCAACCTCTCAAGGGAAGAACACTATTCTAGTGGTGGTTGACCGTCTAACAAAGGCAGCTCATTTTATCCCTTGTGTCGGCTTACCCACTGCAAAACAGACATCAGATTTGATGATTAAAGATGTGTTTCGCTTACATGGAGTACCGGATGAGGTTATTTCGGATCGAGGGGTGCAATTCACTTCTAGGTTTTGGCAAAATTTCTGTGCAGCATTGGACATTAAAGTAAACCTTTCTTCTGCTTTTCATCCCCAGACTAATGGACAAACCGAACGAACCAATCAAACCCTGGAGCAGTATCTCCGCTGCTTTATCTGCCACCTACAGGATGATTGGGTGGATCTACTTCCATTGGCTGAGTTCTCTTACAACAACTCTCAGAGTGCCTCCACTAAACAGTCTCCTTTTTACTCTAATCTAGGTTATCATCCTAACATTCTACCACGATTTCCCATAGAGACGCCTTTGCCAGCAGTGGCTGAAAGAGTCACGACTTTACAGAAGAATATGGATCTTCTAAAGGAGAATCTGGAATCGGCTCAGGAAAGGTACAAGAAGGCAGCAGATAAATTTCGTAAACCTGCATCAGCTTTTAAGGTAGGAGACCTGGTCTGGCTGTCAACCAGAAATCTTAAGTTAAGGATTCCATCGTCTAAGTTGGGACATAAGTACATTGGACCCTATAAAATCAGTAAAATTATAAGTGCCGTTGCTTGTCGTCTTCAATTGCCCAGAACTATGAGAATCCACCCTGTCTTTCATGTATCCCTACTAAAGGCTGCGACACCCAATACGTTTCCTGGACGTTCTTCTCCTTGCTCTGACCCAGTGCTAGTCGATGGTCAGGAGGAATTTGTGGTGGAAAGGATTTTAGATTCCAGGTTGTATAGAAATCAGTTACAATATCTGATTAAATGGCAGGGCTACCCAGTGGAGGACAACTCATGGGAGCCAGTCAATAACGTTAATGCTCCTCGCTTGCTCCGTCAGTTTCATCAGAGGTACCCACACAAGCCTGGTCTGAGGTCATCCGGAGGTTGTCCCTAAGGGGGGAGTAATGTAAGGTTCTGTGTATCTGTTTCTGAAACTCAGTTTGTTCGTCGGCCATTTTGCTTTCTGTTTTGCTGCAGCTATCTTGCCCTCAGTCAAAATGGAGTTTTCCAGCTTGCATGTTCCCGCCCTGATTCTCTCCGTTTGCTTCTTAAACAGCCACAGCTGAGCAATCAGTGCTTCAGAATCTAGCCTGCAGTGAACCTGTGTTTTGACTCCTGAAGCCTTGGACCTTGTACCCCAGCCATTCCTACTGAGGAACTCTGAAGCACTTGTGGACTCTGAACTCTGCTCTTGAGAGCCTCACGTTTGCATGGACTTGCGGTAACAGAGAAGAAGATCTGAATCTGTTGTGGAGAGTTATTGCTGAGCTTAGATTACTCTGGCCTGCTGTGTCTCCTGCTTCTGTGTTTGCAACCTGTGTGTTTATTTTTGCCAATTTGTATGAAGCAATACAAGACGTTCTTTATCAACCTGTGTCTCAAGTATTTTCATCGCACCCAAGCACAAGACGCTATATGAACTGTACCACATACATTACAGATTGAGACCAGAACAATTGATCACCGGCAACCCTGATGGGAAGGCGACTCCCTTATATAAGACCAGTCAGTAACACCTGATTCCCAATCCTCACAATCTTCACTGGACAGTCCAGTACCGCTTGTAACCACCAGAGGGAGCCTCTGCTCAGAACTCATTTCAAGTCCATTCACAACACCAAATACAGAGAAGCGGGATGGTGACGCTAATTATGGCATCATCGCCCCTCACCATCATGGTGGACTCCTTAAAGTTTTGTAAGATGGTACATATGTCTGACATCTATGTCCACTCCTGAGGTCTTATGTGTGGAGTCTGAACTGAATATCGACGCCCTTGTTGATGCTGGTACTCAACTGCCCTCTTCTGCTCACAAATCCTTTCCAGCATATGCAGTGTAGAGTTCCAACACGTGGGGACATCACACACCAGTCAGTGAGCCGGAAGCTGCAAACGCTGCTGAAGCACTGCAAGGGCAGCTGAAGCTATAGCTCACTTTCTAAAATGGGCAAACAGGTGGAGTACTTTCACAAGCAGATCAGGCAGCTCCGGGTAGGTTTTGAGAAACCTAGAAACCTGGTACGTGTGTAAGCTCGCCTCGCCTCGCCTCAGAGCTGCCACCAGATTCCGGCCATTGTCACATACGACCATGCCTTGCTGTAGGTTCAGCGGTGTCAGCCACATGTCTGTCTGCTTTTTCAGAGCAGTCCACAACTCTTCAGCATTGTTCGGTTTGTCACCTAAGCATATTAGCTTCAGCACAGCCTATTGCCACTTGGTTGATGCAGTGCTGCAGTGCTTCCAGCTTGCGACTGATGTGGTCATTTCAGAGATGCAGGCTGAAGAGGAGGAGGAAGATGATAACGTGCAGGAGCAGTAGACTATAGGGGCAACCTGATAGATCTAGGGCCCACAATCCTCCGCATTGGTAGCACGTGTTCCATCCCAAGGTAAGACTGGGTCCCGGCTTCCACTATGTTAACCCAGTGTGCCATCAGTGAGATGTACCGTCCCTGCCCAGAAGCACTTGTCCATGTGTCTGTGGTTAAGTGTACTTTCCCAGTAACTGCATTGTTGAGGGCACGGGTAATGTTGTGGGACACATGCTTGTGTAATGCCGGGACGGCACACTGGGAAAAATAGTGTCAACTGGGGACAGAGTACCTTGGGACGGCCGCCGCCATCAGGTTGCGGAAAGCTTCCATCTCCACAAGCCTAAAAGGAGGAATATAGAAGGGTGGTTTCTGAGTTTGTGGATTGGTGTCAGACTAACTGTCTAGAACTAAATGTGAAGAAAACCAAGGAGATGGTGGTGAGTTATAGAAGGAAAAAGGATGATTACTTACCGATCACTATTGCTGACCAGGAGGTGGAGATGGTTGAGAGCTACAGATATTTGGGGGTTCACCTTGACAGCAAACTTGATTCTAGGTGTCATACAGAGAAGGTTCACAAGAAGGGAATGAGCAGACTGTACTTTCTGCGGAAGCTCAGGTCATTCAATGTGTGCAGCAAAATGCTGGAAATGTTCTACCAGTCCGTTGTAGCAAGCGCCATCTTTTTTGCTATCATTTTCTGGGGCAGTAGTGTGCGAGTAGCTGACGCTAATAAACTCAACAAACTTATAAACTCATTGACTCTTTTGAGGAAGTAGTGGAGGATAGGATTCAAAAGAAGTGCAGGGCTATAATGAACAATAATACACACCCACTATTCGAGCTGTTCTTGAAGCAGAAGAGCACATTCAGCAGCTGTCTAATCCTATCAAGGTGCAAGAAGGAGAAATTCAGGAAATCGTTTGTGCCTACCGCTAAGGGGATGTATAACAATTCACTAAGGGTGAAAGATGACTACGACCTAGGACTGGCGCACTAATGGATATGATTAGAGATTTGTGCACCTTTGTTTGTTACGTATTATGGTTAGTCATGTGAAAATCTGTGTCTAGTAATTACTCTGTGTAATGCTGTTTGTAATGGTTTGTTTGTAATGCTGTTGTAACGCTGCTGTGATACCATAATTTCCCTCGGGATCAATAAAGTGTATCATATCGTATCGTATTTTGAGTGCAAGCAGACGAGAAATGTGTGAATTTAGTACTGTGGCCTGTGGGTTGTTGGCTGCGTATTTCCGCTTTCATTCCAATGACTGAGGTATGGACAACTGAAGGCTGCGCTGGAACAAGGACATGGATGTGCTTGCTGATGGTGGTGTGCAACGACAGGTTCAGGGCAGGAGGCATCTTCGCAGGCACCATGGACAGGGCATTGGCTTCCACGCACAACAGGTGAAGAAGTAGTGGAGTCACCCACAGACACTGTTCCTGGACCCTGGGGTGCAGCCCACAAAGTCGGGTGCTTCGCTGCCATGTGCCTAATCATGCTGGTGGTGGTCAGGCTGGTAGTTTTGCTACCTCTGCTGATGCGGGCCTTGCAGGTGGTGCAAATGGCTTGTTTGGAGTTATCATCAGACTCCTTAAAAAACAACCAGATTCTGGAAGACCAAACAGTTGTAATGACAACTTCCGTCGTGTTGGTGTTATGAGTAACGGTTGCTTGCCTTCTGTCTACGGCCACTACAGTGCTACTTCCTGCCTGTTGTGGTGCTATGCCTCCCTCCCCCTGTCTGCTGCTGTCCTTGCTCTGCATGTCCTCCTGCCAGGTTGGGTCATTCACTATATCATCCACCACCTCCTCTTCCACTTCCGCACCCTGGTCCTCCTCCTGACTTTCTGGCAATTGTGTTTCATCATTGTCCACCTCTTGTGACACGTTCCCACCGTCACCTTCTTGTGAACGTGGCTGCTCAAATTTTTGGGCATGGCTACATGCAATCTCAGTTTGCCCTGCTTCAAGTGGACCGGGCAAGAGGCCTGAATCTATAAATGGACAAGTGAACAGCTCTTCGGAGTGTCCAAGTGTGGGATCAGTTGTCTGCGGACGCTTGGCATGGGAGGAGGAAGGAGGATCGTGGGGAGGAATATGCGGTCCAGAGCAGGGGTGGGATTCAGCCGGTTCTCCCCGGTTCGATGGAACCGGTTGTTCAAAAAGCAGCCGGTTCCCAGAACCGGGGAGAATGAGAGCGGCGATCCGGAACTGAGAGTCGGCGGTTCCCTGTGCAGGCTGTCATGCTGACAGCCGGCGCAGAGAGGCTGCTGCGTGCTGGCTCCCAGGGATCAATTGTACTGGCGTCTATACAGAAGGGTGAAGATTGGTGGTGAGTGTGCTCCACTATGGAGCTGAAGAAACCACAGAAGATTAATGGGGGGCATACTGTCATGTATAGTGTACAGTTCCTATAGCGTCTTGTGCTTGGGTGCGAGGAAAACACAGGAGACATAGGTTGAAATGAATGACTTGTATTACTTCATACAAGCATGCTGAAAAGTTCACACAGTTTGCAGGAACAGAGTCAGGAGACACAGCAGGCCAGAGTAATTTCAAGCACTACAATAAATCTCCAAAGCAGGTTCAGGATGTCTTCTCTGTACCGTAATTCCTCTGCAAACATGGATTCACCAAACAGCAGGTTTCCAGAGTCCAAAAGTGTTCAAAGGTTCCTCAGTAGGGAATAGCTGGAGTACAAGTTCAAGGTTTCCAGGAGTCAGGTCACAGACTGACTGAGGCTTGATTCAGGAGCACTGATTGTTCAGCTGAGGCTGCTTAAGAAGCAAGAGGGAAGAATCAGGGCGGGAACATGAAAACTGGAACTCCATATTAACTGAGGGCAAGAGCTGCAGAAAGACAGAAAGCAAAATGGCCGACGGAAAACTGAGTTTCAAGGAACATGTCAACAGAGACAAAGAACCTTACACATACTGTGCGAGTGTGTGTGTATGGGGGGGTGAATTTAGAGTGGGGATGGGGGGTTCTTTTATGAGTGGGGGGATTTGGAGATGTTGTGGGGGGTTATTTTATGTGGGGGGATTTGGAGTGGGATGGGGTCTTATTGGGTTTGTGGGGGGGGGGTTCTTTTATGGTGGGGGGATTTGGAGTGGGGATGGGGGCTATTTTATGTGGGGGGATTTGGAGTGGGGATGGGGGGTTCTTTTATGAGTGGGGGGATTTGGAGTGGGGATGGGGGCTATTTTATGTGGGGGGATTTGGAGTGGGGATGGGGGGTTCTTTTATGTGTGGGGGGATTTGGAGTGGGGATGGGGGCTATTTTATGTGGGGGGATTTGGAGTGGGGATGGGGGGTTCTTTTATGAGTGGGGGGATTTGGAGTGGGGATGGGGCTATTTTATGTGGGGGGATTTGGAGTGGTGATGGGGGTTCTTTTATGAGTGGGGGGATTTGGAGTGGGGATGGGGGGTTCTTTTATGTGTGGGGGGTTTGGAGTGGGGTTGGGGGTTCTTTTATGTGTGGGGGGATTTGGAGTGGGGATGGGGGGCTATTTTATGTGGGGGGATTTGGAGTGGGGATGGGGGGTTCTTTTATGAGTGGGGGATTTGGAGTGGGGATGGGGGCTATTTTATGTGGGGAGGATTTGGAGTGGGGATTGGGGGTTCTTTTATGAGTGGGGGATTTGGAGTGGGGATGGAGGGTTCTTTTATGAGTGAGGGGATTTGGAGTGGGGATGGGGGATTATTTTATGTGTGAGGGGACTTGGAGTGGGGATGGGGCTATTTTATGTGGGGGGATTTGGAATGGGGATAGGGGGTTGTTTTATGTGTGGGGGGTACTTAATTGTGTGAGGGGATTTGGAGTGGGATGGGGGTACTTAATGTGTGTGGGGGATTTGGAGTGGGGATGGGGGGATTTAATGTGTGTGGGGGATTTGGAGTGGGGATGGGGGCATTTAATATGTGTGGGGGGATTTGAGGTACTGAAGAGTATGTATTTATGAGGGCATGTATGAGGAAACAGTATGGGGATGGGTGCAGACAGTATGGGGAGCGAATGGGTGAATGTATGTGGACACAGTATGGGGAGTGAAGGTGATGGGATGTGTGCAGACAGAGTATGGGGAGTCGGGTATGTATGAGCAGACAGTATAGAGAGTGAAGAGGTAAATATATGAGGAGACAGTATGCTGAACAGGGGGGATGTGAGAGGAGACAGTGTGAGGAGGGAGGGGAATAGTGTGAGGCGACAGTATATATTGCAGATATTTTTATTTAGGGGCATTATAATGACTCTTCTGTCTTTAAGGGCATCGTGTGGAGAGTTGGTGCAGAAGAGCGGAGAAGATGGAGGTCTGCAGATATGGCTGTGGATGAGAAAACTCATCATGGGATCTGGACAAGATGAAGAAAAGAAGAACGACTCCAGAGACAGCGTCATCTATAAGGTACCTGGATGTAAATATTATTTGTGAAATTGACTAATTCTCATGTTTTTATTTGTTAGGAGCATTAAAGGGGTTCTCCAGGTCTGTGTCACATAGAATGACTGCAGACTCAGCACAAACCTGGACAACCCCTTTAATGCTCCTAACAAATAAAAACATGAGAATTAGTCAATTTCAGAATTCTCACACTGCGCACTGTCAGGATTCTCTCGTGCCGGTAATTTACATACATGCGGTCACATGCTGACTAGACATGTGTGGCCTCACTCAATGAAAATGAACAGAGCGAGGCCGGGCACGTCTAGTCGGAATGTGGCCAGAAGTATATAAATCACATGCTTGTGCTGACATGACCGTGTACTCTTGCCACCGGTAAGGGAGAATCCTAAAAGTGTGCAGTGCATTCGTTGTGAGAATTCAGAAGCTGCAATGTCAGGATTCAGCTCTGCAGGTTCCAGCAGTCATCACATGGACACTTCACTCATGCCATTTTCATACTTATGGTCCTGTGACAACGAGCTTCTCCTCCTGCTTCTCTCAGTTTTTCACTGAACATTGAGAGCATTAGGGAGAGCAGCTCGTGGGTACATGACTAAGTGTGCAAATCGCATGTGTGCGGGGGGGTGCGCCGAAACGGATTCTTGCCCCGGGTGCCAGAAAGCCTAGATATTCCTCTGGCCGCAACACACCCCCAGCCCCCGCGGACTGATCTCTGCAGTGCGGCGATTGGGTAGCGGCGCGCCGCGGCCATCTTCAGTCACGAGGAGGAGCTGATGAGAGAGGAGAGAGCAGAGGCTGCGAGGCAGAGCTGCAGAGTCTCTGAGGTACTGTGTGTGTGAGCAGCTGCCTGAGCTGCGGCGCTACCTGGGGCTGGCCTGGCCTGGAGACTATTTGGGCAGTATGTGCTAAGTTCTATTTGGGCAGTGAGTGTAGTATGTCACTGTATTATTTGGAGCTGGGCAGTGGGCCCTCAGCACTGTATGACAGTGTGAGCAGCTGCCTGAGCTGCAGCGCTGCCTGGGGCTGGCCTGGCCTGGAGACTATTTGGGCAGTATGTGCTATTTGGGCAGTATGTCACTGTATTATTTGGGCACTGTATGAGGTATTATATGAGCACTATGTGATGATATTATTTGGGCACTGTATTGTTTGAGCATTATGTGACGGTATTATTTGGGCACTCTGTGACTGTATTATTTGGGCACTGTATTATTTAGGCACATTCAGTGCCAGGAGCCCTTCTTCTTGCCTGCGGCTCCTTAGCTGCTGCAGAACCTCATTTTAAAGAGGGAAGGGAAGGAGAGTGGAGTGGTTTTTGTGAATTTATGAGGGGCTGCCTTGCTTCTGCAGAACCTGTTTTTGCCTAAAACCTTTTATGTGGAAAAAATTAATCACACCTGGATCCTGCAGTTCCTCCAGAACTACAAGTCCCAGCAGAACGTGGGGAGCAGTGATGTAATCCTTCAGCCTCTGACTAGCTATACCTCCCCCCTTCTTTAAAAAGAGGTTCTGCAGCTGCGGAGGGAACATATATGTATGAATCACAACCCAGCTGCTGCAGAACCTCTTGAGGGAATCCCATTCCGCAGGCTTCGGGGGTGTGGCTTCAAAATGGGTGTGGCTTAAAAAGGGTGTGGCTTAAAATGGGTGTGGTTTACCGACGCACAAACACAGAACCTGTTGTTAAAAATTTGAATCCCACCCCTGGTCCAGAGTCACGGCTACTCAGACTTGACTGTGTGGAAGACAGGGTGCAGGTGGTGGTGGCCAAGTGAATGGAAGCATTATCCGCCATCCAATCAACTACCTTTTCACGCTGCTCTGGTGTCAAGAGAGCTGTTCTGCCGTCCCTTATGAATTCTGACAGAAATCTGTTGCAAGAAGGTGTTTGTTGTGGCACAATTGCAGCTTGCCTACGGCCTCTTCCTCTGCATGCACCATCACCATCACGTCCACTTCCCCATCCCTTACCACGCGCCTTTCCCATTTTAAATGGAGTACAATATTTTCCACGTTCAATAAAAAAGGCTGAATTGGGAGCAAACTTAGATGTGATCCGTGTTCGGGAAAACGCACTTTCAAATATCTGGAATGTACTTTATTTGTTTAACAAACTGGTGTCAATAACTGTGGTAAGACCAAGAAAAAACTGTGTAATGTAGCCCTGAAATGCCACAAATTTTATCAAACGGAGAGATAGGAGTCTGACACAGGTACCACACTGGTCAATATGTGGACTGGATTATTTTTTTTTTACCCTAAAAGACTGTATAGAAATAGGGTAACACTCAGCAAATCCAGTGTAATATTTAACATGAGAAAAATGAAGCAATCAGGTGAAAAATATAAAGATAAAATTCATATTTTATTAATCAGTTATCAAAATAGAAAAACAGTGTACAAAGCATCAAGTGGTAAAACAGACCCATACAAGAAAAACCTAAGGCACCACAGGGCAAAGAATCCCCACACAATTCCAAATATATCTCAGCAGAATGTAGGAAATAGTACCTCTAAAGTGCCAGTGCATATGTACAGGTACATGAGATAGGTAAGTAGTCCCAAGTAATGAGCACCAAAGCAGCAATGTGAACGTAAAGTACCGGGTTCAGAAAAGAACCCATAAATGAAGGGAAACTTACCTAAATTAACGGATGTTAGGGGAGTGCCCTGGGCCAGGTAGTGTCTAGCCCCGACGTGCGTTTCGAGTGCCCAAACTGCACCGCTTCCTCAAGGGGAGTGTGATGGGTAATGCACAGAAGGACCTTTAAAAATCCATGTGACGGTGTCACATGGTCGGCTGTAAGCCAATGGCGTTGAGTATAGTGGCGCATGCGCGCAGCAGATCCGCAGGTCCTTGGAGAATGCAGAGACATCGTCAGGGTAGAACTGAGCATGCGCCGGAAAATATTCGACGCCCGCTCAGAAAACCCGAAAGACGCCCCCAGAATTCCAGGAGTAGCAAGACGCTACTGCGCATGCGCACAGCACCAGCCAAATATCAATGAATGAGATGAAAGAGCCGTAGAGTACTGTGTCAAACAAGGGAAAAGTATGTATCCCAATATCATAGTTTATCCACCAAACATCGTGCATAACTTAGATACAGCAATTATGTGACATGGTAAGTATGAAAATACAAATTGAAACCCATAACAATAGTTCTGACAATATAAATATATCGCAGGTCACACATTTAAATTGAATTATCCAGTGGATCAACAGACGAAGTTGGTGGGAGACTTCATAGATCAATTGAATAAAGGGATACCAAACAGGCCAAAACGGAAGGTCCGACTGAATAAAAGATAATCAAAATATTTGTGAAAAAACACATAAGAAAAAAACATAAAAACAATAAAATAAAAACACATACCCAGATGGGGTATCGAGAGAAGGAATAATGGAAAGTGCAGGAAGAATTGTTGCATCTTTAGAAGATTAAAATATTATACAGCAAATGAATCAGAGAATTTATAAAAAAAAATCCAGTGTAATGTAGCCCTGAAATGCCACAATTTTTTAGGACACGGAGAGATAGGCGTCTGACACAGATAACACACTGGTCAATATGTAGGCTGGATTATTTTTTTTTTACCCAAAAAGACTGTATACAAATAGGGTACGACACAGCAAAAAAAGGGGAATGTTGCCCTGATATGCCACAATTTTTAGCACACAGAGAGATAGGCGTCTGACACAGATAACACACTGGTCAATATGTGGGCTGGATTATTATTTTTTTTACCCCAAAAGACTTTATAGAAATAGGGTAACACTCAGCAAATCCAGTGTAATGTAGCCCTGAAATGGCACAATTTTTAGCACACAGACAGATAGACGTATGACACAGATACCACACTGATCAATATGTGGCCTGGATTTATTTATTTTTACCCCAATATAGTGTATAGAAATAGGGTAAGACACAGCAAAAAAATGGGAATGTAGCCCTGAAATGCCACAATTTTTAACACACAGATAGATAGGCGTGTGACTGAGATACCACACTATTCAATATGTGGTCTGTATTTTTATTTTTTTTCCCACAAAATACTGTATACAAATAGGGTAACAGACAGCAAATCCAGTATAATGTACCCTGAAATGCCACAATTTTTAGCACACAGACAGATAGACATCTGACACAGATAACACACTGGTCAATATTTGGGCTGGCTTTTTTTTTTTTTTTACTCGAAAAGACTGTTTACAAATAGGGTAAGACACAGCAAAAAAGGGGAATGTTGCCCTGATATGCCACAATTTTTAGCACACAGAGAGATAGGAGTCTGACACATATAACACACTGTTCAATATGTGGGCTTTTTTTTTTTTTTACCCAAAAAGACTGTATACAAATAGGGTAAGACACAGCAAAAAAGGGGAATCAGGCGTCTGACAAAGAGAGCCCACTTTCAAATGTCTGCCCTGTATTTTTTTTTGGTCAGCAAAATTGTGTCAATAAGTAGGCTATGAGTGACACAACAAAAAAATTCTATGGAGGCCTGAAATGTCAAAATTTTTAGCGCAATGATATTCAATCCATGTGGCAGACAAAACCCAGTGCAATATATCTGCCTTGTAGCTAAATAATTTTTGGGCAGATAAATATTTTTTGGGCAGCAAAATGGTGTAAAAAAAGTCAAAAAATATTATAAGACACTCCAAAAAAATTCTACAGTACCACAAAAAAACGCCTAGATGTCAGGCCTGGGACAGGCAAACTCCTTTAAAATAGCTGTATTTTCACGCTGTACTATGAAAAGGATCTGCCTGCATTCTGCAATGTCAACAAGCAATTTGACAAAGAAATTTAGAAAAAAATTTGCTACCCACTGGACCTAGGGCTATGTAGATACGGTCAATATAGCTTATAGGCATTAGCAGACAGTAATGGAATGGACCCTCTTGATGAGGGCCGGCGTCAGCACCCGGCACACCCGGGCAAGTGCCGGGGCCCTGAGCAGGCGGAGGGGCCCACTCACAGCCGAGGACAACGGCATGCTATGGGGGCCCTGTGCCTGTGTCAGTACTGGGGGCCGGTGCCTCGAGCTGAGCAGCGGCCAGCGAGGAGAGGCATTTCATTTTTTTTTTTTTTGTTTGGCGCAATATATGGAGACCATCATATGGGGTTCATCATACACTGGAGTATCATATATGGGGCCCATCATACACTGGAGCATCATATATGCGGTCCATCATACACTGGAGCATCATATATGGAGCATTACATGGGGCCCATCATACACTGCAGCATCATATATGGGGCCTATTATATATGGAGCATTATATGGGGCCCATAATATACTGGAGCATCATACAGTATATAGGTCCATTATATATGAAACATTATATGGGGCCCATCATGCACTGAAGCATCATATATGGGGCCCATTATATACTGGAACATCACATGGGGCTTATTATATATGGAACATCATTTGGGGCCTACTATATATGGAGCATCTTACAGGGTCCATTATATATGGAGCATTATATGGGGCTCATTATTCTGTATGGAGCTCTATGTGGTGACCATAATACTGTATGGAGCAATATATAGGGCTCATTATTCTGTATGGAACACGATGTGGTGCCCATAATTGTGTATGAAGCAATATATGGAGCGCATTATACTGTATGGAGCAATATATGGGGCTCTAATTTTTTTGCATGGAGCACTATGGGGTGCCCATAATACTGTATGTAGCAATATATGGAGCTCATTATTCTGTATGGAGCACTATGTGGTGCCCATAATACTGTATGGGTGACTATACTATTTGTCTTTTGAGCTATTGTAGAATTTACAATAGATATCACTCATGTAATGTATGAAATAAGTGAAATATTTGGCATTGTACTATACCTATATTTCTCTGCTGTATCTGTGCATTATGAATTGTGTTATGTGTTAAAGGGACCCACTGAGACTCTTTCGCCCGGGGCCCACAAAATCTGGAGCCGACCCTGCTCTTGATGTATGCAATGAAGTATGTCACATAGAATGCCTGTCTGCTACTGAAATCTATATACCCACACAGGGCCGGCGTCAGCACCCGGCACACCCGGGCAAGTGCCGGGGCCCTGAGCAGGCGGGGGGGCCCACTCGCAGTCTGGCACCCCCGCGCCCGTTAGCGGAGGAGAGCGGTGTCATCGCCGCCACTGGGCCCCCCCGCCCGCTCAGGGTCCCCGGCATCAGCTGGCACAATACTCACCTTTCCCGTGCCTCCGCTGCCGCAGCTCGGGCTCCAGGGGGCGCCGGCGCTACTTCTCACAGCAGCGCCGCTGAATGACGTCATCATTCAGCGGCCGGCTGTGGCAGAGAGCGCGGACGCTGGACTGGTAAGACGTGTGTGTGTGTGTCTGTGTGTGTCTGTGTGTATGTAGTGCGGGTGTGTGTGTGTGTGTGTGTGTGTGTGTGTGTGTGTATGTGTGTGTGTATGTATGTGAGAGAGTGCTTGTGTGCTGTGGTGCTGTCTGTGTGTGATGATGGGCAGGCATTGCTGATAATGGGGAGGCATTGATGTGATGATGGGGAGAAGATGATGATAATGGGCAGGCATTGATGATGGGGAGAAGATGATGGGCAGGCATTGCTGATAATGGGGAGGCATTGATGATGATGATGGGGAGAAGATGATGATAATGGGCAGGCATTGATGATAATGGGCAGGCATTGATGATGGGCAGGCATTGATGATGATGGGGAGGAGATGATGATGGGCAGGCATTGCTGATAATGGGGAGGCATTGATGATGATGGGGAGAAGATGATGATAATGGGCAGGCATTGATGATAATGGGCAGGCATTGATGATGGGGAGAAGATGATGATGGGGAGGAGATGATGATGATGGGCAGGCATTGATGATAATGGGGAGGCCATGATGATGATGGGAGACAATGATGATGATAAGGAGGCAATGATGATGATGGGGAGGTAATCTTGATGATAATGGGGAGTCTTTCCACAGCGCCCTTTCCTGAGCCGTAACAGTGCAGAACGCAGTACAGCGCAGAGGAGAGCTCCATATTTTGTATGGAGCTGTAATGTATGTAGTACAGTTCATATAGCGTCTTGTGCTTGGGTGCGATGAACATACATGAGACACAGGTTTGATATAGAAAAGTCCTGTATTACTTCATACAAGTTGGCAGAAATAGTCACACAGTTTGCAGACACAGAAACAGGAGACACAGCAGGCCAGAGCAATCCAAGCTCAGCAATCACTCTCCAATACAGATTCAGGATCTTCTTCTCTGTTACCGTAAGTCCATGCAAACGTGGGTCTTTCAAAGAGCAGGGTTCAGAGTCCACAAGTGCTTCAGAGTTCCTCAGTAGGAATAGCTGGAGTACAAGGTCCAAGGCTTACAGGAGTCAAGTCACAGGTTCACTGCAGGCTAGATTCTGAAGCACTGATTGCTCAGCTGTGGCTGCTTAAGAAGCAAAGGAGAGAATCAGGGCGGGAACATGCAAGCTGGAAACTCCATTTTGACTGAGGGCAAGATAGCTGCAGCAAGACAGAAAGTAAAATGGCTGACGAACAAACTGAGTTTCAGGAATATATACATAGAACCTTACATTACTCCCCCCTTAAGGACAACCTCCGGATGACCTCAGACCAGGCTTAAGTGGGTACCTCTGATGAAACTGACGGAGCAAGCGAGGAGCATTAACGTTATTGACCGGTTCCCATGAGTTGTCCTCCACTGGGTAGCCCTGCCATTTAATCAGATATTGTAACTGATTTCTATACAACCTGGAATCTAAAATCCTTTCCACCACAAATTCTTCCTGACCATCGACTAGCACTGGGTCAGGGCAAGGAGAGGAACGTCCAGGAAACATATTGGGTGTCGCAGCCTTTAGTAGGGATACATGAAAGACAGGGTGGATTCTCATAGTTCTGGGCAGTTGAAGACGACAAGCAACGGCACTTATAATTTTACTGATTTTATAGGGTCCAATGTACTTATGTCCCAACTTAGACGATGGAATCCTTAACTTAAGATTTCTGGTTGACAGCCAGACCAAGTCTCCTACCTTGAAAGCTGGTGCAGGTTTACGAAATTTATCTGCTGCTTTCTTGTACCTTTCTTGAGCCGATTCCAGATTTTCTTTAGAAGATCCATATTCTTCTGTAAAGACGTGATTCTTTCAGCTACTGCTGGTAAAGGCGTTTCTATGGGAAATCGTGGTAGAATGTTAGGATGATAACCTAGATTAGAGTAAAAAGGAGACTGTTTAGTGGAGGCACTCTGAGAGTTGTTATACGAGAACTCAGCTAATGGAAGTAGATCCACCCAATCATCCTGTAGGTGGCAGATAAAGCAGCGGAGATACTGCTCCAGGGTTTGATTGGTTCGTTCGGTCTGTCCATTAGTCTGGGGATGAAAAGCAGAAGAAAGGTTTACTTTAATGTCCAATGCTGCACAGAAATTTTGCCAAAACCTAGAAGTGAATTGCACCCCTCAATCCGAAATAACCTCATCCGGTACTCCATGTAAGCGAAACACATCTTTAATCATCAAATCTGATGTCTGTTTTGCAGTGGGTAAGCCGACACAAGGGATAAAATGAGCTGCCTTTGTTAGACGGTCAACCACCACTAGAATGGTGTTCTTCCCCTGAGAGGTTGGTAACTCCACAATGAAGTCCATAGAAATGGATCCCCACGGGCGGGACGGGGTGGGAAGAGGCTGTAACAGACCAGTTGGTGAGGAGCGAGGTGTTTTGCATCTTGCACAGACCTCACATGAAGTGACATAATTCAAAACATCCTTCCTGCAAGTGGGCCACCAAAAGAAACGAGAAAGAAATTCCTGTGTCTTTAGAATTCCTCTATGCCCAGCTATCTTGGAATCGTGAATGAGTTGCAATACTCTCAATCTGACTGTTTCAGGAATATACAGGCGTTGTCCCTGAATCCACACACCATTCTTAAAGACAAGACTTACGTCCCTTGGGGGTTGTGCCAAAAAGGAATCCGCATGGTATGCTTCCTTGATGTCCTTAAGTAGGTCTTGATTATGAATTACTCCTAGGAATCTAGAGTCAGGAAGAATAGTCTTAGGAGGAGTAATTGGACGTGTCTCTGCTGAGTAAATCCTAGAGAGTGCATCAGCCTTTCCATTGCGCGATCCTGGTCTATAAGAGATGATAAAATTAAATTGGTTTAAGAAAAGATTCCAGCGAGCCTGGCGAGGAGTCAGGCACTTAGCCGACCTGATAAACTCAAGGTTACGATGGTCTGTCAGGACGACTATTTGCTGTGCAGCTCCCTGAAGAAGGTGTCTCCATTCTTTGAAGGCGGCAATAATGGCCAACAACTCTCTATTGCCCACATCGTAGTTCCTCTCAGCCGAAGACAACTGCTGGGAAAAGAAGGCACAGGGATGCAAGACATTCTTCTCACCTGTTCTCTGAGAGAGTATAGCTCCAACGGCACAGTCTGAAGCATCCACCTCTATTATGAAGGCAAGCTCGGGGTTGGGATGTACTAGGATAGGTGCAGTGGTAAATTTTCTTTTAGACGGGAAAATGCTTCCTGGGCTTGGGGAGTCCAGGAAAACCTAGACTCTTTCCGGGTAAGTTGAGTGATAGGTGACACTACCTCAGAGAAATTTCTAATGAAACGTCTATAGAAGTTGGCAAACCCGATGAAGCGCTGTACCTCCTTCACATTTCTAGGACTTGGCCAATCCTTGATGGCTTGGGTTTTGCTTCCATCCATACTAATTCCTTGTGTAGACAGTACATACCCCAGAAATTGAATTTCGGTCCTATGGAATTCACACTTTTCAAGTTTGATGTAAAGATGATTTTGTCTTAGACGTTCCAAGACCATTCTCACATGTCCATGATGTTCCTCTGGAGTTAGAAAAAATTAGAATATCATCCAAATAAATTACCACGAATGTATCTAGGAGATCCCTGAAGATGTCATTCACCAAGTGTTGGAAAGTGGCTGGGGCGGTACTCAGACCAAAAGGCATAACTAGATATTCAAAGTGTCCATAGCGTGACCTGAATGCAGTCTTCCATTCATCCCCAGGTCTAATACGGACTAAGTTATAGGCCCCACGAAGATCTAGTTTAGAAAAAATTTTGGCATGTCGCACTCTCTCCAATAACTCAGGGATTAAAGGCAATGGATAACGGTTTCTAATAGTAACCTTATTGAGTTCCCTATAGTCTACGCATGGTCTCAGAGATCCATCTTTCTTCTTTACAAAGAAGATGGGTGCACCTGCAGGAGATGAAGAGGGGCGTATGAAGCCCTTGGCTAGATTTTCATCTATGTAATCCTTTAAAGCCTTTAGCTCGGGCCCCGCCAGGGGGTAGATCTTACCAAAAGGTATCTCTGCTCCAGGCAATAATTCAATTGGACAATCATATGGACGGTGAGGAGGAAGCTGGTCAGCGTTCTTCTTGTCACATAAATCCACATAGTCCTGGTATACAGCTGGTAGTTCAGGGACTGACATGATTCCTTTAGGAACAGAGCAAGCTGAAACTTTTGGACTCATCTGTTTCTCTGGAAAGTGTAATTCCTTGGTCTCCCAGTTAATGGTAGGATTCTGAGCCTGCAGCCATGGTAGCCCTAGAATAATGGGAAAGTGGGGAGAAGAGATAAGCATAAAGGACAGTTTCTCTTGATGATCTTTACCCATAAGAACCCTCAAAGGCTCTGTTTCCTGATCCACTGGTCCAGAGGTCAGCAGGGAGCCATCCACAGTTTCCATCTGTACTGGAGTAGCCTTCTTCACTGAACGTATTCCCTGTTTCAGAGCAAAGGAGACATCCATAAAATTTCCACTTGCCCCTGAGTCGATCATAGCAGAGCTAGACACCCAAGCTGAGTCAACCCAGAGTTTGATGGAAAGAAAGCAATGAGAATTGTTTTTCTTACAACTCAGCTGGGACAACCGCTGAGGAAACTTGAAAAATGGCAGCGTTTACACAGTCAACGTCCTCAGAGGTAACGGAGTTTAAGTCCGAGAAATCAAGATCTGTTGCTGCAGATCTCTCTGGAGCCTGAGGCTCGGACCTGACAGATCCCCTCTCGCAACACTCACAATGAATGAGTGCTGCAGTAGACTTACGAGAACGGCTGGGGCAGTTTATAATGAAGTGCCCTGACTTACCACAATAGAAACATAGATTCTCCTTAAAACGATGTTCCTTGCGTGCATCACTAACCCGTCGTTGTAAAGAGTCTACCTGCATGGGTTCAGGTTCAGGTTCCCGTGTAATCCTACTCAAAGGTTCCTTAGCTGGAGAGGAAGGTAGGAAAAGGTTAGTACGATTGCTTTCGAACCATCTCTCTTGCCTGCGTTCAGTCAGACGAGTATCAATACGGATGCAGTAGTTAATAAAGTCACCTAACGCAGTGGGAGGGTCGGCACGAGCAAGTTCATCCTTAATCAGTGGAGATAACCCCTTTCGAAAAATAGATTTTTTGGCGGAACTGTCCCAGGTGGTATCAAGGGCCCATCTCCTGAAATCCAAGGCATATTCAGCTACCGAGTGCTTACCTTGGCGCAAAGCTAACATGGCTGCTTCAGCTGTTGCACCTCGATTGGGGTCATCAAACACCTGCCCCATGGCTGAAATAAAATCATCAAGGTGATTCAAACAATCATCCTCAGTCTCAATCAGAGGGTTTGCCCACATTAAAGCCTTGTTGGTAAGCAACATAATTATAGTAAGCACCTTAGATCGTTCAGTGGGAAATTGTGAAGCATGTGCAGAAAAAAAAAGATTGCATTGATTAATAAATCCCCTGAATTTCTCACGTTCACCGCCAAAACGAAAAGGGGGCAACTTGGGAATCCCAGCACTCGGGCTACGGCAGGAGCCTGGACTCGCCCCTCTAGAACCTCAATCCTGGCTCGCAAATCCTGGGTAGTCTGTCCAACCACTTGCAAATTGTGATTATTGAGGTCCTGTAGATTTGTAAAACGGTCTTTATATTCTGCAAATCTGCAAGGATATTATCAGTCACTCCGCAAAGTTCCTTTATGCGGGCCTCCATTTTCCAGATCTTTTAAGACAGGATTACTGGAAGAAGAGGAGAGAAAAAAAAAAACAATAGTGTTCACCTGTGGCAACACTGCAGAGAGAAAAAAAAATTAAGGGAACTGCTCACCTGGAATGGTTGTGAGAAGTCACAACCACTATCATCACAGCAAGTTTCAACCAGACATCTGATATCCAGAGTTACAGCAGACAAAAAAGAGAAAAGAAAGGAAAAAAAAAAAACAATAGTGTTTACCTGTGGTAACACTGCAAAAAGAAAAAACTTAAGGGAATTGCTCACCTGGAATGGTTGTGAGAAGTCACAACCACTGTCATCACAGAAAGTACAACCGGACGTCTGATATCCACAGTACAGCAGACACAGCCTTCCAGACCCAGCAGACACTAACGTTTTGGCTTCAGAATCTTGTAATGTATGTAGTACAGTTCATATACGTCTTGTGCTTGGGTGCGATGAACATACATGAGACACAGGTTTGATATAGAAAAGTCCTGTATTACTTCATACAAGTTGGCAGAAATAGTCACACAGTTTGCAGACACAGAAACAGGAGACACAGCAGGCCAGAGCAATCCAAGCTCAGCAATCACTCTCCAATACAGATTCAGGATCTTCTTCTCTGTTACCGTAAGTCCATGCAAACGTGGGTCTTTCAAAGAGCAGGGTTCAGAGTCCACAAGTGCTTCAGAGTTCCTCAGTAGGAATAGCTGGAGTACAAGGTCCAAGGCTTACAGGAGTCAAGTCACAGGTTCACTGCAGGCTAGATTCTGAAGCACTGATTGCTCAGCTGTGGCTGCTTAAGAAGCAAAGGAGAGAATCAGGGCGGGAACATGCAAGCTGGAAACTCCATTTTGACTGAGGGCAAGATAGCTGCAGCAAGACAGAAAGTAAAATGGCTGAGAACAAACTGAGTTTCAGGAATATATACATAGAACCTTACAGGAGCATTATATGGGGACCAGTATCCTGTATGGAGCATTATATGGGGACCAGTATCCTGTATGGAGCATTATATTGGGTCCAGTATTCTGTATGGAGCATTATTTTGGGTCCAGTAATCTGGAGCATTATATGGGGGGTGACATCCTGCATGGGGTATTATTTGGGTGATGAGGGGGAGACTGTGGTGCACATAATATTGTATGGAGGACTGTACTGTCCAGTCTGTACTGTGCACTGTGAGGATTTGGCGGTTTTTGAGCTATTGTACAATTTACAATAGATATCAGTCATGTAATGGAAGAAGTGAAGTATTTGGCATTGTACTGTACCCATATTTCTCTGCTGTATCTGTGCATCATGAATCGTGGTCTGTGTTAAAGGGGCCCACTGAGACTCTTTCGCCCGGGGCCCATAAAAACCTGGAGCCGGCCCTGTACCCACATACAGTGCGTGCATGCCTTGCACTGATATGTATATAGCCACATACACTCCCTGCCTACAGGGCCGTATTTGCCACTAGGCACTCGAGGGCACATGCCTAGGGCGGGACTCTGCGGGGGGCGGCACCTGAGCATGATTTTTTTTTTTTTTTGAAGTCCAGGGGTTTGGCCCTCCCCTTGCTTCCCTCACCCCCCCGTCATCATACTCACCGCCTACTGCTTCCTGCACTCCAATGGTCCGGCGCCGACATCTTCCTGTATGAGCACGCGGACCACTTGCGGTACAGCTCATTAAGCTCATGAATATAGATGCCACTCCACTCTCATAGGCGTGGCGTCCATATTCATGACCTTAATGAGTGGTACCACGAGTGGTCCGCGCTCATATAGGAAGAAGATGGTGCTGGACCATCGGAGCTGCAGCAGGAGGAGGTGAGTATGATGACGGGGCGGAATGAGCAGGGAGGCTGTTATGTTTCGGTAACTGAGGAGAAATAGCAAAAAATAGCAAAAGCGGTAATACACCAGAGAGGCTGGAACCTATTGGATTGCAGTAACCTGAACTAACCACACAACTAGAAGTAGCCGTGGAGCGTTCCTACGGTGATACTAGACGCCTCGTCACAGCCTGAGAGATAACTACACCTAAAGGCAGAAAGATGAAAGCTATCTGCCCCGGAGCAGATCCCCAAAGAATATAGGAAGCCCCCAAACATGTAAAGGCGGTTAGACAAGAAGAAAGCACGGACACAGACAGAAAATAGAATGAGCAAACGCTGGGGCCCAATCTGTCTAGACAGAAAAGTACAGGAAAGAATTCTGACTGCAAGCCAAGAAAAACCCTAACAAAAATACCAACACTTCTGATTGCCAAAAAACCTGAGATCACACGATCTCATCCACCTAAATCAGATCTCTGGTGTAACAAAACGCTATTCAGCAAATAAAAAGTAACAAAGGAGCAAAGCAAAGTGCAGACACAAACGGAGCACAATTGCAGCGCCAGACCCCCAAAAGGGGACAGGCTGCAGTCACTGCAAGCAGCAAACCAGCAGAGAAAATCAAACAGAGGAAAAAAAAACAGCAAACACTTATCTGAAGGAGAGCAGGAAACTAGCAGTGCTTCAAGCAAGACCAGAAGGAACAATTGATAACCGGCAAGGCTGCTGGGAACTCAGGCCACTTATATCCTACCATTCAGCGCCAGCTGAAGGCCATTCAGTAATAGTTCATTACCCTCAGCAACCACCGGAGGGAGCCCCAGCTCAGGAGCCGCCTCCAGCATATTGACAACAGAGGGCAGTGAGAGCTGGGGCTGGGTGGGCAGTGAGTGCTAGGGCTGGGGGGGAGCAGTGAGCGCTGGGGGGGCAGTGAGCGCTGGGGCTGGGGGGGCAGTGAGCGCTGTTGCTGAGGGGGCAGTGAGTGCTGGGGGGGCAGTGAGCGCTTGGGGGCAGTGAGCGCTGTGGGGCAGTGAGCGCTGTGGGGGCTGTTATGTTTTGGTAACTGAGAAAAACAGGCAAAAACGGCAATACAGCAGAGAGGTTGGAAACTACTGGATTGCAGTACCTGACTAACCACCACAACTAAAGGCAGCCGTGGAGCTTCCTACGTTGGTCCTAGACGCCTCGTCACAGCCTGAAAGGTTAACTACACCTAAAGATAGAAAGAGGAAAGCTATCTGCCCCGGAGCAGATCCCCAAAGAACATAGGAAGCCCCCAAACATGTAATGGCGGTTAGACAAGAGGAAATGCAGACACAGATAGAAAATAGTATGAGCAAACGCTGGGGCCCAATCTGCCTAGACAGAAAAGGATAGGAAGGATACTTACTGCAATTCCAAAAAACCCTAAAAAAAAAAAAAAACGCTACTAATTGCAAAAACACCTGAGATCACATGACCTCTACCACCTAAATTAGTTCTCTGGTGTAACAAAACTAAAGGTACTGCCACACTAAACTATCCCGCTAGCGATCACGATAAAGACGCATACTAATTGCGATCGCTAGCGGGATCGTTTTAATATCGCTAGTAGCGGCTTTATTTAGCGATGTCGTTAGGATGCTATCGCGGTTAGCGATCTCCTTAACGACTTTAGCGGTACAAAATACCGCTAAATCGCTAAATAAAA
>JARQOD010000004.1:117632853-117666139 GCA_033576555.1 Oophaga sylvatica
CCCCGGCTGCTCGCACTTTCAAAAAGCGGAACGAGTCGATTGCTCTAATGCTCTTTGTGATGTGCATGGAAACCAGGAGGCTTTTTTAAACACATGATCACACAGGTGAAAGCTGTTCCATACTAGATCCTGAGTCTAAACTCCAGTTGATGCAATGGAGCATTTGTGACTCCCGCCCCCAAAGAAGGCATGTCCCCAAACCCCTCGGCAGGCAAGGTCATGCTCCAGCTTTTTGGAGCAGCTGGAGTGTATTGAGGTTTCCCTGCAAAGGGCCCTGATCATGGGCATCTTGTTTCCCCTCTGTGGAAATTGTGGGGGGCCCATCAAAACCAAGAGACATGGCATGCTCCCAAAAGGGTTTTCCCCTTCTGCAAGAAAATGAACGTTCACGCGTCATTTTTCCAAATGGTGGGTATGTCCTGGGTTTTGAAATTTTACCGCTCCCCTTATTCCCCGCCCTCGCCCCATCGGACTTCACTCTTTCCCAACAATGAAGTTTTTTTAAAGTGCAAGCTTTTTCCAGATGATAAGATTTTGATTTCCAAGTCAAAAGTGGCTTTGGAGAACCCGTCGTCTTCTGCAGTGGGTTTTTACAGTTGTTTAAAGAGTGGGGAAGTGTGTGTCCCTAGTTGGCCCCTATGTAAAAAGGACAATAACTGTGCAATTTTATTGTCTCAGTCCCGGAAGGGGGTCAGGGGAAATCTTTAATAAATCCACCTCGTATTTCTTGGGGAATCCATTCAAATGTAACACTGTAAATTTTCAACATAAAAAAATGGGGAAAAACGCTATCAAAACATCTTCAAAACTGCATTAGGGCTATGCTCCCTACTGTGCTTTTGGTTTGAGTTTTTGATGTTGCTGATTTTCTGCAGCATTTCTGCACTTATTAGGTAACTTAGGTTACATGCATTTTTTCATTGTGTTTTTAACTGAATTTTTTTAACATAATTTTTAAATGCTTTGGATGCTGCGTTTTTTGTTCTTGTTGGTATGTCATGTTATGCTTTGTTTTTGATGCTTTCTGATATTTGGCTTTAAAAAAAACTTTATTGATATAATCTTGTACTTTTTTTACATGCAGATTTTCTGCATTTAATATAAGTTTATGGGGATAATCTGCACAAAAAACACAGTGTATGGGCAAAATCAGTTGACATGCTACGGATGTGAAACGTCACCACAGGTCAGTTTACGTTGAGTGAAAAAGAAGCAGAGTGGGCATAGATTTTTATAAATCCATCCACTTTGTGGAACTGTAGACGTTGAGTTTTTTAGCGCAACGAAGATATGCAGCTTCAAAAATTCAACCAAAGCTCGGTATGGGCACACAGCCTAAAAAACAATAGAAAAATCAAAAATTCATTCAAAAAAATTGCTAATTTTGTTTATTAAAATTTACCTGGAAAAAGATTTGCTGATCATGTTTGTATATATTTGAAATACAAACATATTTTTCCAGAAATAGATCTACATCAAAACAATCAAAAAAATCTGACATTTTTACATGCAGAATTCTTTGTAAATTTTGGGGCAGATTGAGCTTTGGATTCCACTTATTGCACTGCAATAATCGAAAAATTGTGGTAAAAATCTTTTGCATTAGTAGATAAGGAATGCTTAAGACTTTTTACGCTACAAGAACTCACCTAAGGCCTCATTTAAATGTCCAAGAATCACATAAGTGTCCTATACAAGTTTTTAATGAATAAAACTTGCACCCATTATAATCTATGGAGAACGCATGTCCAAAAAAAAAAATCAGAGACGTGTCCGTTTTTTTTTTTATCAAAATTGCCTACAGAAGTCTATGGGACTGTGAAAATCACTTGACAGCACACATTGCAATCTTTTTGCTGTATGTGATTTAAACTTTACAATTATTAGAATATTTTTTTCCATGTCGAAATCACTGATAGTAACTCATTACTAGAGATGGGCTACCCCGAACAGGGAATGTTTCGCGTTCGTACCGGACAGTGGTGCAGTGTTTGGTGTAAGTCTATGGAGAGAGAGATTCAGGTATTCATTATTTTCAATGGGGTGTGGGTTCTGGTGGACGTTTGGGTACTGTTTGGTACTCAAACCAACTTTCTAAAAACTTCAGGTGGGGTACCAGAACTTCCACCGGTCGGCCATACCTAATCATTAAAACTGTTTTCACATATCCTTTTTTTTCTCATACATGAAAAACATTCTGTGTGCTGGACCCATTTTTGGACTGTCCATCAGTTTTTACAACCCCCTCTTCAATCCTTTTTTCATGTATGGAAAAAGATAAATAGCTTCTACCACCCATAAAACAGTAAAACGCGGAAGGCAGACAGGTGACATCCATGTGCTAGATAGATTTTTTTTTCACGAGGCTATTGGACTGCAATGACGAGTTTGATGACGTTTCCATTTTTCTTTTTGCAGATAGTCCGTCTGCCAAATAGAAGGCCGTAAAAATGCAATACATTGTCATGGGTCCGGGATTATTAGAACTTCATTTCCTCCAAAAAGTTTCTTCGCAGAAAGACATTTCCAACTTTCAAGGTTCTGAGCATTGAATATGCATGGTTAGAAAGTCTCTGAGCAACATAAAGTTATAACACATTAATAACTAATTTAGGAGATTAGGATGAAGCCTTTTTACTATTTGATCACCAAGCAGATTATTTTCAGTATCCCATTACAAATGTGCTTTAAGTATTTTTATAAGTGATAAAAAGCGCATTATGATATTACTACAAAGTCGCAGATTAGCACCATGCCCTTCATTTGGAAGCATTAACTTTCTTCTTACGATTTTACGCAGCATGTCCTAATGCACATTGGAAATTCTATTAGAAGTTACCTATGAATTTTCCACGCCAAAATATTCCACCATTGACCAATTAGGACCAAAATCTAATTACTGTTTTGCATAGAAGTGCTGGATGGTCATGGTTATCTTTCCCTCGCACATGTGCATAGATGAGCTCAAAGCATTTACAGCGTGATTTTATTAATATTAGTCCCTCTAGAATCATGGAAAGGAACTGAGGGCACAATGACACCATGTGAGATGGTCATCGTTTTAAGTGATTTGTACAGAGACAATGGTAATGAGTAATATTTAGTGTCTCTAGCACATTATGGTATGTCCAATTATGTCTTTCTTGAAATCAAACTTATGCAGTAATTGAATTATTTTGCCTTTTCTCATCCTAGGACTGTGGCAGGTCACAATTGAATTGAATTTAGCTCACAAAAAAGGATGTTTTTGGTTGTCTCTGTTGTTATATATTTATTGGTCGAAGTATCAGGTCGAAGTACCTTCAGTGGTCAAAGTATCTTCAGTGGTTGAAGCTCCTTCAGTGGTCAAAGTATCGTCAGTGGTCAAAGTATCTTTAGTGGTCAAATTACCTTGAGTGGTTGAAGTTCCTTCAGTGGTCAAAGTATCTTCAGTGTTGAAGTGCCTTCAGTGGTCAAAGTATCTTCAGTGGTTGAAGTTCCTTCAGTGGTCAAAGTATCTTCAGTGGTTGAAGTGCCTTCAGTGGTCAAAGTATCTTCAGTGGTTGAAGTTCCTTCAGTGGTCAAAGTATCTTCAGTGGTTGAAGTGCCTTCAGTGGTCAAAGTATCTTCAGTGGTTGAAGTTCCTTCAGTGGTCAAAGTATCTTCAGTGGTTGAAGTGCCTTCAGTGGTCAAAGTATCTTCAGTGGTTGAAGTTCCTTCAGTGGTCAAAGTATCTTCAGTGGTTGAAGTGCCTTCAGTGGGTCAAAGTATCTTCAGTAGTTGAAGTTCCTTCAGTGGTCAAAGTACCTTCAGTGGTCAAAGACATAGTCATTCCCTTCTGAGTCATGACCGGCTGAGACAAGAATAACCCTATATTATGAACTAAGACTCTGTCACATGCTGTCCAGGAATTTAGAGGTATCTGTCTCTATACTTATCTGTATGAAATTTCCAAAAATTGGGGATCCAACTGAACCTATGGCAGTTTTGGGTTAATTTGCTTTTGATATGGTGTTGTAAATTTAGGGCATGTCCACACATAATTCCATTTGCTCAGTGAAAACCCAAGAAATTCATGATTAAACCTTCATGAATTCACAGCCAAATCTGCATGATGTACATGCAGATTTACCAAGAATTTTATTGTATGCATTTACAAAATTGAAATCTGCAATTTAAGTGCGTGTTAATTTATGCTATAGATTGGAGTTCTGCAGGTCATTATCAGTGTGGATTCTGTATGCATTAAAAATTGTTATAGATGAATATAAGCGTCCGGTGACATCAATTCTCTAAGTTGTATTTCCGTAAGGCACAGGATATGGGGTATAAAATAGAATTTGTCAATTTTTGCTACCCCATTTCAGAGAAGCATAATGTAGACGCACTGATTCTGCAATGTGTCACTTACCTGCAGTTTTGATACAATCCCTGTTTTATCTGCTGCAGATTTACCAGTTCTCTGAATGCTGATTTCAGCAAAATCCTACCCAAACTACTGATTGGAAGCTTTCTGTATACCATGTGCACAGGCAGAAAGCTGCCAATCAGTTATGGTGGTTTAGTTATGCAGAATTCATGAATATGGAGGACTGCATGGCAGCAGGTGTACTAATCTCCTGCTAATAAAGTGACACATTGCTGGAATCAGGATCTCTGTCTCTACATTATGCTGCTCTGAGGCTCTGTGCACACGTATGAGGATTGCCGCGGAAATTTCTGCGGCAATCCCGCACCTCCCTGCTGCGGGAAATACGCATTTTTACGTATGGTATTCCCGCCAGAAACTAGCATTTTGCAAGCGTAATTAGCTAGCGTTTTCCAAGCGATCTGTAGCATCGCTTGGAAAACTGATTGACAGGTAGGTCACATGAGTCAAACATAGTATTTGACAAGTGTGACCAATTTTTACTATTGATGCCGTCTATGCCGCATCAATAGAAAAAAAATCTAATGTTAAAAAATAATAATAATAAAAAAAAATCGTGATATTCTCACCTTCCGGCGGCCCCGCAGTTTTCCCATCTCTCAGCGACGCTCGCGGCCAATCGTGTTCCCAGGGATGCTTAGCGACAATGACCCCAGATGACGTAGCATCACGCGAGACCGCTACGTTATCTGGGGTCATTGTCGCTAAGGACGCCTGGGAACGAACGGGATTGGCCGGGAGCGTCGCTGAGAGGTGGGAAAGCGGCGGGGGCCGCCGGAAGGTGAGAATATCACGATTTTTTATTTTAATTATTGTTTTAATATGGATATGGTACCCAGGGCCTGGAGGAGAGTCTCCTCTCCTCCAGGCCTGGGTACTATCCGCACATGAACCGCTCACTTTGCGCATGGTGAGCATAGCCACATGCGGAAAGTAAGCGGTTCAATGCATACCTATGGCGGCGGAATCGCCGCGATTCCGCAAAAAGAATGAACATGCTGCGTTTTTTTCAGCGTTTTTGCATCGGAAAACCGCTGCAAAAACTCGAAAATCCTGAACGTGTACACATAGTCTCAGATTAGGTGGCAAAAAACCTCGTGGCAGATTTTGTTTAAGGAAAATCCATGAAGCAGAATTTTGCATTGTGTGTATTTGAATAAAGCTCTGGAAAAATTAAGAGACCGCTTTCAAATGTTCAGTTTGTCTGATTTTTCTCTTTATAGGTATATTTTTGAGTAAAATGTAAATTGCTCTATTAGGCTATAAACTTCTGACAACATGTCACCGAATTTCCAAGCAATAAATTTTGTATTTTTTTCTGACAAAAAAATGGTCAAAATTTAAAAAAACAAACCAGTACTTTCAGACCTCAAATAATGCAAAGAAAACAAGTTCATAATCATTCAGAAACAACAATACTAATGTTTTAACTCAGAAAGAGTTCAGAAATCAATATTTTGTGGAATAACCATGATTTTTAATCACAGCTTTCATGTGTCTTGGCATTCTTGCCACCAGACTTTCACACTGCTTCTGGCGCAAAAAATTTAAGCTTTTCTTCGTTGTTTGATGGCTTGTGACTATTCATCATCCTCTTGATCACATTCCAGAGGTTTTCAATGGGTTCAGGTCTGGAGAATAGGCGGCCCATAACAGGGTTTTGATGTGGTGGTCTCTTAATTTTTGCCAGAGCTATGTATATATACACATATATATATATATATATATATATATATATACAGGGTGGTCCAAAAGTTGGTGGACAGTATGTGTAATAGGGTTATGAAGGGGGAGATTTATCAAACATGGTGTAAAGTGAAACTGACTCAGTTGCCCTTAGCAACCAATCAGATTCCACTTTTCATTCTTCACAGACTCTTTGGAAAATGAAAGGTGGAATCTGATTGGTTGCTACGGGCAACTGAGTCAGTTTCACAGATCCAGTTTTCACAGATAAATCTCCCCAAAATGGCAAATAATTTAAATACAGATCAAAGAAAATGGATTTTAAAAGAGGATTGGAAATCTCAGAATGCTGAAACAGTTAGAGCAAATTGGGTTGAAACATTTGGTACTCAAGCCCCAAGAGACAAACCATTTACCGCATTCGTGACAAATTCGATGCCACTGGCTCAATCCTTAATGCTCCCAAAACTGGTCGACCCAAAACAGCCTGTACAGAAAATAATAAACATTTGTTCAGAGTCCAAAAAAGTCCACCAGAAGAGTCTGTTTAGAATTGGGAATTTCACGAGCTTCCTTCATGCGAATCCTGAAGTCTATTGGGTGGAAAGCTTATCGTCCACGTCTAATTCATGATTTATTGGAGGATGATCCAGACAGGCGGCTGCAATTTAGTGAGATTATGCTAACGAAATTGAAGAAAATCCAGTTATTTTAGATAACGTTATATGGCGTGATGAAGCTTCTTTCACATTATCCGGCCATATTAACAGACATAATTGTATTTACTGGTATAATGAGAACATGCATTTAACATTCGAGAAACAACTAAATGAGTCTGGTGTCAATGTTTGGGGTGGTATTTCAAGTTTTTGTGTTTATGGACCATTTTTTATTTTTATGGAACAGTCACAGGAGATATGTATCTCGAAATTCTAATGATTCAAGTTGTTCCCCAGTTGCAGCAGCAACCTAATTCAAATGACCTTTATTTCCAACAAGATGGGGCCCTCCACATTATTCAAGAGTAGTCCGCGAGTATCTTGATGAAACATTTCCTAACAAATGTATTGGCCGAAGAGGCCCACTTGATTGGCCGGCATGTTCACCAGACTTGACCCCAATGGATTTTTCTTTTGGGGAGTACTCAAGGACAAAGTTTATAGTCGAAAACCAAAAAGTGTCAGTAAGAGATGCATTTCAAGAAATTAATACCCAAAGAGACTTGTGCAAAAATGTTTGTCGACGCGTAAGACGCAGACTTCAAAGCTGTGCAAATTGTGATGGAAAACAGTTTGAGCACCTGCGTTGATAAAATTTAAGGGCTTTTATATTATTATGAAAATAGCAAAGGAACCAGCTCACCTGTGTTGGCATTGTGGTGCGTGAAAGCACGGATCCCGTGTAGTCTCATGTGTGCAATTCAGATTAAAAGGAAAACTGATCCAGCTTTCAAAAAACGATCCAAAATTTATTAAGACATATTAAAAACAGAGATAGCGGACAGACTGCGCATATCAAAAGGGCTACGCGTTTCGAACAAGCACGTGTTCCTTCTCTAAGCTTTGAGAAAGAACACTTGTATTTCTTTTGTATTATTGTTCAGAATAAAATTTAATTGTCAATGTTATGCTTGTAAATATAATTTTATATATAAATCAAAATAAATGTTATTATTTTCTGTCCTACTTTTAGACAACCCTATATATCAGTGTTTCTCAACTCCAGTCCTCAGGACCCACCAACAGGTCATGTTTTCATGATTTCCTTAGTATTGCAAAGGTGATGGAATTAATGCTTGAGCAGGTGATAAAATTATCACCTGTGCAATACTAAGGAAATCCTGAAAACATGACCTGTTGGTGGGTCCTGAGGACTGGAGTTGAGAAACACTGCTATATATATATATATATATATACACATATATATATATATATATATATGTGTATATATATATATAATGTGTGTATATGTCTTTTTGAATCCCTCATAAATGTTTTCCTAGAATGCTTGATAAGCTGCAGAAGACATAACCCATAGGTCCCAATCTGCAACTTTTCGTTTGTCTTTATCACTGCCTATATAATGAGTGCTTGTAAGTATACACTATTTTCATAGGTATCTCCAGAATCTCCAAACTTGGCTTGCGCAGAAATGATAATGCCATCCAAGGCCCTGCACCGGATCACTGGATCTAGGTAGGTTTGAGGGCCAAGGGAGGAATCAGCAGAAGACCCTGTGTTCCCCAGATGGTGCTATTCCTTAATGGGAGTAATTAGCACTTAGCTTGTTTGACATTTCACTTATGTAGAGGTTCAGTAGGAAGATGAGGGACTAAATTGAGAACTCAGCCTGAGTTGGCAACACTTAGCTGTTTATATAGGCAGGACCCAAAGTAACCTTTATGTATAGTTACAGCAAATTACATTGTGATTATCCTCCTTAATGGTGTGATGAACAATGAACAAACTCATATGGTGCCTAGTGTACGTGACCTCATTACCTATGAGCGTTAAGCTGTAGCCAGTGGGATTTTTACTGCGAACCCACTAAACCTCAAGCCACAAAACCGGATATCAGCGACGTACATGTCACATTCAGGCACCGGAGTGTATTAGTAGGTTTTTTTGCTGTCATTCTCCCTTTCCTGTTCAGTCATGCTAACACATCACTATTTTCCATCCCTCGTCAATCCATGCATGAAAAGAGCGAGCTAAAAGAGCAGAAAAATAACTGGTATCATTCTGCTTATTCTAACCTAATAACTGCAGCACCAGTGATAATAGCCTGTATGGTACGGATAGCTTAAGAGCAGAAGATTATGTCTAAATATTTTATCAAGTGTAACTTATTTATTGGAAAGTAAGCTGATGAAATAAAATAAGCCTAATTTATGAGGTTACTGATGGATAAAAGAGTGGGTGGTTGGCATCACAAAATCTTATCTATGCAAAGCAGGCTGGCAAGAACCCTAAGCAAACCGTTCCAACTCCACAAAACATGCAAATGGCTACAGACCTGCACATGATGCTCTTTAGTATTCAGTTGCAGACAGCAGAAAATAGATTTATTGGTGTCTAAGAGCTCGTTAAGACGAGAGGTGACAACATTAAGAGCACTGATTTGTAAAGGTCAACTCATTTCTAAGAATATTTTGCTACATTTTATGGATTAAAATGGTCAATGACATAACGCTAATAATCACAAAAAAAAAAGCATGTCATTAAGGTCAAACTCTGTAAAAACTTTGGCCAAGTAGCAGCTTTCAGCTATTGGGTAAGGAAGTCAAAATTCAGCACTATGGATGACCAAACTAAAGCATTGGTTTCTAAAACGCTTTGTTCCTTGAAAGGGTTCCTCATAAAATTGATAATCAAGACCCATCGTTACTATCACAGGTAATCCAAACATACAGGTCCTTCTCAAAAAATTAGCATATAGTGCTAAATTTCATTATTTTCCATAATGTAATGATTACAATTAAACTTTCATATATTTTAGATTCATTACACACCAACTTAAATTTGTCAGGTCTTTTATTGTTTTAATACTGATGATTTTGGCATACAACTCCTGATAACCCAAAAAACCTGTCTCAAAAAATTAGCATATCAAGAAAAGGTTCTCTAAACGACCTATTACCCTAATCTTCTGAATCAACTAATTAACTCTAAACACATGCAAAAGATTCCTGAGGCTTTTAAAAACTCCCTGCCTGGTTCATTACTCAAAACCCCCATCATGGGTAAGACTAGCGACCTTACTGATGTCAAGAAGGCCATCATTGACACCCTCAAGCAAGAGGGTAAGACCCAGAAAGAAATTTCTCAACAAATAGGCTGTTCCCAGAGTGCTGTATCAAGGCACCTCAATGGGAAGTCTGTTGGAAGGAAACAATGTGGCAGAAAACGCTGTACAACGAGAAGAGGTGACCGGACCCTGAGGAAGATTGTGGAGAAGGACCGATTCCAGACCTTGGGGGACCTGAGGAAGCAGTGGACTGAGTCTGGTGTAGAAACATCCAGAGCCACCGTGCACAGGCGTGTGCAGGAAATGGGCTACAGGTGCCGCATTCCCCAGGTAAAGCCACTTTTGAACCATAAACAGCGGCAGAAGCGCCTGACCTGGGCTACAGAGAAGCAGCACTGGACTGTTGCTAAGTGGTCCCAAGTACTTTTTTCTGATGAAAGCAAATTTTGCATGTCATTCGGAAATCAAGGTGCCAGAGTCTGGAGGAAGACTGGGGAGAAGGAAATGCCAAAATGCCTGAAGTCCAATGTCAAGTACCCACAGTCAGTGATGGTGTGGGGTGCCATGTCAGCTGCTGGTGTTGGTCCACTGTGTTTCATCAAGGGCAGGGTCAATGCAGCTAGCTATCAGGAGATTTTGGAGCACTTCATGCTTCCATCGGCTGAAATGCTTTATGGAGATGAAGATTTCATTTTTCAGCACGACCTGGCACCTGCTCACAGTGCCAAAACCACTGGTAAATGGTTTACTGACCATGGTATTACTGTGCTCAATTGGCCTGCCAACTCTCCTGACCTGAACCCCATAGAGAATCTGTGGGATATTGTGAAGAGAAAGTTGAGAGACGCAAGACTCAACACTCTGGATGAGCTTAAGGCCGCTATCGAAAGCATCCTGGGCCTCCATAACACCTCAGCAGTGTCACAGGCTGATTGCCTCCATGCCACGCCGCATTGAAGCAGTCATTTCTGCAAAAGGATTCCCGACCAAGTATTGAGTGCATAACTGAACTTTATTATTTGATGGTTTTTTTTGTTTGTTTTTAAAAAAACACTTATTTTATTGGACGGTTGAAATATGTTAATTTTTTGAGACAGGTTTTTTGGGTTATCAGGAGTTGTATGCCAAAATCATCAGTATTAAAACAATAAAAGACCTGACAAATTTCAGTTGGTGTGTAATGATTCTAAAATATATGAAAGTTTAATTGTAATCATTACATTATGGAAAATAATGAAATTTTGCACTATATGCTAATTTTTTGAGAAGGACCTGTATTGGTGGGTGTGTGACACCGTGGACCCTCACTCATCATTGTTAACAGGTCCTGCCATGGTCAGAGATAAACAGAGAAGGGAGATGGAAGTCTACAGCTCTGTACACATTCTATAGGCCATTCAGCGTCAGTTGAGGTTAATGGGAGCTAAACTGCAGTACCCCAAAACAGCCACTCTGAGTTGTAGTCTTCCGGCTCCATACACTCGTCTCTGAAAAAACAGCTAACAAGTGAGTGTAGTGGAGACTCTGGGTTTCAGAAACCCACCGATTATTGAGGACCTATTCAAAAAGGATAGGCTATTAAAATGGTTGTCCAGTCAAAAGGTGCTTATTACCTGGGGTTGGATTCTTTATATAAAATAAATTATATTCACCTGCTATCACCCACCTGGACACAAAATTTATCCTCTCTGTGGTATGCATTGGACTGGACTACCCCACCATTCAATCAGCCACAGGACTCCTGCAGCTTGCAATAGTCTACAACAGTCAGGTAACTTGAGCCCAACGTCATCAGAAAAACATCCCAAGACACTGAGCTGAAATCACCTGACATCTACAGACCGTCACAAGAAGAGGTCCTGTGGCTGTTTGAACCCAATTGTCAATGCTTCCCATGCCGGAATATTCCTCTGAGCAGCCTGCTCAAATTCCAGGGGGTGATAGCATGTAACCATTGTAGTTTTATGCTAGGAGCTTTAGTTTTGTAGTATTGGACAAACATACCGGCTGTCAAGAACTAAAATTACACTAATAATATTGTGGAGCTTAGACATTAGGTTTTTCTCTGTGCTAGAGTGATTTCCTTAAACTGGGTTAAGACAAGAGTTTTTTAACCAAATTTCTTTTAGAACGGGTGAAGTTTAAAGGTCTAATAGCATGCAGTATATACAGGTTGTAAAGCTGTGACATGTATTTGCTGGAGAATCTGCATCAGTAATCCAAGGCAGATACTCAGATTCCTGCTGGTGAGTTAAGGTTTAAGCTGTGGTAGGTCCGCACAGGCATTACCTAATCCACACGACACTATACGCCACAGTTTTGTAAATTGCGCAAATTTGGCTTCACAGCATGGTAGAACTAAAATTCAAAATGTTCTTTATCTGTGCAGAAATTCTTCACAAGGTGCATAAGATACAGATAAACCCTCAGATCCAACCAACGCATTGCGAACTTATGAGTTTTTTCCATGGTAGATCACAGATTTGGGGCAAAAACTGCTTCCATAAATGACATATCATTTTTTGGAGCAGTTTTGTAAACCTTACAGCGAAAATATGAAGTTGTACGAATGACAGTACTGATACAAAAAATGGCGTGGAGCACCATTATCCCCATTACAATGCAGCAGCAGTGCATATGCCACTCCATTTATTTTCTAAGGGGCTGATGGAAAAATCTGAACACAGTGTTCTGCAGCCTAAGAGGGAATGAATGGAACGAGTTCTCAATTATGCACACTGCTGCTCCATTCTAACGGGGATGAAAGTTCCCCTTCTGCCGATTGGTGTGTGTCCCTACAGTCAGACCCTTTGCAATGTATCATGTGGATAGGTAATAACTTTGTTCATCACACAACCACTTTAAAGGGGTTGACCAGGGAGAGAAAACATAGCTGCCTTCTTCCAAAAAGCACCAGACCTGTCTAGGGGTTGTGTGCTTTATTGCAGCTCTGCACCAGTCACTTCAATATAGCTGAACTACAGTACCAGACTCAGTGCGAAGAGAGAGTTGGCACTGATTTTGAAAAAGGCAATCCTGTTTTTCTAATTCTGGACAACACATTTAAGGCCTAATGCAGACAGCTAGCTATATGCATATTGCACATTGGCACAAGAAGTCCCTATGGTTATATATGGTGCACAGTGCATTTTGGCACATGAAGTCCTTAGGGTTGCATGTGGAGCCATGGTTATATAAGTCGCAAGCTGAAAAGCCCCCAAGGCAAAAGTTTTGGATTTGTTTGTGATGTATGTAAGCAGCTTTGTGGTAGAGTGCTTTGTGGTAGTGTGGTGCCACCTGCAGGTCATTTTTTCCTTACTGCAGGTTTATGAAAATTAATGTTTAAACTGTATTTTGTGATCAAATCGTGGATGTATGGTTTGTTTGGATATTTTCTTGCTGAAGGGGGCAAGTTTTCCTTTCAAATGGTGTATCATTTGTGTGTGTGGGTGCAGTATGAGCGGAGATACAAAGAAATCACCGAAAAAACAATGTTTAGAAATAATAGAATAGATGATGATTATTTGATGAGTCATTAAAAATATTGGAAGTCATAATATGGACAGTTAAAGTGATTTTTCTTATACGGACAACCTCTTTGATTAATGAGAACTGGCTGATCATAAGAGGATTGTCAATAGGTCTGGCAGCTAAAACTCCTCTAATACACATCCTTCTCTACGCCATATAGAAGCCCTACGGTGCTCAACACAATTATGCGGAGCGTTCAAACAAAAAGCCTAAATGAAAACCCTACATTAGTCAAAGGTAAATAGTGTAGCCTTAATTGTGGTGTGACACATTGGTCCTAATTTTTTACATCTAGGAGGGTTTTAGTGGTACATGTTCAGAGTAAAAAAACCTACATGAATGCCTAAGGTACCCAAGTGGTTTCCATGAGACAGGAGAACATGGCTTGGAGTCTCACTTACCCTCCACCAGTTTGAACGTGCATCTTGGTGATATAATTTTCCCACAGAAGTGATGCAATAGTTATCCACATGATTTAAAAGAAAAAGTGATTTATCAGGCCAAGCAATCTTGTTCTGTTGCTCCTTGGTCCATGCTAATGTCCAGGCTTTTGGGCAGAAGACTGGTTCACTGGCTGCTCTTTCTTGGACCTCCTGTTCTAGGCATTAACCACTGAATTACCACCATTGTTCTGTCCATTTTGCACATGATCTGACCTAGCCTAGTTATTCACAATTCATCAACTTATAGAACTGATCGGAACTTAGATTTGGAAGGATACACAGATACTATATAGTTTCATGGCCCTCTATGGGCTACACACAGCCTTGCGTATTGCACATGGACAGCTGATAACTGCTTATACCGGTGCTCCTATGTGAACTTGCATAGAAATAGCGTGATCCTATATTAGATCATCATTCTTCAGCCTCGTGGAATATTCGGTCGATTTTTAGTATTTCATACTGAACTTTGTAAGATCACAATATAACGCAGCCCTAATTGTAGCGTAATGGCTTGTTATTGCTGGTAAAACAGTGACAGCAGCCTGCTATCATAAAATATATTTTGCAGTCCACGAGATAAGGCTATAATTGCACAGCACAGCTTTGTCCCTAATTGCTGTAATCTGCAACAACATAACCAATTAGATCAAAGCTTGATGTGACAACTTAAATGGAGGTTAATAGGTTAAATCGCCCAGGGGATAGGTACAGCGTAAGCTGCTCTTCGCACTTTCATATTTCACCTGTTTGACGCAAAGCGTCTGTTGACAGCTCACAAATGGATCTTCTGCTTTTATTTTTTCCTTCACAGCTATATTCCTTTAAGATGATGTAATAGTTATTTCCCTGGTTGGTTTCTTCCCTGCACTGCTGAAATAGCACCATCTCAGAACAGCCCTGGGAACTGTGGATCCACCCAGCACAGCAGCTAAAGCAGGCTCAGCAACCAAGCATCAGAGCACCCAGAGCTGAATAATCAGCCAGTGCTGCTGCTGCCTGCCTGCCTCCCTGCCTGCTCCTCCTGTCCCTACCTGGAAGTATGTTAGCCTCTATGTTCCTGCTAGTACCTGGAGTATCTGATGTGCACCCTGCTCCATGCTGGCTGCCTGCTATGAATGAGAGGTTTTTACAAGACATTTAGAAACCAGCATCCCATCTGGAGAAAGCTTTTTCCTCTCCCCTAATAAGGAACCTGTCTTATTTTTTATTTTTTTTAGTGTGCTTTTTTATTTTTTTTTTGCAGACCACTACAACTGGAAAAGGCATCATAGCCTTTGCTACCCAGGAGCTGCCAACTTTTTGCACTTACAAGAAGCTACACCTTTCCCATACTTTTTGATCATTTTATATTTATTTCTATTACTGTGTGTCTAAAGTGTCATCTTTTCCGTATGAAAGGATTATGCAAACAGGTACAGTAATTTTATCACTGTCATCTAGATTTTCACTTTTAACGTACAACATATATAATGCCAATGTTTTCCTATAATGTAAATGACTTGCAGAGAGATTTCTTTATGTACGTAAACAATCTATAAGATTTATACCTTTTTTTATAATTTTCCCTTTCTAAGAACTTTACAAATATTCTGTTTTGACAGATCCTTGTACGTCTGTTCATTCCGCGTGACCTTGCATCCAGAGACTTCAGGGTGATGTGTACCCTTTTTATGCCTTTTTAGCAAGTTACTATTTGATCTTGGACACAGACTGTTAAGTTATGAACCAGTTGTAACTGACTTCATGACCAAGAAATTCAGAATCAGCAGAGAGTTGTTGCACCTTGGGAATATATTTCAGTTTTTCACTTCGATTTTAAAATTCATGAACAATTTGTACCATAATTAGTGGAATCTTTTAAAAAAAAAGCACAATGGCTCTGAGTGGAAACTGCAGAACTTATGCTCCACCTAGAGACCAAGGGACCAACCTGCAATCTTTTCCAGAGGTGGTTGAATTAAATGTCGGTGGGCAAGTTTACTTTACACGCCATTCAACGTTGACCAGTATACCACATTCTTTGCTTTGGAAGATGTTCACCTCGAAAAGGGACTCTATAAATGACCTGGCCAAAGATGCCAAAGGGCGATTCTTTATTGACCGAGATGGGTTTCTTTTCCGTTACGTGCTTGACTTCCTCAGAGACAGACAAGTGGTCTTGCCAGATCACTTCCAGAAAAAGGGAGATTGAAAAGAGAAGCTGAATACTTTATGCTCCCTGAACTTGTGAAGATCTTAGCACCTGATGAAGTAAAACAGAGTCCTGATGACTACTGCCATAGTGACTTTGAAGAGGTGTCCCAAGGAAGTGAAACAAGAATATGCCCATCATCTTCTTTGATGCCTTCAGACAGAAAATGGGGCTTCATCACTGTTGGTTATAGAGGATCTTGCACTATGGGCCGAGAAAGTCAAGCGGATGCAAAGTTTCGCAGAGTTCCAAGAATTCTGGTTTGTGGTCGTATCTCTCTCGCCAAAGAGGTTTTTGGAGAAACGTTAAATGAAAGCAGAGATCCAGACCGAGCTCCAGAAAAATACACCTCAAGGTTTTATCTCAAGTTTAAGCATCTGGAGAGAGCATTTGACATGTTGTCAGAGTGTGGATTCCATATGGTAGCCTGTAACTCCTCAGTGACAGCTTCGTTCGTCAATCAGTATACTGATGACAAGATCTGGTCCAGTTATACAGAATACGTTTTTTACCGTAAGTACCACTCAACTCAAGCAATACCATGACATACAATAAAGTTTTCTGGAGTATAAACATGGAGCATATTGTGTTAATTTGAAAGGAACCATGATGAAATGAAACTTGAAATCCTATGGCTAGGTGGCACTAGAGGCCAGTGGAAATGTTATTGGGCTGGAGCTGACTGCTGTGCCTTACTTATAAATCAACAGGATGTCATTCTCACACAGTAGCTAAGCATTTACAGCTAAAAGAAGGGGAGAAACTGGGATGGGATTAGAGGAGGCAGTAAATCTTTTGATTTGCTCTCCTTTCATGCAGGATACTTAGAAATGAATTTTCAGTACTTGGCTTTTATATTTATATGACTAGTACACGTGTTCAGTGCATGTTTATGGCACAGCTAGCCACAGGCTGCCTCTTGCTGGCTTTATGAAAGATTTAAAACCAAAAAATAGAAAAGTTGGATATGTTCATATTTTCAATGCTAATCCTTTACGGTTTGAACTAATGCCATGTGAATGTAGAATGTGGTGTATGAATAAAACTATAAATCTGTAATGTTTTAGTCCTTATAAGAACCATGCAGCTTAAACAGGTGCCATGATCTGGGGTATTTTGGCTTATATATGATGTTTATGTAATTAATGTGTTTTTTCCGGAGTACATTGAAAAAAATAGATTCCTGACAAAGGTCTGATAGATATGAGTCTTGGGAGTTTAGCTCTTAAGGCATTGTTGAAAATCAAGCTAATTTTTTGGATTTTGTTCCAAAAGACTATAGTTGTAGACTTTCCATTCAAGGGTCATAGTTGACTTTTTCAGGGGTCATGCCAGGTTAACCCATACATGTAAATTTGGAGCCAGATGTAATATGTCATTATTTATGAAAGGATTCAGCATATTAGGTATCAGAATTTATCTATTTCTTCAGACTGTTACATAATTCCTAACATATGTTACATAGAATATTTTTTGGATGTATAGATTTCTCTTTGCTCGGTCTTAAAAGGATTTTTGATATGTAATGAGTGATACCTTCCTTCTAATATTAACCAGCAATGTCATTGTATTCTATGTGTGCCGTACGCTGGTCATTGATCTCATATCCTGGAGTTTTGGCAAGCTATATCTAATGCCGAGGAGAGGCAGGAACTATCATTATAATTATAGGAATTGGGTGGGGAGTGTGATGACATGCAGAATTTTCATTGAATCTCATAGAACTGCACTGATTGAGGGTTTTTATATAAATGATTTACTTTTTTGCACTTTTTCTTTTATGCATTTTGTATGTGTGTAATATATTCAAATATATCATTTTTTGCCTAATTTTTTGCACAAGGTAAGCAAGAAAATATGACAGTTTCAGTTCCTTCTCTTAATAGTAATCCAAATAAAGCAATGTGTCATAACTGGCCGAAAATTTATACGGACCCTTTGCACCGGCTCAACAAAATCTGAACGTTTTCTAATACTGTGAGTCTCCCCTTCTGCACTCAGACTTAGAAAACTCTGTGCTATTGGGAAACCTTTAGAAGGATTTAGCGGTAAAAGTCTCAAATGTTGAGCTGTGGTTTAGTTCATGTAGTGAAGACACTGGTTATATCTATTGGTTGTGTTGGTGCTGGTTGTCCTCTTAAGTTTCTCTTTCCGAGTTGTCCGAATTTTCTTTTATGTCTAAAGTCATGAAATAGACATTTATATGATTTACTCATTATTAGAGATGAGCGAATTTGTTCGGTTTTTGTCTCCGAATCTGATTTTGACATATTTGTGCCATATTCGAACACTATTCGTGCCGAATGTATGTTTGATGATCGGTTTCAAACATATTCGGTAATTTCTATTCCCATTGACTCTAATGAGGTTCGGCTGTGTTCGACGAATATTGCAAAAACAATATTCGTTTCTGATCGTATTCAGAACCGAATCCGAACAAATTCGCTCATCTCTAATTATGACAACCTCTTTATAAATAGTTGACATTGATCTGTGATGGCTACTTTTCTGGCTCCTGATACCCTTGGCAGCTGACTTTTATTCTGATGGGAGGAGTTAACCAGTCATTTCTTTCCCATTAAGACTATATAAGTATCCATGTTATAGGCTGGACTAAGTCTCCTGGAGAGAGAGGTGTTCTGATTTGCTAAATGTTCCCTCAGGTTTATCGAGGATGGGGCCAAAACTAAGGACACTCCTGTGTGACGACCCCATTATCTGAGTGCCCAAATCTTTACTGCACTGTATAGACTTAATTTATACTGCAGCTCTTAAAATTGTTAGAAGAAATGCTTTTCATTACTCCTGATACATATTGATACTTATCGTCAGCATAATTTACCATGTGCATACATTTACAGGAACCTATGTGGAGAGGAAAATGCATCTACTGTTGAAAGTAGGTTCAGGCTGATAAGATGTCTTCAGATTGACATGTACCAAGACAATCTTTTTTTCTTCCTCATATTAGTAGATTATGTGGCTGTGGTTGTTAATATCTTTTCAGTTTGGTATGACAAATGCTCGTCTGATGGACGCTTCTTTACCTTCTTCTTCTGGTGCTATCGTGGCAAGAGAAAGAAAAGCAGTAGATAAGGAACACTGTTTATTGTCAATCTTTTGGACTTATGGACACTATGACTCTTTGACTATCCATCACTGTCTAAAGCCAAATAAGTTTTTTTTCTGAAATTATAGTAATGTTTTGTGAAAACTAAAGACAAACTAGTTAACTTGCTTCCACCTAGAATCCCTTTATCACCTATCTAAGGGATAGGTGACTGATAACTTAATCATCGGTGGTGGTGGATCCACATTGTTCGACAAAATTAGTATCTTTTACCCACTGTTCAAAATGGAGCATAAGGTCGGATTTCTGATGGCTGATCCATTCATTTGCTATAGGGTTGCCAAAAATGCATAGCTCCCGGCAATCACATAGGGAAGGAATGGAGCGGAGGTCGAGCGTGCGCACTGCTACAACACTGTGTCGTTGAGAAAGGTCCTCCAATCTTGATGGTGCATGTCTTCAGATTCCCACTGATCACTATTATCACCTAACCTATGGATAAGCGATAACTTCTTTTCACTGGAGAAGACTATAAAATGTATGAGTATAGTGTGTTTCTATGGTCACAATAGTGCTGATATCACCATACAAATGACACTCTCAATTACTTTTTATACTAGGGCTATCACTATTGAAAAAGAAGCTGCCTACTAGAGTTCAGCATGTCTTTAGTTAAAAGCAGGTATGACTTTTCCACCGATGTACCGTAGAAATATAAATATAAGTTAAATTGCTCTTTCGTTTTCCACATCAGCTGATGACAGGGAAACTATTCTATGATCCTTAGAGGACGAGTAACGTACAATTATATGAATCTCTAAAATTAGGTTTGTATTCTCATTAGATCTCTATTTATTGCTTCATTCGACCAAGGTTTCTAGTAGAATAACTGTTGTAAGCACTGTACATACCAACCCAGGGTGATATTTAGGGTCGGATCCAAGGCGTTTTAGTAAGCCATGCTGGTACTTTCCTTCCCTGATAATAGCAGATTCCGAGCTTTCTCCTGCCAGAATTAAGCAGATTAGGTCCATTTATGTAAATGAGGATTTCAGGAATTATTGTTCGCCAGCAAAACAAACCTTTTCCGATGAATTGAACTGATTATCAGTCACCAAATTTTTTGCAATAAATCTGCAGCTTGTGAATCAACTCTAAAGAGGAATGACCTAGGCAAAGTATTTAATTAAATAGCAATACCCCTACTTCCAAGGCTGCGCTCCCACCGGGGTCATCAGTTCAACAGATATAGCTTGATAATTTATAGTTCCTAATCTGAAACAGTATGTCCTGTGTAGAGCTGGGCGATTAATCGAATTAATTCGATTAATTCGCCCATAGTAAAATCGGCGATTTTAAATTCATTAAAATCCGATTTAAAATGGCGTGCGCAATGTAATTGCGCCGCCATTTTACTCGGCTCGTCCAGGCCAGTTCCCGCCCACCGCTGCGTCCCGCACAGTGCACACTACATCGAGCTCCTCACTGCCAGGGCGCCTGTCCCCATGCTGCATGCGGCCGGCGGTGCGAGGCTGCTGCCACCAAGTGCAGTCTCGTCCCTTCCACAGCTCGCCCTGCAGGCAGCAGGATGCTGGAGCGGCGCTGAGTGTGTGGAGGAGTGCGGGGGGACATGCTCCTCACTGACCCGCGGCTGAATGCCCCTGTGCCTTGGCTGGACTGAGGGAACTTACTAGCTGCCTCCTACTGGCGCATCCTGCGTGCTTTTCATCGTGGTCAGTTCTGAAGGTCCCAGAAAGCGATGGCATCAGAGACGGTGTGTGGGCTCATCTTCAGGCTGCTGCTGCCGCTCTGCCTGCTTGTGGGTGAGTCTCCTGTGCATCAGTGGCCAGCGCAAATATCCCGACACTCTGCGTCCTTTGTGTCGTGACAGACGCTCATGTATCGGTCTGTGGGGGACAGGTCCTAATTCCGGCTTGACGTGTACATACGAGCAGTTTGAGACTTAGAAAAAAAACTTTTCAAGACTTTTTGGTCAGTTTAGCAACTTCCATAAAACATCCCAAATAATCCAAAGTGTCGCAAATGTGCGACAAGATAGAGGGGTTCAAATATTCCTCACTCTGATAGACCCCCCGTACTTATCAGATGAGAGTAATATATGTATGCCTATTTTGCACTATATCTATCGATCCCATATCTATCTATATATCTATCTATCTATCTATCTATCTATCTATCTATCTATCTATCTATCTATCTATCCGCTATCTATCTATCCTCTTATCTATCTATCCCATATCTACCTATCTATCTATCTATCTATCTATCCTCATATCTATCCCATATCTAAATAGGGTGGGTGAAGCTTGTAAAATGGGGGCGGGGCTTAAAATAAATCGAATCGATTTAAATCGAAAATCGGTGTTAAGTTTGAAAAAAAATCGATTTTGTTTTTTTTGAAAATCGCCCAGCTCTAGTCCTGTGATAAAGCTGGTAGTGCATGGTAAGGAAAGGTTATTGATTTTATTCTAGAAATTTATTATTATTATTATTATTATTATTATTCATTTTTTTAGCGCCATTTATTCCATGGCGCTTTACATGTAAGAGGGGGTGAATATAGACAAGTACAATAAATCTGAGCAATACAGGACACACATAAGTACAGAAGGAGAGAGGACCCTGCCCGCAAAGGCTCACAGTCTACAGGGATGGGTAGAAATGACTGCATATGTATTCTTGTCTGTCCAGTGAAAGAAATGTTAGGTGTCCGCTATAATCCTCAGCCATAACTACAATAAGGCTGTGTTTACACATAGAATAAATGCTATGGGTTTTTTTTTTACTGTTTTTCTGTTAGTGTGTGCAGAAAACCTGATGCATTTAATTGTCCAATCAAAGTGGACATAGGCACTGTTTAATTGCGTTTGTTTTTGTGATGTGTTTTTTTCTCTACAGTCATGGCCAAAAGTTTTGAGAATGACACAAATATTATATTTTCACATGATCTGCTGCCCTCTGGTTTTTATGTGTGTTTGACAGATGATTTTATCACAGACAGAAATATAATTGCAAACATATGAGTAACAAAAGCTTATATTAACAGTTAGAATGAGTTAATGCAGCAAGTCAATATTTGCAGTGTTGACCTTCTTCTTCAGGACCTCTGCAATTCTCCCTGGCATGCTCTTAATCAACTTCTGGACCAAATCCTGACTGATAGCAGTCCATTCTTGCACAATCAATGCTTTCATTTTGTCAGAATTTTTAGGTTTTTGTTTGTCCACCCGTCTCTTGATGATTGACCACAAGTTCTCAATGGGATTAAGATCTGGGGAGTTTCCAGGCCATGGACCTAAAATCTCTATGTTTTGTTCCCTGAGCCATTTAGTTATCACCTTTGCTTTATGGCAAGGTGCTCCATCATGCTGGAAAAGGCATTGTTGATCGCCAAACTGCTCTTGGAGGGTTGGGAGAAGTTGCTCTTGGAGGACATTCTGGTACCATTCTTTATTCATGGCTGTGTTTTAGGCAAGACTGTGAGAGAGCCGATTCCCTTGGCTGAGAAGCAACCCCACACATGAATGGTTTCAGGATGCTTACCAGTTGGCATGAGACAAGACTGGTGGTAGCGCTCACCTTGTCTTCTCCGAATGAGGCGTTTTCCTGATGTCCCAAACAATCGAAAAGGGGATTCATCAGAGAAAATAACTTTACCCCAGTCCTCAGCAGTCCACTGCCTGTACCTTTTGCAGAATATCAGTCTGTCCATGATGTTTTTTTCTGGAGAGAAGTGGCTTCTTTGCTGCCCTCTTTGAGACCAGGCCTTGCTCCAAGAGTCTCCGCCTCACAGTGCGTGCAGATGTACTCACACCTGCTGCTGCCATTCCTGAGCAAGCTCTGCACTGCTGGTAGCCCGATCCCGCAGCTGAAACACTTTTAAGAGACGGTCCTGGCGCTTGCTGGTCTTTCTTGGGCGCCCTGGAGCCTTTTTTGCAACAATGGAACCTCTCTCCTTGAAGTTCTTGATGATGCGATAGATTGTTGACTGAGGTGCAATCTTTCTAGCTGCGATACTCTTCCCTGTTAGGCCATTTTTGTGCATTGCAATGATGACTGCACGTGTTTCTTTAGAGATAACCATGGTTAACAGAAGAGAAATAATGATGCCATGCACCAGCCTCCTTTTAAAGTGTCCAGTGGTGTCATTCTTACTTAATCATGACAGATTGATCTCCAGCCATGTCCTCATCAACACCCCACACTGTGTTAATGGAGCAATCACTGAAAAGAGGTTAGCTGGTCCTTTTAAGGCAGGGCTGCAATGATGTTGAAATGTGTTTTGGGGGATAAAGTTCATTTTCTTGCCAAATATTGACTTTGCAAGTAATTGCTGTTAAGCTGATCACTCTTTATAACATTCTGGAGTATATGCAAATTGCCATTAGAAAAAGTGAAGCAGTAGACTTTGTAAAAATTAATATTTGTGTCATTCTCAAAACTTTTGTCCATGACTGTACATGCTTCTACTGACAGCTCGAAAAAGTGCAGGGAAAAAAAGCACAATTGCAATTTTTGGTCTAAAGCATAAAACAAGCTTCAAATCTGCATCAAATGAAGGGAAAAAAGGCATCTAAAAATGCAGTGATTGGAGAAGATTGTTAAAGCATCTTCTGGTGAAAACACTTACAGAAAACATGCGGTGTGAACACAGCTAAAAGTTGGGACACACTTAAAGAAACACTCCGTTAAGTTTTTTATTCCTTAAATGTGTGTATGTGGATGTAATGTAGTGTGTCTGTGATAATACACTCACCTACTGCCACTCTCTCCGATGGGCGTCCATCGCCGCCTCTGAGTGACGTCACCAAAATTGCGACAAGCCAACTCACATTATGCGTGAGACGGAAGTCTCTTACAGCTCGCTCACACTAGCATAGATTCATGCGAGAGAATGGGGCCGAATATGCAAATACTCTGTTTACTGTGTTCCCATTTAGAGTTGAGTGAATATGTTCGGAATCGGTCGCCGAATCTGTATTTGCCATATTCGTGCCATATTGTTAGCCTATTCATGCTGAATTTATGTTTGATGATCAGTCCCAAACATATTCGTTCATTTCTACTCCCATTGACTGCAATGACGTTCAGCGAATATTGAAAAAACAATATTCACTGCCGATCGTAATCAGAACCGAATTTTGAAAAATTTGCTCAATTTTAATCCGATGCTCTCACAAGAGAGAATGACAGTACAGGTGCGGAGAGACAGAGAATTAATTTTTCCATCTCCTCCATTGTCTGTGTGTGTGTACATCAGACTGCACTCAGATGACATCCAATGTTTTAGACTTGTATGGGTGTGCGTGGTCCGATTGTCACAGGACACCGGAAAGGGCAGGAATTAATGAGTGTATTATTACACTCACCCTGTACTACGTGCACATATATACACATTAAATTATTACAAAAACATAATGGCAGGGCTTTTTTAATTAAAGACACTGTCAGCACAGGATAACTGTTAAGACAAGTACTGTTGCTCGGTGATTTACGGCAGGGCCAAACATTACAACCTTCCCATCTGCTTGGTTTCCTTCTATCTCCTCCATTCTCTGGCTCTGTCAATCAAAGAAGACGGGGTGGAGATAAAGAAGAAAAGCAAACGGGTGGGAAGATGTAGGTAAATGTTTGGCCTTGATGCATTGAGTGCCTGTACTTGGATTGAACAGTCATTAAAGGGACTGTTAGCACAGAATGACTGTTCAAACCAAGTACCTGCAGCGGTGCACCCTTGGTGTAACCAAACATTTACACACACCTTCTTCTTTTCCCTCTGTCTCCACACCTCTGTTTTTTGACTGACAGCTCTGGCTTTATTGAGTCAGATAAAGGCAGAGATAGATGGAAAATAAGCAGGTGAGAAGGAGCACTATTTTTGACCAGTCATTCTTTGCTGACAGAGTCCCTTTAGGCCACCAAACTGAATGTAGGCTAAGTAGTTCATGACAGTCTATCTTTATACTAGAGGTTAGATATTATTGATCTCCATACTTGCTTTACTTCATCACCTGCGATGATTTTGGTCAGTTTTGGTGTCAATTTCCAAATTGTATAACGGAGCAGTCTTCATACATAAGTTACCTTTTATTTACTTTAATAGTTCCTCCAATTATACCTATTGTTATAACCAGTTGGTCCCTGTAGCAGAATTGCATCTCTCCATACTTTCTCTTTCTTTGTGTATCTCCAGTTTATTCTATGACTGAGGTTGCCGTGTGTTATCACCACCTGCCACATTCTCTTTTCTTTTTGCATTTTCTTGTACACTTTTTATTACAGCCATTCTACAACCTCCAAGCTGTCATCCTTCCCAATTTCAAAACAGCCGTTAGACCTTGAACTTGCAACACATCATTATTTTTACCCTTTACTCCTCTGCTGACCTCGTTCAGTGCTCTCTGTTTTATCTATTTTGAAGTCATTTTTTTATATATATCTATATATGTTTCTATTTTTTTTGCTTATCTAGGGAATTTATAGCCTAATTTTCCAAGCTAACGCTTATGTTCACCTCTAGCTGACTAAAGTTTAGGAGAATGTGATGATTATTGACAGGGTAACAGAAGTAATTGTTTCTCTCTCTCTACATCTATAATATAATCTATAATATAATGGTGGGAGCGTCACTCTGTCTGAAGCCTTTATAGACTGCGCAAGCGTGACGCGCCTGCGCAGTCTGGACAGAGTGACGCCCCCGGGGATGAGGAGGGTGGCCCAGGAGATCGCGGTATGCGTAAGCCCTGAATGCATACCGCGATCTCCGACACAACTTACCGATCCGGTGTGCCGGCGCCGCGTTCTCTTGTGGGATGGATGTCAGGAGAGGGCGGGTTGTGGCGCCGGAATCGGCGCATGCCCAGTGCGCGCTTTCCGGCGCCATATTGTGGAAGACACTGCAGTGTGTCTTCAAGAAAATGGCGCCGGAAAGGAAGGACTGCGTAGGCGCGATATCGCCGTCTTCGGCGCATGCCCAGTCCGCGCTTTCCGGCGCCATTTTCTTGAAGACACACTGCAGTGTCTTCAAGAAAATGGTGATGCAAAGCGAAAAACTGCGCAGGCGCCGAAACAATCCCGCCCTCTCCTGCACCTCAAGTTGACACTTGAGGTGCAGGAGAGAATGGCGCGGTGTGCGCAGGCGCACAGTGAATGTAACTGTCGCCTACGCGTCACCGCCATTTTAAAACCAATGCCCCCTCTTGCATTTAAATGTGTAGTTGACGCCCACAAATCGCCCCCAGTTAAAAAAAAAAAAAAAACAGAACTGCGCCATACAGTGCCTCTGCAGTCCTGTCAGAAAAAATATTGGGCACATATTCTGCGCCATAAAGTGCCTCTGCGGTCCTGTCAGAAAAAATTATTGGGCACATATTCTGCGCCATACAGTGCCTCTGCGGTCCTGTCAGAAACAAATATTGGGCACATATTCTGCGCCATACAGTGCCTCTGCAGTCCTGTCAGAAAAAAATATTGGGCACATATTCTGCGCCATACAGTGCCTCTGCAGTCCTGTCAGAAACAAATATTGGGCACATATTCTGCGCCATACAGTGCCTCTGCGGTCCTGTCAGAAACAAATATTGGGCACATATTCTGCGCCATACAGTGCCTCTGCGGTCCTGTCAGAAACAAATATTGGGCACATATTCTGCGCCATACAGTGCCTCTGCAGTCCTGTCAGAAAAAAATATTGGGCACATATTCTGCGCCATACAGTGCCTCTGCGGTCCTGTCAGAAAAAAATATTGGGCACATATTCTGCGCCATACAGTGCCTCTGCGGTCCTGTCAGAAAAAAATATTGGGCACATATTCTGCGCCATACAGTGCCTCTGCAGTCCTGTCAGAAAAATAAAAAGTTGACCACATATATTAAAAAATTGGGCAACATATATTCTGCGCCATACAGGGCCTCGGTGTCAGAAAATAAAAAATTTGGCACATATATTCTGCGCCATCCAGTGCCTCCGGTGTCAGAAAAATAAAAATTGGGCACATATATTCTGCGCCATACAGGGCCTCTGGTGTCAGAAAAATAAAAAATTGGCCACATATATTCTGCGCCATACAGGGCCTCCGGTGTCAGAAAAATAAAAAATTGGCCACATATATTCTGCGCCATACAGGGCCTCCGGTGTCAGAAAAAATAAAAATTGGGCACATATATTCTGCGCCATCCAGTGCCTCCGGTGTCAGAAAAATAAAAAATTGGGCACATATATTCTGCGCCATACAGGGCCTCCGGTGTCAGAAAAATAAAAATTGGGCACATATATTCTGCGCCATACAGGGCTCCGGTGTCAGAAAAATAAAAAATTGGGCACATATATTCTGCGCCATACAGTGTCTCCAGTGTCAGAAAAATAAAAAATTGCCCACATATATTCGGCGCCATCCAGGGCCTCCGGTGTCTGACAGAAAAAAAAAATTGCGCACATATAATCTGCGCCATACAGGGCCTCCGGTGTCAGAAAAATAAAAAATTGGGCACATGTATTCTGCGCCGTCCAGTGCCTCCGGTGTCAGAAAAATAAAAAATTGGCCATATTTATTCTGCGCCATACAGTGCCTCGGTGTGTGACAAAAAAAAAAATTGGTCACATATATTCTGTGCCATACAGTGCCTCCGGTGTCTGACTGAAAAAAAAAAAAACATTTGGTAAACTTTAAAACCTTATTCGTTCCGTAAATTCATAATAATGCCACCCAAACGCAAGCAAGTTCTTTCTCAGGAGGAAACTGAGGCAAAAAGAAAAAAAAGGGCAGAAGCTCAAAAGGTTCGTAGAAGTAGAGGTAAAAAACAGCACCTTAAATTGCAGCATGAAGACACTGTCAGAAGAAGGGCTGCCGTCATAATGTCACACAAGAAAAGCGTCAAAAGATGCGCAAAGCTGACACTGAAAGGCATAGGTCTGCCCAAGAGAGTATGACAGAAGGTGAGCTTCAGCAGCATCGCAAAGCCAATGCTGAGACAAAAAGAGTAGCCTGTGCTAAACAACCTGCCGCTGGGGTAAGAACGTAAGATGTCGCAACACTGCTTTACTGACTGAAAACTTCAATGAAAATGACATTGAATCATGCTATCTTGGCCCAATGAACAACAAATGCTCATTTTGTAATGCTAACCATTTCCAAAATGAAATGACAACAAACTGTTGTCATAATGGAACCATCATACTGGAAGAAGTACGAATGAATCCCTATATTAATAACTGCATGAAGAGATTGGAAACCAAACTCAAGAATTTTATGGAAAACATAAGATCATACAATAGTGCAAACGCTTTTGCATCAATGGGTGCACAAATTGACCAATCAATTAACAGGCGATCAGGTCCTTTCTGCTACAGAATCCATGGGCAAATTTACCATGCAACATCTGCGCTGCACCCTAACAAGGTGAATCACCAACATTCGCCCAGTTATATATTCTGGATTCGGCTCAAGCCTTGAATGAAAGAATGCAAAATCCAGCCAACAGTGGATGCATTCGTAATGTTATGGAAAATCTACAAAAAATTCTCGAAGACATCAATCCTTTCTCCAGACAATACAAAAATATGTTGCAATTTGAGCAAGAAGAAATGCTGAAAGCAAATCTGGAAAACCGAATGCCTATTGAATATAGCATGACTTTCATGAGAGAAAAAGTAAATACGATGCACCCTGGCAGAATCAATGCTCCAACTGCCAGAGGGGAAATTGCTGCCATTTTCCACAGCGCAGATGGTGCACCCCAGAAAACCGTGACATTACCATTCATCCCAAAAGTGGCACTTTACAAAATATATCAATCCTGAGTAGACTCTGTGACCCAATGTGCTACCCTTTGCTTTTCCCTTATGGTGACTCTGGGTGGACTACAGAACTAAAAAAAAAACAGTTGGTCGAGGAAATGTGACTCAACTTCAATGGTATTCATACCACTTTGCCATTCGTGATGGTACTTTTAACCAGTTCCTTAATGCAGGAAAGCTGACACACCAATTTATGGGATGAGGGGGGGTACCATGCATACCAGGATAGGGATGAGGGGGGTACCATGCATACCAGGATGAGGAATGGGGTGCCATACATACCAGGATTGGGTGGGGGTGAGGGGACATATATACAGGATAGGGATGAGGGGTGCCATGTATACCAGGATAGGAGGGGGGCAGCACATACCAGGATGGAAGACCATATACCAATAAAAATGCTTGCCACCGGGCGTAGAAGGGTTCATCACTAGTAATCTATATGCAGAAATACTAATCTTTGTACAACTTGATTAAAAATGCAGCTTTTTTTTGTAGCAGTGCTTGATCAATGTAATGATGGCTTGACGTAGTAAATAATAACATTAAAAAAAGTTGTCCTAATTTAGAAAATTCTGGATGTTTTTTTTTCCACAAACAGTTGTCCACCACAATAAGAAAAAAGAAGTAAAGACAATTTTTTAAATTGCTACAATCAGCAAAAATACAAAAAATAGAAAAAAAACTAAAAGGTATTGTTTCTATTCATCTTGTCAAAACTCAATTTATGGTTCATATCAATTTTCATTTTGTAGGCCAATTATAATAGGATCCAAAAAATACAGATCGTGTATAATAGTAACATAGTTATTAAGGTTGAAGGAAGACTTTAAGTCCATCTAGTTCAACCCATATCCTATCCTAACCTGCGTAACATGTTGATCCAGAGGAAGGCAAAAAAAACCCCAAGTGGCAAACAGTAAGCTTCACATTGGGGAAAAAAATTCCTTCCCGACTCCACATACGGCAATCAGACTAGCTCCCTGGATCAACGCTGTATCTAGGAAACTAGTGAATATAGCCTGTAATATTATACTTTTCAAGAAAGGCATCCAGTCCCCTCTTAAATTTTAGTAAGGAATCACTCATTAAACATTAGACGGCAGAGAGTTCCATAGTCTCACTGCTCTTACAGTAAAGAATCTGCATCTGTGATTATGGCTAAACCTTCTTTCCTCCAGACGTAGAGGATGCCCCTCGTCCCGTCACAGGTTAAGAGTAAAAAGATCATTAGAAAGGTCTTTGTACTGTCCCCTCTATATTTGTATATTGTAATAAGATCCCCCCTAAGCCTTCGTTTTTCCAAACTAAATAACCCCAAGTGTAATAACCTGTCTTGGTATTGCAGACCCCCAGTTCTCTAATAACCTTGGTCGCTCTTCTCTCCCACCCGCTCCAGTTCAGCTATGTCTTTCTTATACACCGGAGACCAGAACTGCACACAGTATTCTAAGTGTGGTCGCCCAGTGACTTGTATAGAGGTAAAATTATGTTCTCCTCATGAGCATCTATGCCTCGTCTAATGCATCCCATTATTTTATTTGCCTTGGCAGCAGCTGCTGACATTGGCCACTAATGTGAGTTTGTCGTCCACCATACACCCAAAGTCTTTTTCAGTGACAGTTTTGCGTTAATGGGAGATTTATTTTTTTTAGTATGCCAAAGATATGGCTATGTCATCTCGCTGCGGTAGGTGGCGAGAAGTCTCACCTCAGATCGTGGAAGTGTTCTTGAGTTGTAGAAAGTTTTCTCAGTTGCTACCTATATATTCTATAAAAAAAAGTGTTTTTTTTTCAATGATAGTTGATCCTTTAAGATTTCCTCCACAGAAGAGATTGTTCATGAGAAAACATACTTGTCTTGGAGAAAGGAGCTGTCCTGTTGAAATACCAGCTTCGATATGATGCTTGGAACAGTGGAGAAGTGTAATAGGGGTGCAGTATAAATCCGTGTTGCTCATCCAATTCCGCATCACTGGATATACAATGCTTGTGAGATAAGTTCCAACAATTGTAATATAATTATTAAATTCCAAACTTGGGTTGACAAAACCTGTCGAAAAAAGATTACCATTTATTGACATGCCCATGGTGTCACACAGATGGATCACCATGGTCGCACATTCACCAACCAACCACAGGATTGGCATAAGAGGGTGCATTACATATCTGATACCTGGCAGCTAAATATACAGTAAATAAAACCTTTTCTGAAGCATAATAATACTTGTTATCCTTGTCACTCTGTTAACCAGTTCAGGACCAGGCCATTTACCCATGTTCCTGACCAGGCACATTTGGAGGTTTGTTCGTACTGTAATGGTGGGCATTGCAACATTGAAAAACATTCTTTAAATCTTATTTCCTCTTTAACTGGGGCTGATCTATTTAGCCCAGTTTACAGAGGAAATGCAGTCTCTGGCTGCATAGCAGAGCTGACTTGGTCTCCTATGAATCAAAAGCTCTCCTTAGACCAAGCATATAAAGAGTAGTAATATAAGTAGTGGCTTCAAGTGCAAATCCAATTCTATGCCTGACTTTTCACACATGCTACCGAACTGGGACATGGCGCTCTGCTTCACCATTATACTTCTTCATTGGCCATTTTAAAAAAAATTTCCCCTTTACTCTGCCTCTTTGATCACACTGAGCAGATGTGAACAAAGCCTAAGGCAAAATCTGCAGCTAAAAGTTTGGAGCAGTCATTGCTGGGGACGATGCCTGGCTTCTCATGCATAGTTAAGAGACCAACCAACAATTTCAGGTCCCGCGGTGGGCTGAAATTAGGTTTCTAGTCTTTGTATCCCAAATGATTGTTTAATTGCTGCTGTTGTCACTGTCATCTGTTCTTTCTACTCTTTTTGAGTGATTAAATAAATTTATTTTTCGCCAACTATGAAAATTTCAAGAGCCTCATCGTAATAAAGAATGGTTAAACCTCTGCATGTTGCAATAAATATATAATTATGTGAAGTATATGCCCGCTTTTTAACAATCACTTTTAAGTTCACTCTTGAGATTTTCTTCCTATAACTATATGCACAGAATGAGAGTTTCCATTTCTAGGGCAGAGCAGTAAAAAGTTATATTAGCTCGTCTGTATGCTTGGTGAGAGGGATGTAATGCAGCTTCTCTTTTTAATGAGTCTTTGTTGTCGCTTCATAATTCAATTACAGAATTGTGAAATCAGACTAGAAATGGTGCATCAGCTACGATGGCCTTTCCATATTGAATTTTTTGGTTGCAAAATTACAATTTTGCATAACAATTCATGTGGATATTTAAAAATGAACACATATGTATATAATTAATGTTCCTATATAAAAATGTTTTGGATAGTGATTATTTGTAGAAAGATATATATAGTTACATTGGGGCCAAAGCTCTAGCAAGACTACTATTCTCTTTATTATTCTAATTATAGGTTAAAAAAATAAAAATGTAATAACTAAATTGTAGCGCCCGCGTCCCTGCCTGCTGCCAGACAGGGACGTCGCTCTCCTCACTGTCCTCGGCGCCCTCTTCGCCCTGCTGGTCCCGCGCGCTCCTTCCTGCTACTGGCCTTAGGGCGCGCGCCGCACCCTCCCCGCTCTTAAAGGAGCCGCGCGCATTTTCCAATCAGTCTCCAGCAATGCTGGAGGACTCCACCCTATATTAAAGGGGTTCCTCCTTAATGTAGGTGCCCGAGCAATGTTGTTCCTGTGCAGTCTAACTCTGTTTCAGCCATCAGCTCCTGATTCCAGTTTCCTGCTGTACCTGTCGGCTTGCCTGTCTGCCCTCCGTCTGCAGTTCCATCAAGGTTCGGCGTCATCTGCAGAGATCCCGGCTCTTGCCTGCTCACCTAGGAGCGATCATCTGCCATCCGACTGCAGCTCCATCCGGAAGTTCGGACATCATCTGCAGAGATCCCGGCTCTTGCCTGCTACCTGGGAGCGATCATTTTGCCATCCGACTGCAGCTCCATCCGGAAGTTCGGACATCATCTGCAGAGATCCCGGCTCTTGCCCGCTCACTGGGAGCGATCATCTGCCATCCGACTGCAGCCTACCTGGAGGCTCCACCATATCAGGTCGTATATACCTGCCTGTCTAGAGTCTGCCTGGTCACTTGCTGTGACATCCTGCCTGTCTAGAGGTCTGCCTGGTCACTTGCTGTGACAACTGCCCGTTCAGGACTGCCTGGTCACTTGCCATGTCAACCCGCCTGTCCAGAGACTGCCTGGTCACTTGCCGTGAAACCTGCCTGTCCAGAGACTTCTGGGCACTTGCGTGACAACCTGCCTGTCCCAGAGACTGCCTTGGTCACTTGCGTGACAACCCGCCTGTCCCAGAGATGCCTGGTCACTTGCCGTGACAACCTGCCTGTCCAGAGACGGCTGGTCCTTGCCGTGA
>JARQOD010000004.1:117666239-117699578 GCA_033576555.1 Oophaga sylvatica
TACTGTGCAGAGACTTGCTGATGCCTCTCCTGGATCTGCTATTATAGCCAGTGCTGGAGCAGACGTCTTTGGGACGAAGTCCTGCGTTTCCCCTTCTGAGCATGCCCAGGGTAAGATCTCTCATTGGAGATCAGGGGTCACATGTTCAGGTACTGCAGCAGCTCCTATTGGTCCGCCAGGAAGGTCCTGAAACTACATGTGTTTTGGAACAGTTTCTCATTGGTCCTTGTTTCTGGCAGGTCCTGTAGCTATTGCTATAAAAGGGTGGCAATGCTGAGCCGCCATGCGCTAGTATCAACCGTTATATGCTTTGCGCCAGTGTGGTCATGCGTGTGTGTGGTTAGGGCCCGGCTGAAATAAGCCCCTAGAATTCCGACTTAATCGGTGAGTAGTTTGGTATGCTAGCTGGTCAGGGTCGGTGTCCTAGATGCCCTAGATTACCGGCATAAACGGTGAGGAGTTTGATTGCCGTTTTCAGGGCCTGGCGTTCAGATGCCATAGATTGCGGGTGACTCCCGCGAGGACAATAGCGCATGATCACGTTCTATGTTCGCTTAAGCAGTCTACTGTGTACCTGGTTGCCTGACAGGACACAGGAGTTTTTCTCAGCGGCTCTGTGACCTAACAGGGTTCGCTTTCAACGCTAGACAGCGCCCTAGCGTGTTTATTTTGCGACTCAGTGGTGTTTAGTGAGTTCGCACACATCGCCATATAGCGCTGCTGCATTCCTTCTAGCAGCTCTGTGGAATAACAGAGTTCGCACATATTGCCACAGCGCGTTACGGCGTTTATTTTGACGACTCTGCGAGATAACAGAGTTCGCTTCTTGCGCCATTTTACTAGCAGCAGGCTCTGCCTGCACGGTGGACCCCGGGGTGCGAACGCACCTCTCTACACCAAATATTTGGTGCGTTCCGCAGACCCTTACATAATACTAGCGCCAGGGTCTGGCTGGTAAAATGGTGGACGACCAGCGTCTGCAGCGGTATATCCAGCAGCTGGAGGGTAGGTTGGCGACTCTGGAGCGCACAACTTCAGCTGTGGATGTTACCGCAGTCGCGGTTCAGGCTGCTAGTGTGGCCGCCGCCAGTTTGTCCTCTGCCACCCCTGCTCCGATTATTTCCCGCCTCCCACTTCCAGACAAGTTTACCGGTGACAGAAAACAATGTCGGGGTTTCGTCATTCAGTGCTCCATACATCTAGAGCTTCTGGCTGCACGTTTTCCCATGGAGCGGGCGAAAGTGGGTTTCAGCAGCAGATGAAGGAAGGGAGACACACTAGTCATTACTAGTGGGTAGGCGGAGCCCACATAGGATAGAAACACCTCAGATTAAAAAAGTGTTGACCGGCCCCTCCAGCATATAGGGCTCCTCCTACTCCAGCTCTCCAGTCTAAAATTTGAGGTCACAGAGGATAGTCGCTGCTGGAAGCAGCTCCTCAGAAGATTTTTTTTATTTTTGTCGGACAGAGACTTGGACCGCCAGTGGTCTAGAGGTCTCAGGGGTCTCAGCGCTGCTGGACCCCCACCTCTCCCTTGGCGGATCTGTATTACCCTGTAAGGTGGTCCCTGCAGAACCCTGCCGGCCCTGGGGGATGAGGATTGCTTCCCTGGCGGGGACTCAAACCGCGCTTCTGGGGTCACTGCGTTCCCCGCCCTGGGGGGAAGCTACGGGCACAGCGCCACAAATCTCTGAGGGGTCCCTGTGGCGCTCAGCTGGGTGAGTACTCCACATTTTAATGTGTTTTGAGTGCTTCAGCGGCCGCTGCGGCAGCCGCTGCTACATGTATTCATGTGTGGTGATTGTGTACTTTTGTCTGCAGGTGGACACCTGCAGGACATGGGAGCGGGAGCGGAGTGAGTCGCGTGCTTTTTTTGAAACCGGCGGGGGGCGTGGCTTCTCTGCCTTTTTTCTTTTCCGGTCTCTCTCCTCTAGCGCGGCGGCCATTACTGAACGCCTTCTCGGGCTCCTCACTCTCCGCTCCCCCCGACCGACCGAAAGGGAGACACTACACCGCGGCCAGCTGGGTGAGTCGCTTCTACCTGTCAGGGCAGAAGCTTGACCCCCTCACACCCACAGCGCAGGAGGTACTGTCACACGGAACGCTCCCGCTACGATCACAATAGCGTCGCTTAATTTTGCGATCGTTTTTTTTTTTTTTTGTGATCGTTTTTAATGTCGCTAGTAGCTGCCACAATGGGCGATCTCATTGACGACGCATAAGTGGTCAGCGATCTCCTTAGCGACTTTGGCGGTCATTGCGATGTACAATTCAGCGCAATATGTTAGCGATCTCGTTGGCGTTCTTGTTTAGTGTGGCATACCTTTGAAACTCTGTCCTGCAGCTGTTACCTCATAAGAGGCACCTGGGGCTCGCACACCCTTTCATTACACAAGGGTTGTGGGGAGTCTGCGACATTAACCCCTTCTTTGGCGGTTAACCCTTTATTGGGAGACAGCTGGGGTAGCTCTCTCTTTAAGAGCTTAATCCTTCAGCGTACGTTTTGCCTTTGAAAACCACACTGTTCTAGTTGCTGACAGGTTTTTGACCTGCCATATACTGTGTGAGGGCATGTCGGATCAGGGTCCAGGAGGTGCGGACCGTCTCCCAGATCCGCTACAGGATCAGTCTCGCGTATCTGACACACAGACCTCGACGGCATCAAGCGCAGCGGTCGGAGGTGTCAGTGATGACAAAATGGAGGCCCTCACTCGTTCTATTAATGGCCTTTCTGACCTTCTAGGTTATTGGGTGTCAGCTAGATCCTCTCATGGTAGGAAGCGACACAGGCCGGTGCCTTCTTCCCCGCTTAGCGACTCGGAGATTTCGGACATGGAGGGTTCCCCTTCAAGCTCGGATGGGGAGGTGTCCGATTCGGATAAGGAGGATCGGCAGGGACACTCTGCCTCTCTTTTGAGCCGTACAGAGGCTTTTATTGGAGCCATGAGGGAGGCGTTACAGTTACCAGAGGAGGTAACCAGACGTCCTGGTAAGTCGGCCCGGATGTTTCAGGAGTCGCATAGGTCACGATCAGCCTTACCATCTCTGGACGAGCTTAATGAGGCAGTGGAGAAGGAACGCCTGTGTCCAGATAAACGTTTTCAGGGGACACGGTTTTTTGAGACGCTATATCCGTTGTAACATTCCAGGGGTTTAGCTCTAGGATCGCTGTCTGGGTAGACAGAATGGCATGAAAACAGTTCATTCAGACAGCAGTTCTGGTGCAAAACTGGCCGCAACCAGCTTTATTAACCCCTTCAAGACCCAGCCTATTTTGACCTTAAAGACCTTGCCATTTTTTGCAATTCTGACCAGTGTCCCTTTATGAGGTAATAACTCAGGAACGCTTCAACGGATCCTAGCGATTCTGAGATTGTTTTTTCGTGACATATTGGGCTTCATGTTAGTGGTAAATTTAAGTCGATAATTTTTGCGTTTATTTGTGAAAAAAATGGAAATTTGGCGAAAATTTTGAAAATTTTGTAATTTTCAAATTTTTAATTTTTATTCTGTTAAACTAGAGAGTTATGTGACACAAAATAGTTAATAAATAACATTTCCCACATGTCTACTTTACATCAGCACAATTTTGGGAACAACATTTTTTTTTGTTAGGAAGTTATAAGGGTTAAAAGTTGACCAGCGATTTCTCATTTTTACAGCAAAATTTACAAAACCATTTTTTTTAGGGACCACCTCACATTTGAAGTCACTTTGAGGGGTCTATATGGCAGAAAATACCCAAAAGTGACACCTTTATAAAAACTGCACCCCTCAAGCTACTCAAAACTACATTCAAGAAGATTATTAACCCTTCAGGTGCTTCACAGGAACTAAAGCAACGTGTAAGGAAAAATTGGACATTTTAATTTTTCCAACAAAAATTTTCTTTTAGCATCAATTTTTTCATTTTTACATGGGCATCAGGATAAAATGGATCCTAAAATTTGTTGGGCAATTTCTCCTGAGTACACAGATACCTCATATGTGGTCATAAACCACTGTATGGGCGCACGGCAGGGCTCAGAAGGGAAGGAGCGCCATTTGACTTTTTGAATGGAAAATATGCTGGAATATTTAGCGGTTGCCATGTCACATTTGGAGAGTCCCTGTGTGCCTAAACATTGGAGCTCCCCCACAAGTGACCCCATTTTGGAAACTAGACCCCCTAAGGAACTTATCTAGATGCATAGTGATCATTTTGAACCCCCAGGTGCTTCACAAATTGATCTGTAAAAAAAAGAAAGTACTTTTTTTTCACAAAAATTTTCTTTTAGCCTCAGTTTTTTCATTTTCACATGGGCAACAGTATAAATTGGATCCTAAAATTTGTTGGGCAATTTCTCCTGAGTACACAGATTTCTCATATGTGGTCATAAACCACTGTTTGGGCGCATGGCAGGGCTCAGAAGGGAAGCAGCGCCATTTGACTTTTTGAATGGAAAATATGCTGGAATATTTAGCGGTTGCCATGTCGCATTTGGAGAGTCCCTGTGTGCCTAAACATTGGAGCTCCCCCACAAGTGACCCCATTTTGGAAACTAGACCCCCTAAGGAATTTATCTAGATGCATAGTGAGCACTTTGAACCCCCAGGTGCTTCACAAATTGATCCGTAAAAAAAAGAAAGTACTTTTTTTCACAAAAATTTTCTTTTAGCCTCAGTTTTTTTCATTTTCACATGGGCAACAGTATAAATTGGATCCTAAAATTTGTTGGGCAATTTCTCCTGAGTACACAGATACCTCATATGTGGTCATAAACCACTGTTTGGGCGCACGGCAGGGCTCAGAAGGGAAGGAGCGCCATTGACTTTTTGAATGGAAAATATGCTGGAATATTTAGCGGTTGCCATGTCGCATTTGGAGAATTCCTGTGTGCCTAAACATTGGAGCTCCCCCACAAGTGACCCCATTTTGGAAACTAGACCCCCTAAGGAACTTATCTAGATGCATAGTGAGCACTTTGAACCCCCAGGTGCTTCACAAATTGATCCGTAAAAAAAAGAAAGTACTTTTTTTTCACAAAAATTTTCTTTTAGCCTCAGTTTTTTTCATTTTCACATGGGCAACAGTATAAATTGGATTCTAAAATTTGTTGGGCAATTTCTCCTGAGTACACAGATACCTCATATGTGGTCATAAACCACTGTTTGGGCGCACTGCAGGGCTCAGAAGGGAAGGAGCGCCATTTGACTTTTTGAATAGAAAATATGCTGGAATATTTAGCGGTTGCCATGTCGCATTTGGAGAGTTCCTGTGTGCCTAAACATTGGAGCTCCCCCACAAGTGACCCCATTTTGGAAACTAGACGCGCTAAGGAACTTATCTAGATGCATAGTGAGCACTTTGAACCCCCCAGGTGCTTTACAGAAGTTTATAACGCAGAGCCGTGAAAATAAAATATCATTTTTTTTTCTCAAAAAATGATTTTTTAGCCCACTATTTTTTATTTTCACAATGGTTACAGGAGAAATTGGACCCCGAAAGTTGTTGTCCAGTTTGTCCTGAGTATGCTAGTACCCCATATGTGGGGGGGAACCACTGTTTGGGCACACGTCAGGGCTCGGAAGGGATGTAGTGACGCTTTGAAATGCCAACTTGATGGAATGGTCTGCGGGCATCTTGTTACGTTTGCAGAGCCCCTGATGCGCCTAAACAGTAGAAACTCCCCACAAGTGACCCCATTTTGGAAACTAGACACCGCAAAGAACTTATCTAGATGTGTGGTGAGCACTTTGAACCCCAAGGGCTACACAGAAGTTTATAACGCCCGGGCATGAAAATAAAAAAATCATATTTTTTCCACAATCAGGATCTTTTAGTCCCCAATTTTTTTATTTTCGCAAGGGTAACATGAGAAATTAGACCCCAAAAGTTGTTGTCCAATTTGTCCTGAGTATGCTGATATCCCATATGTGGGAGAAAACTACTGTATGGGCACACGTCGGGGCTCGGATGGGAAGTAGTGACCTTTTGAAATGCCCACTTGATGGAATGGTCTTCGGGCGTCATGTTACGTTTGCAGAGTCACTGATGTGCCTAAATAGTAGAAACTCCCCACAAGTGACCCCATTTTGGAAACTAGATCCCCCAAGGAACTCCTCTAGATGTGTGGTGAGCACTTTGAATCTCCAAGTCCTTCACAGAAGTTTATAACGCAGAGCCGTGAAAATATAAAATCATTTTTTTTTCCACAAAAATAATTTTTAGTCCCCAATTTTTTTCCCAATGTTAACAGGAGAAATTAGAACCCCCAAAGTTGTTGTGCAATTTTTCCCGAGTACGCTGATACCTCATATGTGGGGATAAACCACTGTTTGGGCATACGTCGGGGCTTGGAATAAAGGGAGCACTGTTTGACTTTTTGAACGCAAAATTTGCAGGAATCAATGGTGGCGCCATGTCGCGTATAAAACTTATTATAAAAAGTTTTTTATAAAACTGTGCAGTGGTCTCTTAATTTTTGCCAGAGCTGTATAATATATATATATATATATATTATATATATATATATACAGTACAGACCAAAAGTTTGGACACACCTTCTCATTCAACGATTTTTCTGTATTTTCATGACTATGAAAATTGTAGAATCACACTGAAGGCATCAAAACTATGAATTAACACATGTGGAATTATACATTACACTTTACAAAAAAGTGTGAAACAACTGAAAATATGTCTTATATTCTAGGTTCTTCAAAGTAGCCACCTTTTGCTTTGATTACTGCTTTGCACGCAGAAAAGGTGAACGGATGGACTCTACATGCCTGGTTCCCACCGTGAAGCATGGAGGAGGTGGTGTGATGGTGAGGGGGTGCTTTGCTGGTGACACTGTTGGGGATTTATTCAAAATTGAAGGCATACTGAACCAGAATGGCTACCACAGCATCTTGCAGCAGCATGCTATTCCATCCGGTTTGCGTTTAGTTGGACCATCATTTATTTTTCAACAGGACAATGACCCCAAACACACCTCCAGGCTGTGTACGGGCTTTTTGACCAAGAAGGAGAGTGTTGGGGTGCTACGCCAGATGACCTGGCCTCCACAGTCACCAGACCTGAACCCAATCGAGATGGTTTGGGGTGAGCTGGACCGCTCACTGCTTCAATTTTGAATAAATCCCCAACAGTGTCACCAGCAAAGCACCCCCACACCATCACACCACCTCCTCCATGCTTCACGGTGGGAACTAGGCATGTAGAGTCCATCCGTTCACCTGTTCTGTGTGCAAAGCAGTAATGAAAGGAAAAGGTGGCTACTTTGAAGAACCTAGACTATAATACATATTTTCAGTTGTTTCACACTTTTTTGTAAAGTGTAATGTATAATTCCACATGTGTTACTTCACAGTTTTGATGCCTTCAGTGTGATTCTACAATTTTCATAGTCATGAAAATACAGAAGAATCTTTGAATGAGAAGGTGTGTCCAAACTTTTGGTCTGTACTGTATATATATATATATATATATATATATATATATATATATATATATATATATACAGTAAATATATATATATATATATATTTATGTATATGTGTATATATATATGTATATATATATACATACACATATAAATGTATTATCTCTTTTACTGCTGTTTTTACCCATAGAATATGATTCATTTTATATTATCACAACCATCTATTTTATGTATGTTTGTTTCCCATCCTCTTTACAATCTTTTCCATTACGTTCCTCGTTTCCATCTCTATCACCATGTTGTCTTATTGATGCTAATCATGACTCCGTTTTTAATAACCTTTTTTGTTTTTAATCATGTTTTGTACTCTAATAAAATTTACAAGTTAATTCTCAAATTGTGTGTATTTCAACTTTATTCCTTTATGTTATCAAATCTGTAAGTGTAAATCCTCTAATGACCAATAGATGGAGCTAGATGATTGTAAAACATATTAATCACAAGGTTTAGAACACAATGTCCCCAACTGTCTTGTTTCAAAAGCATTAGTCGTTATATTTATATGTATTCAGTTTGTGATTATAGCTGCATACATAGAGAAGTGAGAAAAAGGTGTTTGAAAGGGAAAGGTTGTTTGTGATGTAGTTTTTGAGGATTTTTTTGAGCAAATCCACTTAACCCCTTTCCTACCTCAGGCACAATAGTTCGGTGCTGAGCCCACATCTTTCTCGGGATATGTTGGCTGTTTTGAACAGCTGACATGTGCCCGGAATAGCCGTGTGTGGAATCGCGATCCACCTGCGGCTATTAACCCGTTAATGGGAACCTGTCACCAGTTTTGTGACATAGCATCTAAAAACATCACCTTATTCAGCGTCTGCTATGCATTCCCTAAATTCTTATAGAATCCCCTGACTCCCCTTGTATACTCACGAAAACTTTTTTTAATGTCTCCCCTGCTGGTAATCTGCTCAGTTTGATGGCCGTGGTTTCAGGCCTCTACATCACTCCCATCAGCTGTTACTCGCCATCCTACTTCATGGATATTGCCTCTTGCGCCGTACGACATCTCGCACCTGCTCAGAAATACTGCGTTTCGTACCTGCACAGTATGCTTTGCCCAACTGTGGGCGAAGCCGAAAACAGAAGTGTCATGCGACAACACACGTACTTCCAGCTCGTCTACCGGAACTACGTTTGCTAGCGCATGCACACTTCTGTTTTTCGGCTTTTCCCATAGTTGGGCAAAGCATACTGTGCAGGTACGAAACGCAGTATTTCTGAGCAGGCACGATATGTCACATGGTGATGTGGTTTGTTACCAATGTCAGGAGAACGGCGAGCAGAAGCTGGGGGAAGGCATGCGGAGGCCCAAAACCACGTCCATCAGACCAGACTGAGATTATCATACAGCGCGGGAGACATTTAAAAATGTTTTCGTGAGTATACAAGGTGAGTCAGGAGGTTTTATAAAGATTTAGGAAATGAATAGCAGACACTGAATAAGGTGATATTTTTAGCTGCTATGTCACAAAACTAGTGACAGGTTCCCTTTAAATGCCGCTGTCAAATGCTGAGAGCGGCATTTAACTCGCGCTTCCGGCCATTGGACTTGAAACCCTCCCACCGGTGACCCCTGTCACGTGATTGCGGGTCACCAGTTTGTTGGCATGACAACCAGAGGTCTCCTGCGGACCACCGGGTGGCGCTCTCAGCAAGTGAGTAATTCTGCTATATAGAGGCAATCCGATCACCACCTCTATGTAGCAGAGCCAATCGGGTTGTGGCAGCTTCTTGTCTCCCATGGAGACTATTGGGCATGGCAAAAGTAAAAAAAAAGGTTTTTAAAAATATAAAAAATAAAAAGTTCAAATCACCCCCCTTCTCCCCACATTCAAAATAAAACAATTTAAAAAATCAAACATGCACATATTTTGTATCACCGCGTTCAGAATCGACCGATCTATCAATAAAAAAGGATTAACCTGATCACTAAACGACGTAGCGAGAAAAAAAGTAAAAACACCAGAATTACGTTTTTTTTTTGGTTACCGCAACATTGCAATTAAGGGCGATCAAAAGATCGTATCTGCACCAAAATGGTATCGTTAAAAAAGTCAGCTTGGCACGCAAAAAATAAGTTCTTACCCGACCTGAGATCACGACAAAATGGAGACGCTACGGTATCGGAAAATGGCACAAACTTTTTTTTTTTTAACAAAGTTTGGAAATTTTTTTCACCACTTAGATAAAAAAGAACCTAGATATGTTTGGTGTCTATGAATTAGTAATGACCTGGAGAATCATAATAGCTGGTCAGTTTTAGCATTTAGTGAACCTAGTAAAACAGCCAAACCAAAATCAAGTGTGGGATTGCACTTTTTTTGCAATTTCACCGCACTTGGAATTTTTTTCCTGTTTTCCAGTACACAAAATGGTAAAACCAATGGTGTCCTTCAAAAGTACAACTCGTCTCGCAAAAAAGAAGCCCTCACATTGCCATATTGAAGGGAAAATAAAAAAATTATGGCTCTGAGAAGAAGGGGAGCAAAAAACGATAACGCAAAACCGAAAAAAGCTCTGGTCATGAAGGGGTTAAAAAACACTATAAAATGAAAAAAATGGTAGAAAGACAATTCCGATTCATATCAATGTTACTCCTTTTTGCTGTTCATATGTAGTGTTCTTTAAAAGCTGTTTCCACTTCAGGTTTTGAAAAACTCCTATTGAAAAAGAAGTTGCATGTTACTTCTTTGAAGAGAAACCTGATGGAAATCTTTCCAAACTAGGCACTGTCCAATCAAAAGGCTGAAAAAAATTATTTTAGGGTATGACCACACAACATCTTTGAGAAACTTGGGTATCCGCAGATTTTTTCAAACAGAAGACCTTTCAGGAAAATATTGGTGATGTTTTTCCTGAAGTGTCTTTTTTGTCATCCTTGCAGTTGATTTTGCTTTGCTATTGTTTTTGTTGTAATTCTTTTCAGTGTTTTTCAGGTGGGTAACAGCCTGACATAAATGTGTGCACATACCACAAAGGCCACGTGCACATGTTGAGTATTTGGTGAGGTTTTTACTTCAGTATTTGTAAGCCAAAACAAGGAGTAGGTGATAAATACAAGAGAAGTGGTGAGGTGTTTCTATTATAATTTTCCTCTGATTGTTCCATCCCTGGTTTTGGCTTACAAACACTGGCCAATTATAAAAAGAAAAACTCCTCTAAATCCTCACAAAGAGTATGTGCGTGCAGAATCTTTTCCAGGCAGATTCCACCCAGAACCCGCCTGAAAATACATTCCTTAAAATGAACATAGTGCACTACTGTGCAAATTTCACAAAGTATCTTGTCTACAATGGGCAAAACAGCACAGAGACAAGCCTCAAAACTTCTGAAACAAGGTAATTTGGAGTGATGAGACCAAAATTGAATTTTTTGGCCACAACCATAAACGTTACATTTGGAGAGAGGTCAACAAGGCCTATGATGAAAGGAACACCATTCCTACTGTAAAGCACAGAGGTGGATCGCTGATGTTTTAGGGATGTGTGAGCTACAAAGGCACAGGAAACTTGGTCAAAGATGAAGGAAAGATGAATGCAGCACGTTATCAGCAAATACTGGAGGTAAATTTGCAATCATCAGCCCGGAAGCTGCGCATGGGACATACTTGGATGTTCCAACATGACAACAAAGTATGTCAGCTCATGTTATTTGTGGGTTTTTCTTTGCATCCCGAACGATTTTCCTTGCATTTGTCACAGGTCACAGGTGAGGATCTTACCTTTAGTAGCCATTCAAACCCATTTGTCTCAACTTCTATGCATGTTATCAGACCAAAATCAACATGGTATGTAAACTTTGGCTCAGGATCATTTGGATGTTTTGGGTTATTATGATTTAAAAAGAGAAAACACAGTAGTTTGACAATAAATGGCTTCACCCAATCAACTAACCATGAAGGGAGAAATAGTTTTGGTGTTGTCATTCATATTCTCTGAAAAAAGGCCAAGAAAGCAAAAGTTCTGCTGAGGTATGTAAACTTTTCAGCACAACTGTAAGTCCCTATAGGTTATGTGCCAATATTCAACTCAGAACTGATAACGGTCTTGATTTTACAGGTCCTGAAGTGGTGTGAGGTTTAATAATGGACCCAGTGGAATACAGAGCAGTCATCAAGTTCCTTTACTTGAAAGGCCGCACACCAAAGGAGACATTCGAGAAGGTGAAAGAGGTTTGTGGTGATGATTCTGCATCATAGCATGTAGTCAAGAACTGGCTTCATCAATTCAAATGTGGTCAGACTTTGGTGGAAACAGCTCCAATTTCAGGGCGACTTCACTCTGCCATTGATGAACACACCATCCAGCAAGTGGAGGTCACAATATTGGAAAATCGCTGCCTATCCATTTGCCACTTAGTCCAAAATGTCAAGATTAGTGTGGAGTCCATGGAAAAAATCATCCAAGACCATCTTCACATGCATAACGTATCTGCTCACTGGGTTCCCCGGCTGCTCGCACCTTTCAAGAAGCAGGAACGAGTCGATTGCTCTAATGCTCTATTGATGATGTGACATGGAAACCAGGAGGACTTATTAAACACACTGATCACACAGGATGAAAGCTGTGTCCATCACTATGATCCTGAGTCTAAACTCCAGTTGATGCAATGGAAGCATTGTGACTCACCGCCTCCAAAGAAGGCATGTGCCCAACCCTCGGCAGGCAAGGTCATGCTCACAGCATTTTGGGAGCAGCATGGAGTAGTATTGATGGATTTCCTAGCAAAGGGTACCATGATCACTAGGGCATACTATGCTTCACTGCTGTGGAAATTGTGGGAGGCCATCAAAACCAAGAGACATGGCATGCTCACCAAAGGTGTCCACCTTCTGCAAGACAATGCAACAGTTCACAGCGCTCATGTTTCCCAAATGGTAGCATGCTCCTGTGGCTTTGAAATTTTACCGCATCCCCCTTATTCACCGACCTCGCACCATCGGACTTCCACCTCTTTCCAACAATGAAGTTATTTTTGAAGTGCAAGCATTTTCCAGATGATAAGACTTTGATTTCCCAAGTCAAAACGTGGCTTTTGGAGCAACCCGTCGTCTTCTGCAAGTGAGGTGTTTACAGTTGTTTAAAGAGATGGGAGAAGTGTGTGTCCCTAGTTGGCACCTATGTAAAAAAGGACTAATAACTGTGCCAAGTTTCATTGCTCTCAGTCCACAGGAAGTGGGTCAGGGAAATCTTTAATGAATGCACCTCGTATATTCCTTGTGGAATCCATTCAAATGTAACCTGGTCAAATCAACATAAAAAAATGTGGAAAAAACGCATCAAAACATCTTCAAAACTGCATTAGGGCTATGCTCCCCTACTGTGCTTTTGGTGAGTTTTTGATGTTGCTGATTTTCTGCAGCATTTCTGCACTTATTAGGTAACTTAGGTTACATGCATTTTTTCATTGTGTTTTTAACTGAATTTTTTTAACATAATTTTTCACTGCTTTTGATGCTGCGTTTTTTGTCTCTTGTTGGTATGTCATGTTTTGCTTTGTTTTTGATGCTTCCTGATATTTGGCTTTAAAAAAAACTTTATTGATATAATCTTGTACTTTTTTTACATGCAGATTTTCTGCATTTAATATAAGTTTATGGGGATAATCTGCACAAAAAACACAGTGTATGGGCAAAATCAGTTGACATGCTACGGATGTGAAACGTCACCACTAGTGTTGAGCATTCCGATACTGCAAATATCGGGTATCGGCCGATATTAGCTGTATCGGAATTCCGATTCCGAGTTCCGATATTTTCGTCTTATCGGATACCGGAATCGGGATTGTCACTGTCACTGTCAGTGTCCGTCGGTCGGGTCTGTCAGGAGTCAGCGGCACTTACCCGGCAGAAGATCTCCGGCGGTCACATCCTGCACTGCTTGATGGCCGCCATCTTCTTTCCCCGGCGGTCACATGCAGTTTCTCGCGATAACTGCAGTGACTGCTGGGTAATCGCGGCCGTAAAGCAGTCAGTCCGATGACGTCACCGCCGGGGAAGCAGGTAATCAGCTGTGCTGCGTTGCAATGACAGGCTCTGCCTGTCATTGCGATGTAGCAGAGCTGGATCGTCGTGGGACTATCGTTATGGACTGCGTCGGACAGGTGGTATACTGTTGGTTTGTTTTTTTTCTTTTTTTACAGGAGATCGATGGCGTCGCAGGAATGAGAGAGTAATAAAAGAAATGAAAACTGTGTTGTCTCTTTTATTTCATTAAAAGACTTTTTTCTTGCTGTGTCTTTTTTTTATACATTTAAAAACTTTGGGATTAATAATGGATCGGTGTCTTATTGACGCCTCTCCATTATTAACCGGGCTTATTGTCACCGTGCAATCAACGGTGACATTAACCCCTTATTACCCCGCTTGCCACCGCTACAGGGCAAGTGGGAAGAGCCGGGTAAAGTGCCACAATTGGCACATCTTTTGATGCGCCAAATGTGGGGCTGCTGTAGCCTGGTATTATCAGGCTGTTGAGGGCCAAAATCCATGGGCCTTGACAGTCTTTTAATACCAGGCCGCAGCAGTCTGCATTTTACTTGGCTGGTTAACAAAAATAGGGGGGATCCCCACGCCGTTTTTTTTTCGAGGGGATCCCCTATTTTTGTTAACCAGCCAAGCTAAGCAGACTGCTGTGGCCTGGTATTATCAGGCTTGCAAGGTCCATGGATATTGGATCCTTACCAGCCTGAAAAACCAGGCCTCAGCGGTCTGCTTCATCTGGCTGGTTAACAAAAATAGGGGGGACCCCACGCCAATTTTTTTCGAGGGGATCCCCTATTTTTGTTAATCAGCCAAGATATGCAGACTGCTGTGGCCTGGTATTATCAGGCTGGCAAGGTCCATGGATCTTGGCTCCTTAACAGCCTGAAAATCCAGGCCTCAGCGGTCTGCTTCATCTGGCTGGTTAACAAAAATAGGGGGGACCCCACGCCAATTTTTTTCGAGGGGATCCCCTATTTTTGTTAATCAGCCAAGATATGCAGACTGCTGTGGCCTGGTATTATCAGGCTGGCAAGGTCCATGGATCTTGACTCCTTAACAGCCTGAAAATCCAGGCCTCAGCGGTTTTCTTCATCTGGCTGGTTAACAAAAATAGGGGGGACCCCACGCCAATTTTTTTCGAGGGGATCCCCTATTTTTGTTAATCAGCCAAGATATACAGACTGCTGTGGCCTGGTATTATCAGGCTGGCAAGGTCCATGGATCTTGGCTCCTTAACAGCCTGAAAATCCAGGCCTCAGCGGTTTTCTTCATCTGGCTGGTTAACAAAAATAGGGGGGACCCCACGCCAATTTTTTTCGAGGGGATCCCCTATTTTTGTTAATCAGCCAAGATATACAGACTGCTGTGGCCTGGTATTATCAGGCTGGCAAGGTCCATGGATCTTGGCTCCTTAACAGCCTGAAAATCCAGGCCTCAGCGGTCTGCTTCATCTGGCTGGTTAACAAAAATAGGGGGGACCCCACGCCATTTTTTTTTTCGAAGGGAACCCCTATTTTTGTTAATCAGTTCCCTCTGACGTCACTGATTGTGTCCCTGGCTGACCTGAAGTGAAAGTGGAAAGCAATCAATTAAGCTTTCCACTTAAGGGCCCGTCTCACATAGCGATATCGCTACCGAGATCGCTGCTGAGTCACTAGTTTTGTGACGCAGCAGCGAGCTCACCAGCGATATCGCTGTGTGTGACATTCAGCGATGATCAGCCCCCCTGCCGGGTATCGCTGATCGTCGCTGAAATGTCAGGACCTTTGATCGCTGGTTTCCCGCTGACAGGCACACATCGCTGCGTGTGACAGGCGGGAGACCAGCGATCCGCTGGTAACCAAGGTACACAGCGGGTTTCCAGGCGCGGGGCTGTGCCTAGAAACCCGCTGTGTACCTTGGATACCAGCGCCCTGATGCAGGGAGCTGGTATCCAAGGTACACAGCGGGTTTCCAAGCGCTGCGCGGTGCCTGGAAACCCGCTGTGTACCTTGGTTACCAGCGGATCGCTGGTCTCCCGCCTGTCACACGCAGCGATGCGTGCCTGTCAGAGGGAAACCAGCGATCAAAAAAAGGTCCTGACATTTCTGCGACGATCAGCGATACCCGGCAGGGGGGCTGATCGTCGCTGAATGTCACACACAGCGATATCGCTGGTGAGCTCGCTGCTGCGTCACAAAACTAGTGACTCAGCAGCGATCTCGGTAGCGATATCGCTATGTGAGACGGGCCCTTAAGCGATGTTACCCGCAGTGTCGCTGTCCCAGATCGCTGCCTGAGCTGCCTGTTTGGCAGCTCAGCAGCGATCATGTAGCGATACACCAGCGATCCTGACAAGTGCATATCGTTGTCGGGATCGCTGGTGTATCGTTATGTGACACCCAGCCTTTACTCTCCTGTCAGGCAGGAGAGGAACTCATTCATTTGGGGTTTACTGTGAGGCTGCAGCATTAGCTGCGGTCCCTGCAGTAAACATTAACCCTTTCTGAAGGATTACACCGTGGGACCTGACTGTGCATGGGATAGGTAAGAATAATTTTGCTTTTTTATTTTATTTTTATTACAGGAAATGGTTTTTGCAGTAAAATAAAAGATGGTCAAAAACATGTGTCTTTATTTCATTAAAATGATTTTTAATTAAAGTGTGTGTGTTTTATTTTTATTTCATGCAATAGGATTAATAATTGATAGTTGTCTAATTGACAGCTCTCAATTATTAACCTGGCTTAAGGTCACCTTTCAATAGCAAGGTGGCTTTAACCCCATATTAACCCATTCGCCACCGCTACAGGGCAATGGGAATAGACGGGCAAAGTGCCAGAAAGGGCGAATCTAATTATAGATTTGTCTTTCCTGGGGTGTCTGGGGGCAGATGTTAGTAGCCGGGGGGGGCAAAAATAATGGTCCCTCTCTGGGCTATTATTATCTGCCCCCACTCACTGGCTTTGTCTGTCTGGTTGCGAAAATAGGGCGGGAGCCCACGCATTTTTTTTCAGCAATTTTACACCTCATATATATATATACATGTCATTGAATTTGTGACACATATATATATATATTTATATTTGTAGTTCATACACTTCTACATAGTATAATAGCCGCTAATTCAATTGCCGGCTTTTGTGAAAATGCAGAACCCGACATGAAATGACACTTGGTGTACATAGGGTTAACCATGTCTTTTCATGTCCTTTGCTATCTAATTTGCACAAACAATTAAATCAGACTATGTGTGCAAAATTTCACACCTGTAGGGGTTAATTAAAGGTGTAAATTCGTAGCAAAAAAGTCCGTTTTTTTTACAACGAATTTACACCTTTAATTAACCCCTACAGGTGTGAAATTTTGCACACATAGTCTGATTTAATTGTTTGTGCAAATTAGATAGCAAAGGACATGAAAAGACATGGTTAACCCTATGTACACCAAGTGTCATTTCATGTCGGGTGACATGAAATGACACTTGGTGTACATAGGGTTAACCATGTCTTTTCATGTCCTTTGCTATCTAAGGCCGGAGTCACACTGGCGACAAAATCGGACGACTGCAATGCGATGAAATATCGCATTGCAGTCGGACCTATGTTAATCTATGGAGCAGCTCCCAGTATCAGATTTTTTGTGGTCCGTTTTAAACGTCCGTGTACAATCGCAGCATGCTGCGATTGTCACCGATTGTCGGTCGACAATCGCCAATGCAAGTCTATGGGAGCGATGAAAAATCTGATTACAAACGGACCACACTGTGTGACTTGCGATGAAATCGCATCGGTGTCCTTTAGAAAAGCCGGCAATTCATCCCCGCCTATACTGTAAAATCACACTGACAGCTTTAATAAAGACTAGAAAGAATAGATATATACACATAGAACACATACATATATATATACATGTCATTGTGACATGTATATATACATATATTTATAGTTCCTAGACTTCTACATACTGTAATAGCCGCTAATTCAATTGCCGGGTTTTGTGAAATCACAGAAGCCGACATGAAATGATACATTGTTTCCACACATTTAACCATGTAATTTCATGTATTTTTATATATGTTTGAAACATACAATTACATGAGTGTATTTGTGCAAAATTTCAGACATGTAGGGGTTAATTAAAGGTGTAATTTCGTTGAAAAAAAATGCGTGGGCTCCCGCTGTATTTTCTCCACCAGACAGACAAAGCAAAGCGAGTGGGGGCAGATAATAATAGCCCAGGGAGGGTGCATTTTTTTGTGCCCCCCCTGGCTACTAACATCTGCCCCCAGACACCCCAGAAAGGGCAAATCTATAATTAGATTCGCCCTTTCTGGCACTTTGCCCGTCTATTCCCATTGCCCTGTAGCGGTGGCGAATGGGTTAATCTCACCTTACTGTCACCTTGCAATTGAAAGGTGACCTTAAGGCAGGTTAATGATTGATAGCTGTCAATTAGACAACTATCAATTATTAATCCTATTGAAGTAAATAAAAAAACACACACACTTTAAGAATAAATAATTTTAATGAAATAAAAACACATTTTTTTGACCATATTTTATTTTACACTAAATCCGTGCGAAGCCATTGATCTCCTAAAATAAAGAAAAAGAAATAAAACAACATTATTCTTACCTATTCCGCCGATCTGTCACGTCCCACGCTGTAATCCTTCACAAAGGGTTAACTAGCTTTGAGCCAAGCAGTGCAAGTAATCCTGCATGCTCAGCTCAAAGCTCATGAATGAATAAGTTCCTCTCCTGGCGACAGGAGAGGATGTGTTTCATGAATGAAGCTTAATTGATTGTGTCCACTTTCCCTTTAGGTCAGGTCACTACAGTTAAATTGGCAATAAATCAATTAAGCTCCATTCATGAATCTATTCCTCTACTTTCGCTGGGAGAGGAAGTTATTCATTCAGGGGAATACAGGTCTGAGACAGCATTATTAGCTCTCTGCGACCTGTAACCTGTTAACCCTTTCTGATGGATTACACCGTGGGACCTGACTGTACATCGGATTGGTAAGTATAATTTTGCTTTTTTATTTTATTTTTATTACAGGAAATGGTTTTAGCAGGAAAATAAAATATGGTCAAAAACTGTGTGATTATTTAATTAAACTTATTTTTTATTAAAGTGTGTGTGTTTGATTTTTCTTTCATACAATAGGATTAATAATTGATAGTTGCCTAATTGACAGCTATCAATTATTAACCTGGCTTAAAGTGACCTTTCAATTGCAAGGTCATTTTAACCCCTTATTAACCCATTCGCCACCGCTACAGGGCAATGGGAATAGACGGGCAAAGTGCCAGAAAGGGCGAATCTAATTATAGATTTGCCCTTTCTGGGGTGTCTGGGGCAGATGTTAGTAGCCAGGGGGGGCACAAAAAAAATGTACCCTCCCTAGGCTATTATTATCTGCCCCACTCGCTTGCTTTGTCTGTCTGGTGGAGAAAATACAGCGGGAGCCCACGCATTTTTTTTTAACGAATTTACACCTTTAATTAACCCCTACATGTCTGAAATTTAGCACACATATACTCATGTAATTGTATGTTTCAAACATATATAAAAATACATGAAATTACATGGTTAAATGTGTGGAAACAATGTATCATTTCATGTCGGCTTCTGTGATTTCACTGAAGCCGGCAATTGAATTAGCGGCTATAACAGTATGTAGAAGTGTAAGAACTATAAATATATGTATATATATATATGTCACAATGACATATATATATATATATATATATATATATATATATATATGTGTATATATCTATTCTTTCTTTTGGCATTTAAATACTATTCTTTTGGATCCATTATATGTCAGTTTTGCAAGCCTGCGAGAAAATCTCGCAAGTCGGATGAAAATCGGATGTTACAAGGTACACACACATGCGATTAAATCGCATCTTTGAAGGAAAATCGGATGCCAGAAGGATGTGTGATGTTTTTATTTTGATCCGATTGTCGACCGTCTAAAACGGACCGATTTTTTGTGGTTGTGTGTGACTCCAGCCTAATTTGCACAAACAATTAAATCAGACTATGTGTGCAAAATTTCACACCTGTAGGGGTTAATTAAAGGTGTAAATTCGTAGCAAAAAAAGTCCGTTTTTTTTACAACGAATTTACACCTTTAATTAACCCCTACAGGTGTGAAATTTTGCACACATAGTCTGATTTAATTGTTTGTGCAAATCAGATAGCAAACGACATGAAAAGACATGGTTAACCCTATGTACACCAAGTGTCATTTCATGTCGGGTGCTTCTGTCTTTTCACTGAAGCCGGCTTTACCCGGCAATTGAATGAGAGGATATTTTACTATGTAGAAGTGTATAAACTATACATATATGTATATATATATGTCACAATGACATGTATATATATATATATATATATGTATTCTATGTGTGTATATTTAGTGTTTACAAGGAAAGAATGGGTTTTTTTTAGTTGCGATATTTTGTTCCCATAGACTTACATGGGACTTCCGGTATCGGTATCGGGTATCGCCGATATTTTAGTGATATCGGCGATACCATTCCGATTCCGATACTTTAGGATATCGGAAAGTATCGCTCAACTCTAGTCACCACAGGTCAGTTTACGTTGAGTGAAAAAGAAGCAGAGTGGGCATAAGATTTTTATAAATCCCATCCACTTTGCTGGAACTGTAAGACGTTGAGTTTTTTAGCGCAACGAAGATATGCAGCTTCAAAAATTCAACCAAAGCTCGGTGTGGGCACACAGCCTAAAAAACAATAGAAAAATTAAAAATTCATTCAAAAACGAATAAAAAAATTGCTAATTTTGTTTATTAAAATTACCCTGGAAAAAGATTTGCTGATCATGTTTGTATATATTTGAAATACAAACATATTTTTCCAGAAATAGATCTACATCAAAACAATCAAAAAAATCTGACATTTTTACATGCAGAATTCTTTGTAAATTTTGGGGCAGATTGAGCTTTGGATTCCACTTATTGCACTGCAATAATCGAAAATTGTGGTAAAAATCTTTTGCATTAGTAGATAAGGAATGCTTAAGACTTTTTACGCTACAAGAACTCACCCTAAGGCCCCATTTAAATGTCCAAGAATCACATAAGTGTCCTATACAAGTTTTTAATGAATAAAACTTGCACCCATTATAATCTATGGAGAACGCATGTCCACAAAAAAAAATCAGAGACGTGTCCGTTTTTTTTTTTATCAAAATTGCCTACAGAAGTCTATGGGACTGTGAAAATCACTTGACAGCACACATTGCAATCTTTTTGCTGTATGTGATTTAACTTTACAATTATTAGAATATTTTTTTCCATGTCGAAATCACTGATAGTAACTCATTACTAGAGATGGGCTACCCCGAACAGGAATGTTTCGCGTTCGTACCGGACAGTGGTGCAGTGTTTGGTGTAAGTCTATGGAGAGAGAGATTCAGGTATTCATTATTTTCAATGGGGTGTGGGTTCTGGTGGACGTTTGGGTACTGTTCTGGTACTCAAACCAAACTTTCTAAAAACTTCAGGTGGGGTACCAGAACTTCCACCGGTCGGCCCATACCTAATCATTAAAACTGTTTTCACATATCCTTTTTTTTCTCATACATGAAAAACATTCTGTGTGCTGGACCCATTTTTGGACTGTCCATCAGTTTTTACAACCCCCCCTCTTCAATCCTTTTTTCATGTATGGAAAAAGATAAATAGCTTCTACCACCCATAAAACAGTAAAACGCGGAAGGCAGACAGGTGACATCCATGTGCTAGAAAGGATTTTTTTTCACGAGGCTATTGGACTGCAATGACGAGTTTGATGACGTTTCCATTTTTCTTTTTGCAGATAGTCCGTCTGCCAAATAGAAGGCCGTAAAAATGCAAATACATTGTCATGGGTCCGGGATCTATTAGAACTTTCATTTCCTCCAAAAGTTTCTTCGCAGAAAGACATTTCCAACTTTCAAGGTTCTGAGCATTGAATATAGCATGGTTAGAAAGTCTCTGAGCAACATAAAGTTATAACACATTAATAACTAATTTAGGAGATTAGGATGAAGCCTTTTTACTATTTGATCACCAAGCAGATTATTTTCAGTATCCCATTACAAATGTGCTTTAAAGTATTTTATAAGCTGATAAAAAGCGCATTATGATATTACTACAAAGTCGCAGATTAGCACCATGCCCTTCATTTGGAAGCATTAACTTTCTTCTTACGATTTCTACGCAGCATGTCCTAATGCACATTGGAAATTCTATTAGAAGTTACCTATGAATTTTCCACGCCAAAATATTCCACCATTGACCAATTAGGACCAAAATCTAATTACTGTTTTGCATAGAAGTGCTGGATGGCTCATGGTTATCTTTCCCTCGCACATGTGCATAGATGAGCTCAAAGCATTTACAGCGTGATTTTATTAATATTAGTCCATCTAGAATCATGGAAAGGAACATGAGGGCACAATGACACCCATGTGAGATGGTCATCAGTTTAAAGTGATTTGTACAGAGACAATGGTAATGAGTAATATTTAGTGTCTCTAGCACATTACTGGTATGTCCAATTATGTCTTTCTTGAAATCAAACTTATGCAGTAATTGAATTATTTTGCCTTTTCTCATCCTAGGACTGTGGCAGGTCACAATTGAATTGAATTTAGCTCACAAAAAAGGATGTTTTTGGTTGTCTCTGTTGTTATATATTTATTGGTCGAAGTATCAGGTCGAAGTACCTTCAGTGGTCAAAGTATCTTCAGTGGTTGAAGCTCCTTCAGTGGTCAAAGTATCGTCAGTGGTCAAAGTATCTTTAGTGGTCAAATTACCTTGAGTGGTTGAAGTTCCTTCAGTGGTCAAAGTATCTTCAGTGTTGATGTGCCTTCAGTGGTCAAAGTATCTTCAGTGGTTGAAGTTCCTTCAGTGGTCAAAGTATCTTCAGTGGTTGAAGTGCCTTCAGTGGTCAAAGTATCTTCAGTGGTTGAAGTTCCTTCAGTGGTCAAAGTATCTTCAGTGGTTGAAGTGCCTTCAGTGGTCAAAGTATCTTCAGTGGTTGAAGTTCCTTCAGTGGTCAAAGTATCTTCAGTGGTTGAAGTGCCTTCAGTGGTCAAAGTATCTTCAGTGGTTGAAGTTCCTTCAGTGGTCAAAGTATCTTCAGTGGTTGAAGTGCCTTCAGTGGTCAAAGTATCTTCAGTAGTTGAAGTTCCTTCAGTGGTCAAAGTACCTTCAGTGGTCAAAGACATAGTCATTCCCTTCTGAGTCATGACCGGCTGAGACAAGAATAACCCTATATTATGAACTAAGACTCTGTCACATGCTGTCCAGGAATTTAGAGGTATCTGTCTCTATACTTATCTGTATGAAATTTCCAAAAATTGGGGATCCAACTGAACCTATGGCAGTTTTGGGTTAATTTGCTTTTGATATGGTGTTGTAAATTTAGGGCATGTCCACACATAATTCCATTTGCTCAGTGAAAACCCAAGAAATTCATGATTAAAACCTTCATGAATTCACAGCCAAATCTGCATGATGTACATGCAGATTTACCAAGAATTTTATTGTATGCATTTACAAAATTGAAATCTGCAATTTAAGTGCGTGTTAATTTATGCTATAGATTGGAGTTCTGCAGGTCATTATCAGTGTGGATTCTGTATGCATTAAAAATTGTATAGATGAAATAAGCGTCCGGTGACATCAATTCTCTAAGTTGTATTTCCGTAAGGCACAGGATATGGGGTATAAAATAGAATTTGTCAATTTTTGCTACCCCATTTCAGAGAAGCATAATGTAGACGCACTGATTCCTGCAATGTGTCACTTACCTGCAGTTTTGATACAATCCCTGTTTTTATCTGCTGCAGATTTACCAGTTCTCTGAATGCTGATTTCTGCAAAATCCTACCCAAACTACTGATTGGAAGCTTTCTGTATACCATGTGCAAAGGCAGAAAGCTGCCAATCAGTTATGGTGGTTTAGTTATGCAGAATTCATGAATATGGAGGACTGCATGGCAGCAGGTGTACTAATCTCCTGCTAATAAAGTGACACATTGCTGGAATCAGGATCTCTGTCTCTACATTATGCTGCTCTGAGGCTCTGTGCACACGTATGAGGATTGCTGCGGAAATTTCTGCGGCAATCCCGCACCTCCCTGCTGCGGGAAATACGCATTTTATACGTATGCGTATTCCCGCCAGAAACTAGCATTTTGCAAGCGTAATTAGCTAGCGTTTTCCAAGCGATCTGTAGCATCGCTTGGAAAACTGATTGACAGGTAGGTCACACGAGTCAAACATAGTATTTGACAAGTGTGACCAACTTTTTACTATTGATGCCGTCTATGCCGCATCAATAGAAAAAAAATCTAATGTTAAAAATAATAATAATAAAAAAAATCGTGATATTCTCACCTTCCGGCGGCCCCCGCAGTTTTCCCATCTCTCAGCGACGCTCGCGGCCAATCGTGTTCCCAGGGATGCTTAGCGACAATGACCCCAGATGACGTAGCATCACGCGAGACCGCTACGTTATCTGGGGTCATTGTCGCTAAGGACGCCTGGGAACGAACGGGATTGGCCGGGAGCGTCGCTGAGAGGTGGGAAAGCGGCGGGGGCCGCCGGAAGGTGAGAATATCACGATTTTTTATTTTAATTATTGTTTTAATATGGATATGGTACCCAGGACCTGGAGGAGAGTCTCCTCTCCTCCAGGCCTGGGTACTATCCGCACATGAACCGCTCACTTTGCGCATGGTGAGCATAGCCACATGCGGAAAGTAAGCGGTTCAATGCATACCTATGGCGGCGGAATCGCCGCGATTCCGCAAAAAGAATGAACATGCTGCGTTTTTTTCAGCGTTTTTGCATCGGAAAACCGCTGCAAAAACTCGAAAATCCTGAACGTGTACACATAGTCTCAGATTAGGTGGCAAAAACCTCGTGGCAGATTTTGTTTAAGGAAAATCCATGAAGCAGAATTTTGCATTGTGTGTATTTGAATAAAGCTCTGGAAAAAATTAAGAGACCGCTTTCAAATGTTCAGTTTGTCTGATTTTTCTCTTTATAGGTATATTTTTGAGTAAAATGTAAATTGCTCTATTAGGCTATAAACTTCTGACAACATGTCACCGAATTTCCAAGCAATACATTTTGTATTTTTTTCTGACAAAAAAATGGTCAAAATTTAAAAAAAAAAAAAAACAGTACTTTCAGACCTCAAATAATGCAAAGAAAACAAGTTCATAATCATTCAGAAACAACAATACTAATGTTTTAACTCAGAAAGAGTTCAGAAATCAATATTTTGTGGAATAACCATGATTTTTAATCACAGCTTTTATGCGTCTTGGCATTCTTGCCACCAGACTTTCACACTGCTTCTGGCGCAAAAATTTAAGCTTTTCTTCGTTGTTTGATGGCTTGTGACTATCCATCATCCTCTTGATCACATTCCAGAGGTTTTCAATGGGGTTCAGGTCTGGAGAATAGGCGGCCCATAACAGGGTTTTGATGTGGTGGTCTCTTAATTTTTGCCAGAGCTATGTATATATACATATATATATATATATATATATATATATATATATATATATATATATAGGTCCTTCTCAAAAAATTAGCATATAGTGCTAAATTTCATTATTTTCCATAATGTAATGATTACAATTAAACTTTCAAATATTTTAGATTCATTACACACCAACTGAAATTTGTCAGGTCTTTTATTGTTTTAATACTGATGATTTTGGCATACAACTCCTGATAACACAAAAAAACCTGTCTCAAAAAATTAGCATATCAAGAAAAGGTTCTCTAAACGACCTATTACCCTAATCTTCTGAATCAACTAATTAACTCTAAACACATGCAAAAGATTCCTGAGGCTTTTAAAAACTCCCTGCCTGGTTCATTACTCAAAACCCCCATCATGGGTAAGACTAGCGACCTGACTGATGTCAAGAAGGCCATCATTGACACCCTCAAGCAAGAGGGTAAGACCCAGAAAGAAATTTCTCAACAAATAGGCTGTTCCCAGAGTGCTGTATCAAGGCACCTCAATGGGAAGTCTGTTGGAAGGAAACAATGTGGCAGAAAACGCTGTACAACGAGAAGAGGTGACCGGACCCTGAGGAAGATTGTGGAGAAGGACCGATTCCAGACCTTGGGGGACCTGAGGAAGCAGTGGACTGAGTCTGGTGTAGAAACATCCAGAGCCACCGTGCACAGGCGTGTGCAGGAAATGGGCTACAGGTGCCGCATTCCCCAGGTAAAGCCACTTTTGAACCATAAACAGCGGCAGAAGCGCCTGACCTGGGCTACAGAGAAGCAGCACTGGACTGTTGCTAAGTGGTCCCAAGTACTTTTTTCTGATGAAAGCAAATTTTGCATGTCATTCGGAAATCAAGGTGCCAGAGTCTGGAGGAAGACTGGGGAGAAGGAAATGCCAAAATGCCTGAAGTCCAGTGTCAAGTACCCACAGTCAGTGATGGTGTGGGGTGCCATGTCAGCTGCTGGTGTTGGTCCACTGTGTTTCATCAAGGGCAGGGTCAATGCAGCTAGCTATCAGGAGATTTTGGAGCACTTCATGCTTCCATCGGCTGAAATGCTTTATGGAGATGAAGATTTCATTTTTTAGCACGTCCTGGCACCTGCTCACAGTGCCAAAACCACTGGTAAATGGTTTACTGACCATGGTATTACTGTGCTCAATTGGCCTGCCAACTCTCCTGACCTGAACCCCATAGAGAATCTGTGGGATATTGTGAAGAGAAAGTTGAGAGACGCAAGACCCAACACTCTGGATGAGCTTAAGGCCGCTATCGAAGCATCCTGGGCCTCCATAACACCTCAGCAGTGTCACAGGCTGATTGCCTCCATGCCACGCTGCATTGAAGCAGTCATTTCTGCAAAAGGATTACAGACCAAGTATTGAGTGCATAACTGAACTTTATTATTTCATGGTTTTTTTGTTTGTTTTTAAAAAACACTTTTATTTTATTGGACGGTTGAAATATGTTAATTTTTTGAGACAGGTTTTTTGTGTTATCAGGAGTTGTATGCCAAATTCATCAGTATTAAAACAATAAAAGACCTGACAAATTTCAGTTGGTGTGTAATGAATCTAAAATATATGAAAGTTTAATTGTAATCATTACATTATGGAAAATAATGAAATTTAGCACTATATGCTAATTTTTTGAGACAGGTTTTTTTGGGTTATCAGGAGTTGTATGCCAAAATCATCAGTATTAAAACAATAAAAGACCTGACAAATTTCTGTTGGTGTGTAATGAATCTAAAATATATGAAAGTTTAAGTGTAATCATTACATTATGGAAAATAATGAAATTTAGCACTATATGCTAATTTTTTGAGAAGGACCTGTATATATATATATATACAGGGTGGTCCAAAAGTTGGTGGACAGTATGTGTAATAGGGTTATGAAGGGGGAGATTTATCAAACATGGTGTAAAGTGAAACTGACTCAGTTGCCCTTAGCAACCAATCAGATTCCACTTTTCATTCTTCACAGACTCTTTGGAAAATGAAAGGTGGAATCTGATTGGTTGCTACGGGCAACTGAGTCAGTTTCACAGATCCAGTTTTCACAGATAAATCTCCCCCAAAATGGCAAATAATTTAAATACAGATCAAAGAAAATGGATTTTAAAAGAGGATTGGAAATCTCAGAATGCTGAAACAGTTAGAGCAAATTGGGTTGAAACATTTGGTACTCAAGCCCCAAAGAGACAAACCATTTACCGCATTCGTGACAAATTCGATGCCACTGGCTCAATCCTTAATGCTCCCAAAACTGGTCGACCCAAAACAGCCTGTACAGAAAATAATAAACATTTGTTCAGAGTCCAAAAAAGTCCACCAGAAGAGTCTGTTTAGAATTGGGAATTTCACGAGCTTCCTTCATGCGAATCCTGAAGTCTATTGGGTGGAAAGCTTATCGTCCACGTCTAATTCATGATTTATTGGAGGATGATCCAGACAGGCGGCTGCAATTTAGTGAGATTATGCTTAACGAAATTGAAGAAAATCCAGTTATTTTAGATAACGTTATATGGCGTGATGAAGCTTCTTTCACATTATCCGGCCATATTAACAGACATAATTGTATTTACTGGTATAATGAGAACATGCATTTAACATTCGAGCAACAACTAAATGAGTCTGGTGTCAATGTTTGGGGTGGTATTTCAAGTTTTGGTGTTTATGGACCATTTTTTATTTTTATGGAACAGTCACAGGAGATATGTATCTCGAAATTCTAATGATTCAAGTTGTTCCCCAGTTGCAGCAGCAGCCTAATTCAAATGACCTTTATTTCCAACAAGATGGGGCCCCTCCACATTATTCAAGAGTAGTCCGCGAGTATCTTGATGAAACATTTCCTAACAAATGTATTGGCCGAAGAGGCCCACTTGATTGGCCGGCATGTTCACCAGACTTGACCCCAATGGATTTTTCTTTTGGGGAGTACTCAAGGACAAAGTTTATAGTCGAAAACCAAAAAGTGTCAGTAAGAGATGCATTTCAAGAAATTAATACCCAAAGAGACTTGTGCAAAAATGTTTGTCGACGCGTAAGACGCAGACTTCAAAGCTGTGCAAATTGTGATGGAAAACAGTTTGAGCACCTGCGTTGATAAAATTTAAGGGCTTTTATATTATTATGAAAATAGCAAAGGAACCAGCTCACCTGTGTTGGCATTGTGGTGTGTGAAAGCACGGATCCCGTGTAGTCTCATGTGTGCAATTCAGATTAAAAGGAAAACTGATCCAGCTTTCAAAAAACGATCCAAAATTTATTAAGACATATTAAAAACAGAGATAGCGGACAGACTGCGCATATCAAAAGGGCTACGCGTTTCGAACAAGCACGTGTTCCTTCTCTAAGCTTTGAGAAAGAACACTTGTATTTCTTTTGTATTATTTTTCAGAATAAAATTTAATTGTCAATGTTATGCTTGTAAATATAATTTTATATATAAAATCAAAATAAATGTTATTATTTTCTGTCCTACTTTTAGACAACCCTATATATCAGTGTTTCTCAACTCCAGTCCTCAGGACACACCAACAGGTCCTGTTTTCATGATTTCCTTAGTATTGCAAAGGTGATGGAATTAATGCTTGAGCAGGTGATAAAATTATCACCTGTGCAATACTAAGGAAATCCTGAAAACATGACCTGTTGGTGGGTCCTGAGGACTGGAGTTGAGAAACACTGCTATATATATATGTATATATATATATATATAATGTGTGTATATGTCTTTTTGAATCCCTCATAAATGTTTTCCTAGAATGCTTGATAAGCTGCAGAAGACATAACCCATAGATCCCAATCTGCAACTTTTCGTTTGTCTTTATCACTGCCTATATAATGAGTGCTTGTAAGTATACACTATTTTCATAGGTATCTCCAGAATCTCCAAACTTGGCTTGCGCAGAAATGATAATGCCATCCAAGGCCCTGCACCGGATCACTGGATCTAGGTGGGTTTGAGGGCCAAGGGAGGAATCAGCAGAAGACCCTGTGTTCCCCAGATGATGCTATTCCTTAATGGGAGTAATTAGCACTTAGCTTGTTTGACATTTCACTTATGTAGATGTTCAGTAGGAAGATGAGGGACTAAATTGAGAACTCAGCCTGAGTTGGCAACACTTAGCTGTTTATATAGGCAGGACCCAAAGTAACCTTTATGTATAGTTACAGCAAATTACATTGTGATTATCCTCCTTAATGGTGTGATGAACAATGAACAAACTCATATGGTGCCTAGTGTACGTGACCTCATTACCTATGAGCGTTAAGCTGTAGCCAGTGGGATTTTTACTGCGAACCCACTAAACCTCAAGCCACAAAACCGGATATCAGCGACGTACATGTCACATTCAGGCACCGGAGTGTATTAGTAGGTTTTTTTGCTGTCATTCTCCTTTCCTGTTCAGTCATGCTAACACATCACTATTTTCCATCCCTCGTCAATCCATGCATGAAAAGAGCGAGCTAAAAGAGCCAGAAAAATAACTGGTATCATTCTGCTTATTCTAACCTAATAACTGCAGCACCAGTGATAATAGCCTGTATGGTACGGATAGCTTAAGAGCAGAAGATTAGGTCTAAATATTTTATCAAGTGTAACTTATTTATTGGAAAGTAAGCTGATGAAATAAAATAAGCCTAATTTATGAGTTACTGATGGATAAAAAGAGTGGGTGGTTGGCATCACAAAATCTATCTATGCAAAGCAGGCTGGCAAGAACCCTAAGCAAACCGTTCCAACTCCACAAAACATGCAAATGGCTACAGACCTGCACATGATGCTCTTTAGTATTCAGTTGCAGACAGCAGAAAATAGATTTATTGGTGTCTAAGAGCTCGTTAAGACGAGAGGTGACAACATTAAGAGCACTGATTTGGTAAAGGTCAACTCATTTCTAAGAATATTTTGCTACATTTTATGGATTAAAATGGTCAATGACATAACGCTAATAATCACAAAAAAAAAAAGCATGTCATTAAGGTCAAACTCTGTAAAAACTTTGGCCAAGTAGCAGCTTTCAGCTATTGGGTAAGGAAGTCAAAATCAGCACTATGGATGACCAAACTAAAGCATTGGTTTCTAAAACGCTTTGTTCCTTGAAAGGGTTCCTCATAAAATTGATAATCAAGACCCATCGTTACTATCACAGGTAATCCAAACATACAGGTCCTTCTCAAAAAATTAGCATATAGTGCTAAATTTCATTATTTTCCATAATGTAATGATACAATTAAACTTTCATATATTTTAGATTCATTACACACCAACTTAAATTTGTCAGGTCTTTTATTGTTTTAATACTGATGATTTTGGCATACAACTCCTGATAACCCAAAAAAACCTGTCTCAAAAAATTAGCATATCAAGAAAAGGTTCTCTAAACGACCTATTACCCTAATCTTCTGAATCAACTAATTAACTCTAAACACATGCAAAAGATTCCTGAGGCTTTTAAAAACTCCCTGCCTGGTTCATTACTCAAAACCCCCATCATGGGTAAGACTAGCGACCTTACTGATGTCAAGAAGGCCATCATTGACACCTCAAGCAAGAGGGTAAGACCCAGAAAGAAATTTCTCAACAAATAGGCTGTTCCCAGAGTGCTGTATCAAGGCACCTCAATGGGAAGTCTGTTGGAAGGAAACAATGTGGCAGAAAACGCTGTACAATGAGAAGAGGTGACCGGACCCTGAGGAAGATTGTGGAGAAGGACCGATTCCCGACCTTGGGGGACCTGAGGAAGCAGTGGACTGAGTCTGGTGTAGAAACATCCAGAGCCACCGTGCACAGCGTGTGCAGGAAATGGGCTACAGGTGCCGCATTCCCCAGTAAAGCCACTTTTGAACCATAAACAGCGGCAGAAGCGCCTGACCTGGGCTACAGAGAGCAGCACTGGACTGTTGCTAAGTGGTCCCAAGTACTTTTTTCTGATGAAAGCAAATTTTGCATGTCATTCGAAATCAAGGTGCCAGAGTCTGGAGGAAGACTGGGGAGAAGGAATGCCAAAATGCCTGAATCCAATGTCAAGTACCCACAGTCAGTGATGTGTGGGGTGCCATGTCAGCTGCTGGTGTTGGTCCACTGTGTTTCAATCAAGGGCAGGGTAAAATGCAGCAAAGCTATCAGGAGATTTTGGAGCACTTCATGCTTCCATCGGCTGAAATGCTTTATGGAGATGAAGTTTTCATTTTTTCAGCACGACCTGGCACCTGCTCACAGTGCCAAAACCTGGTAAATGGTTTAACTGACCATGGTATTACTGTGCTCAATTGGCCTCCCAAACTCTCCTGACCTGAACCCCATAGAGAATCTGTGGGATATTGTGAAGAGAAAGTTGAGAGACGCAAGACCCAACACTCTGGATGAGCTTAAGGCCGCTATCGAAGCATCCTGGGCCTCCATAACACCTCAGCAGTGTCACAGGCTGATTGCCTCCATGCCACGCCGCATTGAAGCAGTCATTTCTGCAAAAGGATTCCCGACCAAGTATTGAGTGCATAACTGAACTTTATTATTTGATGTTTTTTTTGTTTGTTTTTAAAAAAACACTTATTTTATTGGATGGTTTGAAATATGTTAATTTTTTGAGACAGGTTTTTTTGGGTATCAGGAGTTGTATGCCAAAATCATCATATTAAAACAATAAAAGACCTGACAAATTTCAGTTGGTGTGTAATGAATTCTAAAATATATGAAAGTTTTAATTGTAATCATTACATTATGGAAAATAATGAAATTTTGCACCATATGCTAATTTTTGAGAAGGACCTGTATTGGTGGGTGTGTGACACCGTGGACCCTCACTCATCATTGTTAACAGGTCCGCCATGGTCAGAGATAAACAGAGAAGGGAGATGGAAGTCTACAGCTCTGTACACATTCTATAGGCCATTCAGCGTCAGTTGAGGTTAATGGGAGCTAAACTGCAGTACCCCAAAAAGCCACTCTGAGTTGTAGTCTTCCCGGGTCCATACACTCGTCTCTGAAAAAAAAAGCTAACAAGTGAGTGTAGTGGAGACTCTGGGTTTCAGAAACCCCACCGATTATTGAGGACCTGTTCAAAAAGGATAGGCTATTAAAATGGTTTCCAGTCAAAAGGTGCTTATTACCTGGGGTTGGATTCTTTATATAAAATAAATTATATTCACCTGCTATCACCCCACCTGGAAAACAAAATTTATCCCTCTGTGGTATGCATTGGGAAATGGACTACACACCAATTTAATCAGCCACAGGACTCCTGCAGCTTGCAATAGTCTACAACAGTCAGGTAACTTGAGCCCAACGTCATCAAAAAACATCCCAAGACACTGAGCTGAAATCACCTGACATCTACAGACCGTCACAAGAAAGGTCCTGTGGCTGTTTGAACCCAATTGTCAATGCTTCCCATGCCGAATATTCCCTGAGCAGCCTGCTCAAATTCCAGGGGGTGATAGCATGTAACCATTGTAGTTTATGCTAGGAGCTTTAGTTTTGTAGTATTGGACAAACATACCGCTGTCAAGAACTAAAATTACACTAATAATATTGTGGAGCTTAGACATTAGGTTTTTCTCTGTGCTAGAGTGATTTTCCTTAAACTGGGTTAAGACAAGAGTTTTTTGAACCAAATTTCTTTAGAACGGGTGAAGTTTTAAAGGTCTAATAGCATCAGTATATACAGGTTGTAAAGCTGTGACCTGTATTTGCTGGAGAATCTGCATCAGTAATCCAAGGCAGATACTCAGATTCCTGCTGGTGAGTTAAGGTTTTAAGCTGTGGTAGGTCCCGCACAGGCATTACCTAATCCACACGACACTATACGCCACATTTTGTAAATTGCGCAAATTTGGCTTCACAGCATGGTAGAACTAAAATTCAAAATGTTCTTTATCTTGCAGAAATTCTTCACAAGGTGCATAAGATACAGATAAACCCCTCAGATCCAACCAACCGCATTGCGAACTTATGAGTTTTTTCCATGGTAGATCACAGATTTGGGGCAAAACTGCTTCCATAAATGACATATCATTTTTTGGAGCAGTTTTGTAAACCCTTTCAAGCGAAAATATGAAGTTGTACGAATGACAGTACTGATACAAAAAATGGCGTGGAGCACCATTATCCCCATTACAATGCAGCAGCAGTGCATATGCCACTCCATTTATTTTCTAAGGGCTGATGGAAAAATCTGAACACAGTGTTCTGCACCTAAGAGGGAATGAATGGAACGAGTTCTCAATTATGCACACTGCTGCTCCATTCTACGGGGGGGGTGAAAAGTTTTCCCCCTTTTGCCGATTGGTGTGTGTCCCTACA
>JARQOD010000004.1:117699678-117751921 GCA_033576555.1 Oophaga sylvatica
ATGGACTGCGTGGGGACAGATGGTTTACTGTTTTTTTTTTTTTCATTTTTTTACGGGAGATCATGGCGTGAAGTGAGACTGTAATAAAATAATGAAACGGTTGTGTTTTTTATTAAATTAAACATTTTTTTTTGAACATTCACCCGTCCGGGTACTAAAACAATTTTAACTATTTAATATTTAACCTATTTACATACGGGGACCCGTCCGGGTTATTTATAATTCTTTGGCAGGGGTTTCCAGGTACCACCTGGTACTCTTCTTGATGCTTGCCAAACCCGAGACACCAAAAAACCCCAGGACCTGATGACTCGTGTGGCCTGTACATCAAGTGTGACCCGCTATCTGGGTCTGTGTGGCCACCTCTTTCTTCCCCCCCCGGGTCTGGAACCCTATGTCCCGGACTGAACGAACCCCAGGGGGCCTAACAGGCGCCGGGTAGGGCCACTAATTATCATGTCCATAGCTGGGGCGATGAGGAGACCCTGGGGGGAGGCGGGGAGATTTTACGGGTGGGGTGGGCACTTTTGCAGGGCCGGATGTGGGAGGCTGAAGGCTCCGGGGTTCACAGGTCCTGACCTTGGGGAGTAGGGGTCGCCCCTGGTAACATTTAGGGCGAACCATCCTTGTAACCCAGTGGGTTAATCACCAAGTTTTCCTGGAAAAACAGGTCCCCCCCCGGGGGTGTCCTTCTGGGAGGTGAGCCTCCACGTCCCGGTTCACAAAAACTTCTAAAAAAGCCCAGGCTCCTGGAGAAGCCCAACCACCTTTCAATTTAAAGCTCCGTACTCCCCCTTACGCCGGTCCCACAGGGTTCCTTTATCTTTTCTCATCCGGTTTATCTGCCCGGTCTTCTCCAGCTAACGTTGGCGAAGCTTTTGGGTTTCTCGCTGCCCCTTTGTGCTCTGGTTCCCGCCCCAACGTCTCCACCTCTTCCTCCTGACGCCGGTTGAAATTCTCCCCCCACCAGCAGTCCATTCTCCACCATCAAACTGCGCTTACAGTGTCCTTTGCGGCAGCTCTCCGGCGCCCCCCAGTCCTGCGGCGCTCACCTGGGAGGAACAGCCGGGGCCCGAACATAAAGCGGGCTCCGTTCAGCTGGTAGACCTTGGTGCCTTCGCGGCCTCCTCCAGAGGACGGGTGGCCTTCTTGTTCGCGCGGGGCAGACAGCGGGATCTGGGGTCTGTGGGAGAGGTTTTTTTTCAGGAACGGGTGCCTCCACGGAAAACGTCAACCGGAACACATTGCAAGGGTGGGATGCCCGCACGGACCCCCTTACTAGAACGGGTGCCTCACCTTCCGGTACAGAACTTCAGGAAAGGGATTGGCGCCGCTCCAAGTTTGTTTTAGGGCACGCCAGCTGGTTCCATCCTGGCGCCCCCCCCGGTGCCGGGCCAGGTCTTCAGGGTTCCTCCGCTTCTTGAGCGTAGGAGGGTTTCCAGGCCGGGTGCCCAACGTGGTTCCGTGGCGATCGGGTCCTTCCCTGGGGGGAGCTCTGATGCTCCCTCCCTTCCCTTCTGTCGTGTCCATTTGCCATCTCTGCCAAGTCACAAGGGCCCCTTAGCATCGGGAGAGGGCCCCTCTTTGTAGTGAGGCGGGACCTTCGTGTTAGTTTTTCCCCACACTGAGGAGGATAGGAGCAAAAACCAAAGCTGTGGGGCACGATCTTAAAATTGCAGTACCATTTGAGTGTACACCCACGAAAAGGGACCCCTTCTTCTTCCCATGCCTCGTCGTGACGCAGATTGGCGGGAAAAAAAAAAGGCAAATACTTCTCTGATTATTTTAGCAATTCTCAAGCACAAAAACCCTTCTTCAGGCAACGGACTCGCTTATAGCGAGCAAAAAACCTGTTCGTGACGCCCAAGTTGAGTCGCACAGAGCAAGAGGTTTTGGGTACTCGGCACGAGCCCGTCGATTCTAGGGGGTATGTCACGGCTTACCCGGCAATTGAATCAGAGTCTATTTTACTATGTAGAAGTGTATAAACCATAAATATATGTATATATATATGTCACAATGACATGTATATATTATATATATGTATTCTATGTGTGTATATTTTGTGTTTACAACGAAAGAAAGTTTTTTTTTGGTTGCAATTTTTTGTTCCCATAGACTTACATTGGACTTCCGGTATCGGAATCGGATATCGACGATATTTAGTGATATCGGCGATACCATTTCGATACGATATTTTTAGATATCGAGCAGTATTGCTCAACACTAGTCACTGATGGTGTCCCTTGCTGACCTGAAGTGAAAGTGGAAAGCAATCAATTAAGCTTTCCACTTCCTCTCCTGTCAGCCAGGAGAGGAGCTCATTCATTCGGGGGTTTACTGTGAGGCTGCAGTATTAGCTGCGATCCTGCTGTAAACATTAACCCTTTCTGATGGATTACACTGTGGGACCTGACTGTGCATGGGATAGGTAAGAATAATTTTGCTTTTTTTATTTTATTTTTATTACAGGAAGTGGTTTTGCAGTAAAATAAAAGATGGTCAAAAACATGTGTCTTTATTTCATTAAAATGATTTTTAATTAAAGTGTGTGTGTTTTATTTTTATTTCATGCAATAGGATTAATAATTGATAGTTGTCTAATTGACAGCTCTCAATTATTAACCTGGCTTAAGGTCACCTTTCAATAGCAAGGTGGCTTTAACCCTTTATTAACCCATTCGCCACCGCTACAGGGCAATGGGAATAAACGGGCAAAGTGCCAGAAAGGGCGAATCTAATTATAGATTTGTCTTTTCTGGGGTGTCTGGGGGCAGATGTTAGTAGCCAGGGGGGGGCAAAAATAATGGTCCCTCTCTGGGCTATTATTATCTGCCCCCACTCGCTGGCTTTGTCTGTCTGGTTGAGAAAATAGGGCGGGAGCCCACGCATTTTTTTTCAACAAATTTACACATCATATATATATATATATATATACATGTCATTGAATTTGTGACACATATATATTTTATATTTATAGTTCATACACTTCTACATAGTATAATAGCCGCTAATTCAATTGCCGGCTTTTGTGAAAATGCAGAACCCGACATGAAATGACACATGGTTTACATAGAGTTAACCATGTCATTTCAAGTTGTTTGATATATTGTTTTCACTAACAATTACATGAGTGTATGTGTGCAAATTTTCACACCTGTAGGGGTTAATTAAAGGTGTAAATTCGTAGCAAAAAAATCAGTTTTTTTACAACGAATTTATACCTTTAATTAACCCCTACAGGTGTGAAATTTTGCACACATACACTCATGTAATTGTTTGTGCAAATCAGATATCAAACTACATGCAAATACATGGTTAACTCTATGTAAACCATGTGTCATTTCATGTCGGGTGCTTCTGTATTTTCACAAAAGCCGGCATTACCCGGCAATTGAATCAGAGGCTATTTTACTATGTAGAAGTGTATAAACTATAAATATATGTATATATATATGTCACAATGACTTGTATATATATATATTATATATATATATATATGTATTCTATGTGTGTATATTAAGTGTTTACAAGGAAAGAAAGGGTTTTTTTTAAGTTACGATATTTCTGTCCCATAGACTTGCATTGGATTTCCGGTATCGGAATCGGGTATCGCCGATACTTTTGGGGTATCGGTGATACCCATTCCGATCCGATACTTCTTGATATCGGAAAGTATCGCTCAACCCTAGTAAGCACTAAAGCACTGTTCCATCATCATTGAAATTTTCTTTTGTTTATTGGCGTCCTTAACCCCTTACTGCCATCACACGTACTATCCCGTCCATGGTACCTGGGCCCGTATGACCATGGACGGGATAGTACGTCCCAGCGATCGGACGCGCTCCCGGAGGGAGCGCAGCCGATCGCGGCCGGGTGTCAGCTGATTATCACAGCTGACACCCGGCACTATGTGTCAGGAGCGGTCACGGACCGCTCCCGGCACATTAACCCCTAGCACACCGCGATCAAACATGATCGCGGTGTACTGGGGGCACAGGGAGGATCGCACAGGGTGGGGGCTCCCTGCGCGCCCCCCTGAGACCCTCAGAGCAGCGCGATGTGTCACGCTGTTCCGAGGGTCCGTCCTCCCTCCAGGTCCCCGGATCCAAGATGGCGCCGGGGGTCCTGCAGGGAGGCGGCTTCCTCAGTGCCTGCTGAGAGCAGGCACTGAGAAGCCTGCAGTGATGCCAGAGCGATCGCTGGTGTGACAGAGTGCTGTGCACACTGTCACACCAGCGATCTGCTAAAATACAGTGATGTCCCACCCTGGGACAAAGTATAAAAGTTAAAAAAATAAAAATAAAAATTGTTTAAAAAAATCCTAAACAAAAAAAAAATATTCCACAATAAATTCATTTTTTCCTGTAAATAAAAAAACAAAAACAATAAAAGTACAGATATTTGGTATTGCCATGTCCGTAACGACCCCCCCTATAAAACTGTCCCACTAGTTAACCCCTTTAGTGAACCTCTTAAAAAAAATTTAAAAAAAACAAGCAAAAAATCAATGCTTTATCATCATACCGCCGAACAAAAAGTGGAATAACACGCGATCAAAAAGACGGATATAAATAAACATGTTACCACTGAAAACGTCATCTTGTCCCGCAAAAAACGAGCCACCATACAGCATCATCAACGAAAAAATAAAAAAGTTATAGCTCGCAGAATAAAGCGATGCAAAAATAATAATTTTTTATATAAAATTGCTTTTATTCTATAAAAGCGCCAAAACATAAAAAAATGATATAAATGAGGTATCGCCATAATCGTACTGACCCGAAGAATAAAATTGCTTTATCAATTTTACCACACGCGGAACGGTATAAACGCCTCCCCCAAAAGAAATTCATGAATTGCTGATTTTTGTTCATTCTAACCTCCCAAAAATCGAAATAAAAAGCGATAAAAAAAGTCACATGCTCAAAAATGGTACCAAAAAAACGTCACCTCGTCCCGCAAAAAATAAGACCTCACATGACTTTGTGGGCCAAAATATGCAAAAATTATAGCTCTCAAAATGTGATGATGCAAAAACTATTTTTTGCAATAAAAAGCGTCTTTTAGCGTGACAGCTGCCAATCATAAAAACCCGCTATAAATAGTAAATAAAACCCCCCTTTATCACCCCCTTAGTTAGGGAAAAATAATAAAATTAAAAAAAAAGTATTTATTTCCATTTTGCCATTAGGGTTAGGGTTGCGGCTAAAGTTAGGATTAGGGTTAGGGTTGGGACTAGGGTTAGGGGTGTGTTGGGGTTAGGGTTGGATGATTTAGAATTGTGGGATTTCCGCTGTTTAGGCACATCAGGGGCTCTCCAAATGTGACATGGCGTCTGATCTCAATTCCAGCCAATTCTGCATTGAAAAAGTCAAACGGTGCTCCTTCACTTCTGAGCTCTGCCATGCGCCCAAACAGTAGTTTACCCCCACATATGGGGTATCAGTGTACTCTGGACCCCAAGAGTTATTGTGTAATTTGTCCTATTTCTTCTGTTACCCTTGGGAAAATAAAAAACTGGGGGTAAAAATATCATTTTTTAAAAAAAAAATGATTTTTTGTTTTTACGACTGTACGTTAAACTTCTGTGAAGCACTTGGGGCTTCATAGCGCTCACCACACATCTAGATAAGTTCCTTGTGGGGTCTATTTTCCAAAATGAGGTCACTTGTGGGGGGTTTCCACTGTTTAGGCGCATCAGGGGCTCTCCAAATGCGACATGACGCCCCCAGACCATTCCATCAAAGTCTGCAATCCAAAACGTCACTACTTCCCTTCCGAGCCCCAACGTGTACCCATACAGTAGTTTTCTCCCACATATTGGGTATCAGCGTACTCATGACAAATTGGACAACAACTTTTGGGGTCCAATTTCTCCTGTTACCCTTGTGAAAATAAAATATTGGGGGCGAAAAAATCATTTTTGTAAAAAAAAAAAAAGATTTTTTATTTTTACGGCTGTACGTTATAAACTTCTGTGAAGCACTTCGGGGTTCAAAGTGCTCACCACACATCTAGATAAGTTCCTTGGGGTCTATTTTCCAAAATGGGGTCACTTGTGGGGGGTTTCCACTGTTTAGGTGCACCAGGGGCTCTCCAAATGCGACATGACACCCCCAGACCATTCCATCAAAGTCTGCAATCCAAAACGTCACTACTTCCCTTCCGAGCCCCAACGTGTTCCCATACAGTAGTTTTCTCCCACATATTGGGTATCAGCGTACTCAGGACAAATTGGACAACAACTTTTGGGGTCCAATTTCTCCTGTTATCCTTGTGAAAATAAAATATTGGGGACGAAACAATCATTTTTGTAAATAAAAAAAAGATTTTTATTTTACAGCTGTACGTTATAAACTTCTGTGAAGCACTTCGGGGTTCAAAGTGCTCACCACACATCTAGATAAGTTCCTTGAGGGGTCTAGTTTCCAAAATGGTGTTATTTTGTTGGGGGTTTCCACTGTTTAGGCAGATCAGGAGCTCTCCAAACACGACATGGCATCCAGCCAATTCTGTGTTGAAAAAGTCGAACGGCGCTCCTTCCCTTCCAAACTCTGCCATGCACCTAAACAGTGGTTTACCCCCACATATGGGGTATCAGCGTACTCAGGACAAATTGCACAATAACTTTTGGAGTCTTGTTACCCTTGGGAAAATAAAAATTGGGGTGAGAAGATAATTTTTGTGGAAAAAATATGATTTTTTAATTTTACGGCTCTACGTTATAAACTTGTGTGAAGCACTTTCGGGATCAAATTGCTCACCAAAGATCTAGATAAGTTCCTTAGGGGGTCTAGTTTCCCAAATGGGGTCACTTGTGGGGGTTTACACTGTTTAGGCACATCAGGGGCTCTCCAAATGCAACATGGCGTCCAATCTCAATTCCAGCCAATTTTGTTTGGAAAAAGTCAAATGATGCTCCTTCCATTCCAAGCTCTGCTGTGCGCCCAAACATTGGTTCCCCCCCACATATGGGGTATCAGCGTACTCAGGACAAATTGCACATCAACTTTTGTGGTCCAATTTCTCCTGTTACTCTTGGGAAAATAAAAAATTAGTGACTAAAAGATAATTTTTGTGGGAAAAAAATAGGATTTTTTATTTTCATGCTCGGGCATTATAAACTTGTGTGAAGCACTTGGGGGTTCAAAGTGCTCACCAAAGATCTAGATAAGCTCCTTAGGAAGTCTAGTTTCCAAAATGGGGTCACTTGTGGGGGGGGTTTCCACTGTTTAGGCACATCTGGGGCACTGCAAACGGAACATGACCCCCATCAACGTCTGCATTCCAAAACGTTGCTACTTCCTTTCCAAGCCCTGTCGTGCGCCCAAACAGTTTCCCCCCCCACATATGGGGTATCAGCGTACTCAGGACAAATTGGACAACAACTTTTGGGGTCCAATTTCCTTGGGAAAAATCAAAAATTTGGGACTAAAAAATCATTTTTGTGGAAAATTGTTTTTTTTATTTTTCAGACCCAGGCATTATAAACTTTTGTGAAACACTTGGGGGTTCAATGTGCTCACAACAGATCTAGATAAGTTCCTTAGGAGGTCTAGTTTCCAAAATGGTGTCACTTGTGGGGGTTTCCACTGTTTAAGCACATCAGGGGCTCTCCAAACACGACATGGCGTCCAATCTCAATTCCAGCCAATTTTAGTTTGAAAAAGTCAAACGGCGCTCCTTCCCTTACGAGCTCTGCCGTGTGCCCAAACAGTGGTTTTCCTCCACATATTGGCTATTGGCGTACTCAGGAGAAATTGCACAACAACTTTATCTGTCCATTTGCTTCTTTTACCCTTGTGAAAAAAAAAAATTGTAATAGATCATTTTTGTGGCTAAAAAGTTAAATATTAATTTTTTCCTTCCACGTTGCTTCAGCTCCTGTGAAGCACCTGAAGGGTTAATAAACTTCTTGAATGTGGTTTTGAGTACCTTGAGGGGTGTAGTTTTTAGAATGGTGTCACTTTTGGGTATTTTCTGCTATATAGACCCCTCAAATTGACTTCAAATATGAGGTGGTCCCTAAAAAAAATGGCTTTGTAAATTTTGTTGTAAAAATGAGAAATCGCTGGTCAACTTTTAACCCTTATAATTTCCTAAGAAAAAAAAAATTTGGTTCCAAAATTGTGCTGATGTAAAGTAGACATGTGGGAAATGTTATTTCTTAACTATTTTGTGTGACATATTTCTCTGTTTTAAGGGAATAAAAATTCAAAGTTTGAAAATTGCTAAATTTTCAAAATTTTCACCATATTTGCGTTTTTTTCAAAAATAAACGCAAGTTATATGGAAGAAATTTTACCACTAACGTGAAGTACAATATGTCACGAGAAAACAATCTCAGAATCGCGAAGATCCGTTGAAGCGTTCCAGAGTTATAACCTCATAAAGAGACAGTGGTCAGAATTGTAAAAATTGGCCCGGTCATTAACGTGCAAACCACCCTTGGGGGTGAAGGGGTTAAGGGGTGTGATTTAGGGTTGGTCTGTTTATAGAAAAAGCGTCATTATAATTAGGCTCTTTTCTCATGCTCATGTATATGATGTTAAATTGATATGATGTTGGACATTTCATATTGCTCTGGTTTATTTTATATGCCATGGATCAAGGTAAAAATCACTTGGGTCATATGTGATATACCACTGTATGTAGTTTTTAGCTATTTGTGTGTAATTTTGATGCAATAAAGTTATTTCTTTATTAATACTATCCTGTGTATAGAACTCCACATTTTTTCCTTTTGATTAACATACTTTAATATTTATGGGTGTAACATATGTGAATCTTACATTTTTCAGCAATTCAAGATCATAATTTTAGGCAAAATGCATATTGGTGGGTACATATGAAAACAATGTGTGACTTTTTGTGATTTTACACTGAACTTTTATATTTTTATGATATAAATTGTACACGGCGAGACAAAACCAGCAGAATAAATGAGTACGAGGATTATGAATTTATGAATTGTGACTTTTATTGTTGATTTGTTCTCTTACATTGATTTTCTTATGTACTTTATTATACAAGCTACAGCCAGCATTATGCCCTATACCTACTAAACCTACTAGACCTAAAGTTGTAACTCTCTACTGTCCAAACATGTCTCTTGGATGCTATCCATATTTTGTTTACTATCTATATCCTGTTTGCCAATTTATATCTTGTTGTTACTGTTTAACAAAAAGATTTGACGGAAAAAAGGACCAATAAAATTGGCATTTTGAACTCCAGTAGGGAAATAGCATAAAAGGTGGGGATAAAACCCTTGTCAGATATGTTACATTTAGACACGTCTCAAAATTTATTGAACATCGTGTGCTATATTAACAAATTTTGCCCAAATAGCATCAAGTCTGCTTAAAACAAAACTGTTTAAAAAAAGTTCTGTCATGATAAATCTTTCTTCCCCCAATATGTATTGATTTTTCTCTGTTCTATTCTATTGAGGTTTTTTAGGATTCATTCAAAGTCTTGTTTTCTTGCACCTTACAATAAATGAAAAATGTTACAATTTTAAGGCAGCATTTTATATATAACAAGTATTTTCAGGGTATTTTTAGTGGAATTTCTAGCTGTCATTTTTTTGTTTCCTTTCAATAAGCTTTTGTGAAAAATCATGCTGTGCCTTAAGAAAACTAAGTCAACTTTAAGAAACCACTAACTCAAAAAGCCAACAAATGGCAATCCAAAACATTTTCCATGTAATACTTTTTACAATGCATTATACAGTAAACTTGAACATAACGTACGTGTCTGTCTGCTTTTATTCTTTTGTTGAGTTTCTCATTAAACAAAATCAATCAATATCAGAATATGCAATTAGAACCATTAACAGTCTTCAATACACTTAAAAAAGTAAATACAAAAAAGGTGTATATAGTATAGATGTCTTATAATAAAATATTTTAATATCATACTTTTTTCAAATCTAGACATCTCGAGCCACACATTTTACCATATATTGAGCCAACGGTAGAGGTAAGGATGGACCCATCTGTAACTATTGGACACGGACGATTAAAACATCCTTAAAAATGTCATAAAAATTCAGCAAATAAACATACGATTTCCTCAAAATGATACATTTAAATTCACCCTATAGCCCTATAGTAATTTTTTGTTGTTACAAATAAACTCTTTCCTATGTATATTTTTTACCTTTGCAATTTATTTTTACTTATATTCTTGATAGGAGAATTATATTTTTACACATCTTTCGCCTATAACCACTTTATGCTTTATACCTTCAATCATGTCACACTTCCTTAATATAAAGTGTTTATCACTTGGTATGTGTTATATTTTGCTTGAGAAATCACCTCTGAGGTCTTGAAACTTGCAATTATGTCTTCACATGTGTGAATAAACAAATTTTGCTGCAAGAACTGGTGCAGTTAAATTACCATCTTTTCCTGTCTCTTCATTGTCGTCCACAATGCTGACAGGTTTGCTGACTACAATAGCTTTTCTCTATGTTTAAGGTACACGTTCAGCACAAAAAATGCCATATAGCAATCTCTTTTCATTATAGGACCACTCTTGGAACATACATTCAGCTACAGGCTAGCGCTGCCTGATCATTGTTACAAAAATATCAAATCAGCATATCTCTGTTTAATATAAGACTGATGTTCTCCAGAAATAAAATGCAATTTACAGTAAGAATAGCTGTTATATGGACACAAAGCATAAAATTCTAAGGCCCTGTTCATATGATGCCCTATGAGCATGCACACCAAAAAATCTGTGAAGTGCACAATATCAATTGGACTCCGTTTCCATGATGGAAGCTAGACTACTCTACTCTATACAATTATATCAAATAAAAAATAACTATGCTATGCAATATATGTTTTTTGTCCTTAACATGAAGCTGATGGGTGGCCAACCCCATGAGCGTTTGGTTAATATCCATTGTATAGATACTAATGTGTTAAATTCACAAATTTAATTGGAAAGATTAAAATGTCAGAAAGGTGCTGGAGTAAATGTAACAAATGTAATGAAATATTCATTATAGCTTATTTATTTTCTTTAGTGAAGAGAATGTACCAATGCCAGAATGTACCAGATTAAAGTATGGACATACCTGTTCTTGCAATGGTTTTAATTATTTATTTTACTCACTTATATAGCACCATTATTACAAAAGCATTTTACAGACATTTTCGGCACTGTTCTCATTGGGGCTCAAAATCTAGATTTTCCCTATCAGTATGTGGGATGAAACTGGAGTGTCTGAAGGAAACTCACTTAGCCCCTTCACACCCTAAGGCCCCTTTCACACGTCCATGTCTCTGGTACATGTGGTGACAGTTTTCACACGTACCTGAGATATGTACTCACGTAGACCCATACAAATGAATGGGTCTATGCACATGTCAGTGTGTTTCTACAGATTTTGTGTCCTTGGGCAAAACACGCTGACATGTTAGTTGTTTGCCATCACCATAGACGGCAAAACGTCCAGCACACGTGCACACGGAGAACACACATTAATGTCCTCCATGTGCACGGACGGCCGCTGAGTAAGAAGGGCTACTGTAAGCGCTATTCCCTGGCGGCAGGTGCTGAACGTGGTATTCATCCATTCTCCCCTGCTCTGCCTGCGATCAGCGCAAGCAGGGGAGATTGAATGAATGAAAAAGCCGACGTGGGTTCCCCCTATGTTTTTGAACCAACCCGGCAAAACTCACTGGTGTGGGCAGCTATTCTCAGGCTGGTAAGGGGCCACCCACTCTAAAAACAGCAGCCCGCAGCTGCCCAGAAAAGGCACATCTAATTGATGGTACAATTCTGAGGCTTTGCCTGGCTCTTTTCACTTGCACTATAGCGGTGGCAAGTGGGGTTAATGTTTGTGTGGTTAATATTCAGAATTGAGAGTCCACCAATGGCTAACTGAAAAGATGGTAACAAATTGCCGGCTTTCGCGACTACTCAGGTCTCTTCATCAGGCATTGACTAATACAAAATCTGAAGTACACAGCATATGTTCCACAGATTATGCCCCCATATGCTGCACAGATTATGCCCCCGTATGATCCACAGATTATGCCCCATAGTATACGTCCCTTATGCTGCTGCGCTGCTGCTGCTGCAAAAAAATGACATACTCACCTCTCATCGCTGGGGGCCAGGTGCCGGTGTCCTGAGCAGGCGGTGACACCAGCGCGCTATGGGGGACAGGTGCCGGTGTCACCGCTCGCTCAGGACCCCGGTACCTGAGATATTTACCTGTCCTCTCTACACCGCTGCGCACTGCTCCCTCTTCTGGGTCCTCGGCAGTGTATGATCAGGCAGAGGGCGCGGCACGTACTAACGACATCATCGCACCCTCTGCCTGAACATTAACAGCCTGAGTAGTCGACGAGGGAGCAGCGCGCAGCGGTGGACAGGTAAATATCGCTATACTCACCCCTCCGCCAGCACGGTCTCTGCAGCCTCTCCTCTTCTCCCGGCGCTCTCCGCAGTGCTTCAGTCCTACAGTGGTCACGTGGTACCGCTTATTAAAGTCATGAATATGTGCATATTCATGACTTTAATGAGCGGTACCATGTGACCGCTGCAGGAAGGAGCCGGAGATCGTGGGAGAAGCAGGGGGGTTGCAGAGACCGCGCCAGCAGAGGGGTGAGTATGATCCGACATCCCACTCCCCCTCCCCGCCGAACCCTGTATATGACCCGCATATAAGCTGAGAGGGGGACTTTCAGCCCTAAAAAATGGGCTGAAAATCTCTGCTTATACACGAGTATATACGGTAATTACACCACATTAGATGTGATGCAGCTTAAAGCACCTGGAATCTTGTAGTCCTGATGTGATTTGGGGATCTTTATCTTGTCCGTGGTCATTATAAATGGACAGGTTTTACATTTTTTCTGCTTGTAAGGAATAAATAGTTCCTGCAGCTTTTGGACAATGATGCTTCTTTCATTTGGGGCTGACTAAAACACAGTAGTGGGGGGTCTGGAAATATGGATTGTAATCGGGCATCATTTTGTAGTAAAGGTTGTAGTTTCCATGCAGCTCCCCTTAGCACTTCCAGATTTGGATTGTAGGTGACTTCTAGAGGCACCCGATTATTTTCTTCTTTAGCTTTGTAATGTAGCAGGTGATTCCTTGACATTCTGGTGGCTCTTGTAATTTGGTTTTGAATTGTTCTTGGATGGTAGCCCTGATTCAAAAAGGTCTTTTTGAAAGGTGACATTAAGCCCACAGATTAGTAATGGAAAGGTATTAATAAGACATCTCTTCATCACTAATCCTATAGTTGGTAAGGGGTTAAATAAACACACAGCCATAATAAAGTATTTTAATGAAATCAAACACCACACAGTTTTGCCATCTTTATTGCACTGCTAATCCAAGCGATGCCCTCGATCTTCTGTAATAAAAATAAATATAATAAATATTAGGTAGAGCCGTAAAAGTAAAAAAAAAATCACATTTTTCCCACAAAAATTTAATTTCATCTCAATTTTTTTATTTTCACGAGGGTAACAGGACAAAATAGACCCCAAACATTTTTACGCAATTTCAAATGAGTACACTGATACCCCATTTGTGGTCAAAAACTATGTTTGAGGTACAGTGCAAAGGTCAGAAGGGAAGAAGCACCATATTGGAGTTCAGATTCCACTGGACTGGTTTGAGTGTGCTATGTCAAATTTGCAGAGCCCGAGAAGTGTCAGAACAGCAGAAACACCCATAACTGACTCCATTTTGCAAACTACTCTTTTCAATGATTTTAACTAGTTGTGCTGTGATCATATTGACATTACAGGTCTGTCACAGAATTTTATACTATTGGGCAGTGAAGAATAAATAATTACATTTTTACCACCAAAATTTAGTTAAGCCCCAGATTTTATATTTTCACACTGGGAATTTTGCAAAAATGGCACCAAAATTTATCCCACACTTTATTCTTAATGTAGACATACCCCATTTTTGGCTATACAGTACTGATTAGCCACACGGTGAGACTCATTAGAGACGGAGCGCTATTTGCTTCCTGAAGTGCAGATTTTCCTAGAATAGTTTGCGGACTGCATATACAGAGCCCCTAAGTGCTAGAGAAGCAGAATGCTCTCTCAAGTGACCCTATATTGGAAATTATACCCCTTTGAGAATTTATCTACAGGTGTAGTGACAATTTTGATGCCATGGATGTTTTTCAGAAAAAGAAGCAGTGGATGTTGCTGAGTGAAACTTGCAAACTGCAATTGCAGTGCCCTTATTTTGTAGTTCCCAGTACATTGTAGTGCCCAATTTGTTATGGTGCCCAGCTCATGCTTCTTGAGACATGCACCCATAAACTAGGTGGGCTGTCATTGCTACAGAAATGCCAAACATATTAAAATTAAATGTGGTTTAGGCACACTGGGACTCAGGAGGGAGGAGGCATATGAATTTGCTTAATTTCTATTGTGGAGCAAGGAGCCATTCTGCTTGTCCAGAGCCTTTGCACTACTAGTAATGTGGAAGCCCCCTATATTTCCAATAATAGATAATGGACCTGTGTGAGGACTTGCTTTTTTGTGGGTTGATTTGAAGCTTTGTTTGGGAACTTTTTATATAGCAAAAATGCACATTTTTCTTGCGCTCTACGCTGAGCACTTACTTTGGGGTTTCCATGTAAATCTCCAAGTGATGTGATTCAGATGAAACCATAGTTACTGTGGACTCTGTTTGGCCTCAGTTCAGCGTTGTGCTTATTTTCAGAAGTGCACAAAACTGGTGGACCACGCTTTTATGTCCACCTAAAAAGGCGGAATCTGACAGATTATAGGCTGCCAGACGGCATCCATTGTGCCTCTATCTGCTTCCTTATGGGGAATCTTCCACCAGGGGTTCTGTATGAATCACAAATTTCAGAGATTTACATGGAAACCCTGGTGTAAGTGCTCAGCGTAGAGCATAGGATAAATGTGAGCCAAGCCTTACTGCCATGTTTGGGAGGCAAAATGAAAAAATCAACACCAGGTGAAGAATTGGTTTTATTTATTATTTACGCCATTCCCCGTGTGGTATAAGAGATTAGACAACTTTATGGGTGCCATTCCAGATATACCAGATTTATATAGTTTTTTTCTCTCTCAAACACAAAAAATGTTTTTTTTTACTGCAAAAACGCTTCACCATATTTTGAGAGCTATAATTTTCATATTTTCATATTTCTGCCAACAGAGTCATGTGAGGGTTTGTTTTTTGCGGGATGAGTTGATGATTTTATTGGTATCATTGTCAGATGCATGACATTTTTGATCGCTTTCTATTCTTATTTTAGGGAGGAAGACTGAGCAAAAACCAGCAATTCAGGAATTGTTTTTTGTTTTTTTTTGTATGCCTTTCAGCATGTAGTAAAATTGATAAGGCAGCTTTATTCTACAGGTCAATATGATTACAAAGATACCACATTTATACTTTTTTATGTTTTGGCACTTTTACACAAAAAAAATATATTTCTAGAAAAAATAATTTTTGCATTGCTTTATTCTGAGAGCGATCACTTTTTAGTTTTCAACTGATTGGTAGCTATTTTTTTACAGAACAAGTTGACGTTTTCAGCAATACCATTATAATTTATATTTATTTTTTTGTTCATGCTTTATTTCACCTTTTGTTCAGCAGTATGATAAATCATCGTATTTTGCCTTGTTTTTTATTTACATTACGGTGTTCACTGAAGGGGTTAACTAGTAGGACTGTTTTATAGGTTAGTACGTTCGGACTGTCACGCTGTCTAGCAGATGTATAAATATATAATGTCAGTAATCTATCAAGTGGGACAACATTCTATATAACATATAAATAGGTAACATTAACATGTATATATAGCATAGTATTACCTGACATAATATCCTGTGGGTCAATACTGAATCCTTTTCACGCTGTCTCTGGCTAGAGGTGGACCGGGGTCTATGCTGACCCTAAACTGGGGTCCTGACTAGTCCCTCTACCTGGAGGTACTGTTAATGGTACAGAGGTCCAGGCCACCAGCGTAAACCCTGTCTCCTATAAATCCCTGACCACTGTAATCTAGTCCTTAGAAGGACCCTGATTACCACCATAGGGAATGGACAGGTAAAGGTTAACAAACAGTATAGACAAACGAGACAGACAGGGGATAAAGTAAATACTGTCTTGCATACAACATTAAAACACAGAGGGAACACCAAAGGTCTAGGAGATAAACTATAAGCAAGGTGAGGAGAAACAACAAAAGAGCTCTTAGCTTAAGTCTTCTCAGAACCGATCCTATCTGCAGTCTGTATGAATGCTTTCACCGGCATCTAACCAGCAGACTGGCAGCTATATAAAGGAAGCTAATTAGAACATAATCAAAAGCAGCCGGGCGAGGCTGGACCTAGTCTTAGCAAAGAGCTAGGTAAAATTAACTCCCTCATTACCAAACACAAAGAAACAGCAACTCAGCTGCGAGAAGTCAGAATGTGCAATCGCGACAATCTTCGTGGCGATGCACCCATGACAGTACCCCCCCTTCTACGAGGGGCCTTCGGACCCTCAGGGCCAGGTCTGCCCGGGTAAGTTGTGTGGAAGGTCCGAACCAATCGATCTGCGTTAACCTCCGACGCAGGGACCCACGTCCTCTCCTCAGGACCATATCCCTTCCAATGAACCAAATACTGAAGGGACCGGCGATTCAGACGTGAGTCAGTGATCTTCAACACTTGAAATTCTAAGTTACCATTGACCACCACTGGAGGAGGAGGTAGAAGTGACGGTATAACTGGCGCCACGTACCTCTTAAGCAACGATTTGTGGAATACATTATGGATTTTAAACGTAGGAGGGAGGTCCAGACGAAATGCCACAGGATTAATTATAGAACTGATCCTGTATGGACCGATGAACCTGGGACCCAGTTTCCAGGAGGGAACTTTGCGTTTTATATTCTTGGTAGACAACCACACCAGATCGTTCACACCTAGGTCCAGACCAGACACTCTCCTCCTATCAGACCTCCGCTTGAAACAGTTCCCCATAGCACTCAGACCATTCAGCACTCCTCTCCAAACTGAAGCAAGTGACGACGAGAATCGTTCCTCCTCAGGAACCCCAGATGGACGGGTATGTGGGGTCTTAGAGCGAGCACAAACTCCACAGGACGCGACAAAAGTTATTACCTCTTTATTTAAGTTAGGCCACCAAAACCGGCGAGAAAGGAGATCCACAGTTGCTTTACTCCCTGGATGTCCTGCTAAAGCAGAACTATGATGTGCCTCGATAACTTTTTGTCTTAACTGATTAGGAACAAACAGTTTCCCTGGAGGTCCTACAGGGGCGTCCCCCTGAGCCTCCAACACCTCCTCCTCAAGCTCAGAGCACACAGCCGACACCACCACTCCTTCCTGAAGGATAGGAACCGGGTCATCCGTCTTTCCGGCCCCTGGGAAACTACGAGATAAGGCATCAGGAAGCAATTTTATTGAGCAGTCATACGTGCGATGAGGAGGTAACTTTTGACACCCCTCCTCTGAGAACATCTCCCCAAAGTCCTCCAGAAAAGGAGGCAAAGTCCTAGGCACGACCGCACCGATGACCGTGTTCATGCAGTTATTCTTGCAAAATTCACCCCACTGGCTTATCTTTCTGGATTGCCAATCAATCACTGGGTTATGTTTAGCCAACCAGGGAAGTCCCAACACAATAGGAGTAGGAAGACCCTCCAACACATAACAAGACAACTGTTCTTTATGTATTGCCCCTACTCGAAGGTCTATGTTATGAACAGCTTGTACAAAGCTACCTTGACCGAGAGGTCTGGCGTCAATAGAAAGTATAGGGATCGGTTTGGCCAATACACTCAGTTGCATACCTTGCACCTGGGCAAACCGAGCGTCCACCATATTAGCCCCAGACCCACTATCAAGAACAACAGAAATCCTCTCAACTCTCGCACCAACCACCACCTCCGCAGGCACGAGAAATTGAGACGGACCTGGGGACGAAATACCTACTCCCAGGTTGTCGTCCACCACACAACCTGGGATTAACAGTTTTTCGGTGACTTTTTTGCTCAATGAGGCACGGGAGGGACACCCCCCAACAAAATGTCCCTCTCTCCCGCAGAAGAAACACCTTCTTGTCTTGCGGCGCACCGCCGATTCCCTCCTACAAAATGATGTCCCACCCAACTGCATAGGTTCCTCAGAACAGACCAGGGGAACCTCCATATAAGGGACCTTAGTAGTGGGTGGAGTAATAACAGGGGGCGGAGTTACCTCGCACCTCCCCCGAAGCCGTCTATCAATACGAATAGCAAGGGCCATAGCAGCCTCCAGTGACGGAGGAGAATCATACTGAGCCAAAACATCTTTTAATTTGTCAGATAACCCTTGACAAAACTGGCTCCTAAGAGCTGGGTCATTCCACTGAGTATCTGTGGCCCATCTACGGAACTCAGAAGAAAATTCCTCCGCCGGACGATCTCCCTGCTGTATCCTACGTAACTTCGTTTCAGCAAGGGAGACCCGATCCGGGTCATCATACACCAGCCCCAGGGCAGCAAAAAATCGATCTACTGACTGGAGGGCCGGGGAGCCCGGAGGAAGAGAGAACGCCCAGGATTGAGGGTCCCCTTGTAAGAGCGAGATGACAATTCCCACCCTCTGCTCCTCACTCCCAGATGACCGAGGCCGTAGCCGAAAGTACAATTTACATGCCTCCCGGAAGGTAAAAAATTTGTCCCGCCCACCAGTGAACCTGTCCGGAGAGCAACCTTAGGTTCAGATCTGGTTTGCTCCGGGGGGGACAAAACCTTGGACTTAATGTCCGTAAACTCCATGGACAATTTCTGCAACTGCAGGGCAAGCTGGGCTACTGGATCCATGGTAGCTGGGGAGAATCTATAGTTTAGGCCGGTGAAAATGTCACGCTGTCTAGCAGATGTATAAATATATAATGTCAGTAATCTATCAAGTGGGACAACATTCTATATAACATATAAATAGGTAACATTAACATGTATATATAGCATAGTATTACCTGACATAATATCCTGTGGGTCAATACTGAATCCTTTTCACGCTGTCTCTGGCTAGAGGTGGACCGGGGTCTATGCTGACCCTAAACTGGGGTCCTGACTAGTCCCTCTACCTGGAGGTACTGTTAATGGTACAGAGGTCCAGGCCACCAGCGTAAACCCTGTCTCCTATAAATCCCTGACCACTGTAATCTAGTCCTTAGAAGGACCCTGATTACCACCATAGGGAATGGACAGGTAAAGGTTAACAAACAGTATAGACAAACGAGACAGACAGGGGATAAAATAAATACTGTCTTGCATACAACATTAAAACACAGAGGGAACACCAAAGGTCTAGGAGATAAACTATAAGCAAGGTGAGGAGAAACAACAAAAGAGCTCTTAGCTTAAGTCTTCTCAGAACCGATCCTATCTGCAGTCTGTATGAATGCTTTCACCGGCATCTAACCAGCAGACTGGCAGCTATATAAAGGAAGCTAATTAGAACATAATCAAAAGCAGCCGGGCGAGGCTGGACCTAGTCTTAGCAAAGAGCTAGGTAAAATTAACTCCCTCATTACCAAACACAAAGAAACAGCAACTCAGCTGCGAGAAGTCAGAATGTGCAATCGCGACAATCTTCGTGGCGATGCACCCATGACACGGACGCAGCAATACCAAATGTGCATTTTTCTTGTTTACTCATTTGTTTTTTTCTTAAAAATATTTTTTCTGGTTACACTACAGTATATCTTTTTTTTAACATTTTGTGATTTTTATAAAAATATTTTTAGAACTTTTTTACTTGCCACAATGGGATTTTAACTTTTTTGCAGAAAAGCAATGCAATGAACCAGGTATGTTTTATAACCTGTAAACCCTGTAGACACAAGTTGCACTGTGCATTATCTAACTATCTTGCTAGTGCCTGGTGACCCGGATATCGTCATGATGACATCGGGTCACCATGGCAACGATCGGGCCCCCCACGATAACATTGCGTGGGCGCTGATTTGAGAACAGAGTGAGCTCCCACTTTCTGCCTGCCTTCTAAATGGTTCAATCGATATCAATTACAGCTTTTAGGGGGTTAAAGTGCCAGGAGTGGTGCAGACACTGAGTGACAGCTGTCAGAATCAGCTGAGACCCGGTGGCGATTGCGTTCGCACAGCCCATCTGCCCGCAAACTCGCCTGTAGATAGCCATAGATCCAAGGCTGGTAAGTACCTACTGATCTTGAAGAATGGATACGTCCATGTTCGTGAAGGGGTTAATCAAAGTGAGAACATATCAGCACCTTGCAGATGTGGGATTTGAACCCAGGACCCAAGCTAACCACTGACCCACTGTGCTTCCCATACTGGTTTTCCTTAGTCTTATTGGAATGTGCAAATTTTACATTCAGACTGAAAGCAACAAAACCATAAAGCGACACATATAGAAACAAGAAGTAAAAAACATGTGCAACAAACCAGAGTATGTGTTACACCATAGATTCCCCAAAATAATCCCTTTAAACTCTGATAACAGCTGTGTATCTAGGTCCCAATGAACAAGAGTGCCTGGTCAAGAGTTAATCTGTTGAGAATCACTTTCCTTTATTCTTCCTTCACACGTATGTTTTTCTGTGATACGTTCATACATTATAATCTATGCTGTATGTACATGTCCATGTTTTTACACGGACCATATGTCTGTGCAACATACACAGAGACATGTCCGTTTTTTTGCCGGCAGCAGGGATGACAAGAGCCAGTACAAGTCTACGGGTCCGTGAAAAACACGTACAGCACACAGATGGTTTAACATTGCAAATTATAGGAAAAGCTTTGTAATTTCCTTCATTATCTATACTGGAAGCACATTCATGACAGAATGAAGTTAAAAATGAATGCACAGATGGCACACTGATGACATACTGATGGAAAACACTGATGACACCGCTACCGGTTTTTCATGTACTTGTTTTATATAGATGCATGAAGGAAGCCTTATAGAGTGTTTGAAACCCTCTGGTGTGTTTTGCAGTAGTGTTGGTACACAGTTCCATATAATGCTATTTCAGAAATGTTATAAGACAGAATATTGCAAGAACAACTCAAATAAGTATAGAGAAATACCACTCCATTAACAATTTAACCCCTTAACCCCCGAGGGGGGATTGCATGTTAATGAACGGGCAAATTTTTACAATGCCTGACCACTGTCCCTTTATGAGGCCATAACTCTGGAACGCTTCAACGGATCCCAGTGATTCCGAGAATTTTTTCTTGTGACATATTGTATTTCATGGTAGTGGTAATATCTTTGATATGACTTTCGTTTATTTGTGAAAAAAATGGAAATTTGGCGAAAATTTTGAAAATTTTGCAATTTTCTAACTTTGAATTTTCATGCTCTTAAATCAATGAGATATGTCACACAAAATACTAAAGTAACATTTCCCACATGTCTACTTTACATCAGCACAATTTTGGAACCAACATTTTTTTGTTAGGAAGTTATAACGGTTAAAAGTAAAACAGCGATTTCTCATTTTTACACCATTTTTTTTAGCGACCACATAACATGTGAAGTCACTTTGAGGCGTGTATATGATAGAAAATACCCAAAAGTGACACCATTCTAAAAAATGCACCTCTCAATGTGCTCAAAACCACATTTAAGAAGTTTATTAACTCTTCTGGTGCTTTTTGGAATGTTTAAAAAAATGAACATTTAACTTTTTTCACAAAAAATTTAATTTAGATCCAATTTGTTTTATTTTACCAAGGGTAATAGAAGAAATTGGACCCCAAAAGTTATTGTGCAATTTTTCCTGAGTATGCTGATACCCCAGATATGCAGGTAGACCACTGTTTGGGCACATGGCAGAGCTCGAAAGGGAAGGAGTACCGTTTGACTTTTCAATGCAAAATTGGCTGGAATTGAGATCAGACACCATGTCGCATTTGGAGAGCCCCTGATGTGTATAAACAGTAGAAAACCCTCACAATTGACCCCATTTTGTAAACTAGACCCCCCACGGAACTTATCTAGATGTGTGTGTTTCACTACAGTTTATAACGACGGCCATAAAAAAAAAATTATATTTTTTTCACACAAAACAGATCTTTTAGTCCCCAATTTTTAATTTTCCCAAGGATAACATGAGAAATTGGACTCCAAAAGTTATTGTCCAATTTGTTCTGAGTACGCTGAACCCCATATGTGGTAGAAAACTACTGTATGGGCACACATCGGGGCTCGGAATGGAAGTAGTGACGTTTTGGAATGCAGACTTTGATGCAATGGTCTTCGGGTGTCTTGTTGCGTTTGGCGAGACCCTGATGTGCCTAAACAGTGGAAACTCCCCAAGCGACCCCATTTTGGAAACTAAACCCCCCAAGGAACTTATCTAGATTTGCCTCAACAGCGGCAATGCCCAACAAGTGCCCCCTTTTTTAAACTAATCTACTGTTTCCTGGTATGTGAAATTTATAAGTGACCCCGTATCTCAGCGCAGCTCAGCCTGGCTGGGAACAGAGCCCAGTGATCGGATGTAACTTGGGTGACTTTGGTGAGATCCCCGCTAGCACCGTGAGCGCTCACGGTGCTAGAGGGGATGTCACTGGATCTCACTACAGCTTAGCCCGGTTGTGAACGGAGCCCAGTGACAGGAGGTAACCTCTATGACCCCTGCAGCAGCAGGGGTAGGCAGATAGAAGTAATAGTCCCATCAGCTGCCGGCTGCTGTTTCTTTTATCACTTAAATATAACTCTCATGATTCTCCCCTGTTCACGCAGATCATCGGCAGAGCAGGGGAGAATGATGAGAGCTGTGTTCAGCACCCGGTGTCGAGGAGCAGCGCTTACTGCAATGCTTTTTCCCTGGCACCCATCCGTGTGGTACTGATGCGGCACACGCATGCCACACGTATTATGAACACAGACACTGACATATCCGGTACTGGAAATATCAGGAAGTGTGAAAGAGGCCTGATAGCGTTTTTTTATGTTTGGCAGCTGTCACATGCTAAAAGAAGCGTTTTATTGCAAAAATAGTTTTTGAATAACCACATTTTGAGAGCTATAATTTTTCCATATTTTGGTCCAGAGTCAAGTGAGATCTTGTTTTTTGCGGGACAAACTGACATTTTTATTGGCACAATTTTTTATTGGCACAATTTGCGCGGACGGTTTTCGTTTTTTCGCTCCCCTTCTTTGCAGAGACATAATTTTTTTATTTTTCTGTCAATATTGCCATGTGAGGGCTTGTTTTTTGTGGGGCGAATTGTACTTTTGAATGCCACCATTGGTTTTGCCATTTCATGTGCTAGAAAATGGGAAAGAAAAACCAAGTGCAGTGAAATTACAAAAAAAAGTGCAATCCACACTTGTTTTTTTGTTTTGCTTTTTTGCTAAGTTCACTAAATGCTAAAAGTGACCTGCCATTATGGTTCTCCAGGTCTTTATGAGTTCATAGACACGAAACATGTCTAGGTTGTTTTTTATCTAAGTAGTGAAAAAAAATTCCAAACTTTGTTAAAAAAAAAATTGTGCCATTTTCTGATACCCGTAGCGTCTCTCTATTTTTTGTGATCTCTGGTTGGGTAAGGGCTTATTTTTTGCATGCTGAGCTGATGATTTTAATGATATCATTTTTGTGCAGATATGATCTTTTGATCGCCCATTATTGCATTTTAATGCAATGCCACATCAACCAAAAAAAACATAATTCTGGCTTTTTGACTTTTTTCTCGCTACGCCGTTTAGAAATTAGGTTACTCCTTTTTTATTGATAGATCGGGTGATTTGAATGCGGCGATACCGAATATGTTTTTTTTTTTATTATTGTTTTATTTTGAATGGGGTGAAAGGAGGATGATTTGAACTTTTATATTTTTTTATTTTTTTATAATTTTAAAAACATTTTTTTCACTTTTGGCATGCTTCAAAAGTCTCCAAGGGAGACTAGAAGCTACCATAACCCAATCGGCTTTGCTACATAGAAGCGATGATCAGTTCACCACTACGTAGTAGAATTACTCACTTGCTATCTGCGCCGATCACTGGGTGGCTCTCACAGCAGGCCGGCACTGACTACCATAGAGCTCTCCAGGAGACCTCTAGTTGTCAAGCCAACACACCGATGACCCGCGATTACATGACGCAGTCACCGGTGGGTGGATTTCCAGAAAGAATGCCGGAGGAGCTTGTTAAATTCAGCTGTCAGAGTTTGACAGCGGCATTTAGTGGATTAATAGCCACGGGTGGATCACGGTTCCACCCTCGGCAATTGCCGAGATTCTGAAGAGAATTTCGAAAATGAGAACCGAGAGCAGTTAGATTAGAGATCTGCTTTTAGGGCACTTAAGCTGTGTATGCTGGGAATTAAACAGGTTGTTGGAATAGTGCATTTCACAGAACTGGTGTAGCACAAGAAATGTATTGGAGACAGAAATGGGAGGTTTACATTATGGACAATATTTTTACATACAGTCTGCATGTGATGCAGACTGTAGGATGCAAGCAACCTTCCTTAGGATTTCTTGAGGCATGCTAACAGAACCAGATAAATTTGAAAAGAAGAGGCAGCTCTTCACTCTTACATGCAACAATGTAATGAAATCATCACACAGCTAACCTCATCATGCTACTGACATCATGTCATTTAATCAATATCTTCCGAACTGAAAACATTATATATAAATTGCTTCTATCATGACCAAACGCCTCGAGCATATGTCCAAAATTAATAGTCCACATGGACACTCCTTTACAGTTAACTCCTCCAATGAACATGGAGTTAAGGCCAGGGTCACACTAGCGTATGGCATGCGATATGCTAATGACCCTCGGCTCCTGCTCTGCTGCGAGCGGGAGTAGAGTGTCATGCGAGTGTGTGAATTTCTCCATCTCCTCCATTGCTGGGGTCAGCGTAAAAATCGCACAGCACTCGCATGGTACGATTACTGTGCGAGTGCTGTGCAATTTTTTATCACACCCATTGACTTCTATTGCGGGATTCGATCTGATTTTCATGACAATCGCAGCATGCTGCAATTTTTTTCCAGTCTGATCATGATCCGATCCGAGCTGGAAAAAAAATCGCAGATGAACACACCATCATAGATTAACATTCGTCCGAATTCAATCAGATTTTTTATTGCATTGATTTCGTTAGATTTCATTGCAAGTGAGCATGAGCCCTAAGGTCCTTGTTCATTGTAGGAATAGACCTCATCACATCACATTGTTAAGACCTACTGACTTTGTCACTGCTAAGGCCATAACTCTGCTGCAGGTTCCAATTAGAATACGTGAAGTGTCTCACTCAGAAACAAGCTAGGTGGTATTTTTTTTACCAGGTATAATTTCTATGTAACTTATCGTCCTAGGTTAAAAATGTCAAGGCTGATGACTTGTCCTGAAGCTTCCCTGGGGAAGGTAGTACTGAGGTCTCTGTTCCTATTCTGCAATAGCGAAAAGGCTATTTCTTCTATATGTTTTGATCTTGAAGGTGAGGTATTGAAGGCTCAGGGGACACTCCTATTTCCTGTCCTTCAGAGAAATTATTTATGCCATTACAATTACGTTTAAAAATTTTAGAAGAACATCATCACTTGGATCTTGCAGGTCACCCCAAGCTACTGTGGATCTTTTTTCACGTCTTTTCTGGTAGCCTAGGCTGGGTCAGGATGTGGTGGATTTGTGTCTACCTCTAATACTTGGGCACATTCTAAGACCCTGTATACTCGTCCATCCAAGTCTCTCCTACCTTCAGTTATACCTAATAGATCAGGTTGGGAGCTGCGTAGGATATTGTAGCAGCACAGAGAGGTTTGAGAGCTGGGCATTTTCACCTTCAGGCATAACCCCAGGGTTAGGGATAGACTAGGGCTTCCCTAGATTAGGGACAGTGTAAGGTCCCTCTTCCCCGGTATTCCTACTGTCATAGTGTGACAACATTCCATTAAGAAATATTAATGGAAAGAAAACCAGCAAATATGTTAAAACGTTTACCACTGAGAAAAGTAGCTTTAAAAATAGTTTAGTCATTATCCTTAAGGATTATTTACACTGAATTACTGGAGCAAAAAACTCTCCAAATCCTCTTCAGGCAGTTCTGAGTTTTTGAGGAGGCACTGTATGTAGAGTTTCGGCTCAGCTTTTGCTCCAAACAACAGCTCAGTATGAGCACAAGTTTTTAGCAGCTAAACCTCAAAGTTTGGCTGTGTTGATACTGAGTGTTTTAAGCAGAAACTGAGTAGAAACTCAAATTTTCCTGAATAACTTGCAAAGTGAGCCTCAAAAAACATGTTAACATTTGCCCTCTTATACTTCCAAGTTTTACAACAGCAGAGCTTATTTTCACAAAGGCAGTTATTAGCAATAGAAAGTGAGAAATGAAACTTCCCAGAAAAAATATAGGAAAAACATAAGAAGCAAAGATTAGAAAAACATAGCTACATTTATTGAGAAAAAGCCCCTCACCTACCAGGGGAGTAAATCAATGATAAAATACTCAGTGTCAACTTACCATTAGTGCTCTGATTCGTGACTGTAAGAGTCCTATAAGTAAAATTTAGTCATTTCATTGTGACATAAATGTCACAAAAATGAATATGCATTTCATTATTTTTTTGTGACCATTGTTATTGGTTCAATATAACAGTGTGGCCCTTGAGTAAAAACAAAATGTAGTGTATCCCTGCTTTAGAACATGAAAAAAGTATCCAATCAGCTAGAATGCCATTTTATTGGATTAGCTCTCCCTTAAATATTTAGTCGAATAGAGAGAATGGGTAGGGTAGTAGAAAAATGTGAGAGAAGTGATGTAAGGCAGTGCAGCTTTCAGGCGAGCTTTGTGACTGAGTGTAACATGTTTATGATGTATTTTCTACACAGTGTTCCCCAACTCCGGTCCTCAAGAGCCACCAACAGGTCATGTTTTCAGGATTTCCTTAGTATTGCCCAGGTGATAATTGCATCACCTACATAGGCAGGAATTCCATCACTTGTGAAATACTAAGGAAATCCTGAAAACATGACCTGTTGGTGGCTCTTGAGGACTGGAGTTGGGGAACACTGTTAGCAGATAAGCAACTGGTGCAATGATTGGCACTGGTTGGAGGTAGTGATGAGCGAACATGCTTGGATAATGTGTCCCATATACAAACTAATTTTGAATATCTTATCTTTATCTTTCTTTTTTAATTGTAACTTTTATTCTAAACACATTTTTCTTTTATTCAAATTACCTGTGAACACTGGATCATTACTTGATATTTTTTGCATATCACTACTCAACACTAAGAATTTAAGGTGAATTTTTAAATTAAAAGCTTATTTTTGTCATGCTGTATTGCAATTTACTGTAAAATGGCATCAAAATAAAATTTTGCAATAAGGATTAAATGTTGACAGCAGAAAATGCAGTAATCATTATGACTGCCATTTTGTAATTTAGAGCTAGAATATGAATAGTTCTCTGACAAATACTTATGTTAATTATCACAGCAGATAATCCAATTCATCTCCTATTTGTAGATTTATTGTTTAATGTTTTAATAGTTCTACTGAGACTTAAGATAAAGTTCTTTAGAACTAGCGGCAGTCAAATAAATCAACTATAGGAATTATTATAGCTAATGACAAAACACAATCATTGTTTGCTAATCGAGGAAGCATATCTATACTAAATTATAGTTGTAAACTTCTGGCTTTCATAAAAATGTTAATATTAGAGATAATCAAAGCAAGATGATCAAATCTTTTGAAATTCAAATTTGCCAAGTTCAACTAATTGTTCACAAAAATTTGACTGGCAGTTAACTGATTTGCCACCAATTGTTGGTGGTGGTTTTGGTGGTGTATTTTGTACTGTTAGTGGTTCTGATGATGTCATCCTGGGCTTTTTTTCTGATCCTGTACACATGTAACAATCCATAACTTATCAAATAACTTGACACATGGCTACGTTAATAAAGCATTGTAATGTTGTACACGCTAAGGATTACTAAATCGATATTTTTATTAGGAGCATTAATTATAAGAATAAACTTTAGCATGCCAAATGCTAACAGCATGCAATATGCTCACTCTGAGTATTTGGCTCTGCTTGCAAGCTCCAGTTGTCAGACCACTCATATGCAATTTTCATTCTTACAGTCATGCGTCAACTATCTTCTCTTCAGGGGCTTTAGTATTTTATTGATCATTGAGAGAATTAGGAAGAGCACCTAGTCAATACATGACTGTAAGTATGCAAATCACAAATGAGCAGTCACATGACAACTACTTAAACCACTTTGCATAGGAGGGGGCACCAAACTGATTTTTTGCCCAGGGTGCAAATGAACTTAGATTCACCTCTGTTGATATACAGTGCCTTGCAAAAGTATTCGGCTCCCTGGAACTTTTCAACCTTTTTCGTTATCTTGCTTCAAACATAAAGATACCAAATGTTAATTTTTGGTGAAGAATCAACAACAAGTGGGACACAATTCTGAAGTTGAACAAAATTTATTGGTTATTTTTAATTTTTGTGGAAATACAAAAACTGAAAAGTGGGGCGTGCAATATTATTCGGCCCCTTTACTTTCAGTGCAGCAAACTCACTCCAGAAGTTCATTGTGGATCTCTGAATGATCCAATGTTGTCCTAAATGACTAATGATGATAAATATAATCCACCTGTGTGTGATCAAGTCTCGGAATAAATGCACCTGCTCTGTGATAGTCTCAGGATTCTGTTTGAAGCACAGAGAGCATCATGAAGACCAAGGAACACAACAGGCAGATCCGTGACACTGTTGTGGAGATGTTTAAAGCCGGATTTGGATACAAAATGATTTCCAAAACTTTAAACAGCCCAAGGAGCACTGTGCAAGCTATCATATTGAAATGGAAGGAATATCATGCCACTGCAACTCTACCAAGACCCGGCGGTCCCTCTAAACTTTCATCTCAAACAAGGAGAAGACTGATCAGAGATGCAGCCCAGAGGCCCATGATCATTCTGGATGAACTGCAGAGATCTACAGCTGAGGTGGGACAGTCTGTCCATAGGACAACAATCAGTTGTGCACTGCACAAATCTGGCCTTTAAGGAAGAGTGGCATGAAGAAAGTCATTTCTCAAAGATATCCATAAAAAGTGTCATTTAAAGTTTGCAACAAGCCACCTGGGAGACACACCAAACATGTGGAAGAAGTTGCTCTGGTCAGATGAAACCAAAATCGAACTTTTTGGCAACAATACCAAACGATATGTTTGGCTTAAAGGAAACACAGCTCATCACCCTGAAGACATCATCCCCACTTGCAAACATGGTGGTGGCAGCATCATGGTTTGGACCTTTTTTTCTTCAGCAAGGACAGGGAAGCTGGTTCAAATTGATGGGAAGATGGATGGAACCAAATACAGGACCATTCTTGAAGAAAACCTGTTGGAATCTGCAAAAAAGACCTGAGACTGAGACAGAGATTTATCTTCCAACAAGACAATGATCCCAAACATAAAGCAAAATCTACAATGGATGGTTCACAAAAAAACGTAACCAGGTGTTAGAATGGCCAAGTCAAAGTCCAGACCTGAATCCAATCGAGAATCTGTGGAAAGAGCTGAAAACTGCTGTTCACAAGCGATCTCCATCCAACCTTACTGAGCTAGAGCTGTTTGCCAAGGAAGAGTGGGCAAGCATTTCAGTCTCTCGATGTACAAAACTGAAAGAGACAAACCTCAAGCGACTTGCAGCTGTAATCGCAGCAAAAGGTGGTGCAACAAAGTATTAAGTTAAAGGGGTCGAAAAATTCTGCACGCCCCACTTTTCAGTTTTGTATTTCCACAAAAATTTAAAATAACCAATAAATTTCGTTCAACTTCACAATTGTGTCCCACTTGTTGTTGATTCTTCACCAAAAATTAACAATTGGTATCTTTATGTTTAAAGCATGATATGTGGGAAAATGTTGAAAAGTTCCAGAAAGCTGAATGCTTTCGCAAGGCACTGTAACTACAAAATGTAAGATTAATGTACAGTCCTTCTGAGGTACTGGCTCATTTCTTACTCCCATTTATTTCCTTTTTGTTTTGTTTCGGTTTCATTTTATTTTACTATTGCACTTAAGATTCCTGTACATTATTTTTCTACAACTATAATTTCATTTTCTCCTGTCTTACTATTTAGTGTTAACATTTTTTCTCCCTTTTTAAGCTCTTTTTGCAGCCTTTTGTCTTTTTGCTTTTCTAAGATCTCAGCATTTGTTTGAGTGCTTCTATAACCATTTCATGTATTGCAATGCTCCACGCAAAAAAGCAAATACCCTACTGAGACAAAGACATAATGACCCATGACTCAGCTTTGTAGGGGGTTAATTACATTAGCTTGACAAAGGTGGAAGTTGTTTGTGGTGAAAAATTAACAGGATGCAAAAATAGGCATGGTTGGAGGAAAGAGATGGCCTTTATATAGTTAGTGAGGAGGTGAGAACAGCTAAATTGCACTGAAAAAGATCCAACCCAACCACAGTGTTAACTTAGGTGTTGGAAAAATTAAATTACTAAAAAATTGTTGGGTGTGTCTTTGGGTCATTTTGGATGGTGGTGCAGAGGGGGTTCTTGGAGTTGGTGGCAAAATTGTGGTGGAGGAGTTCATCCAATATATGGTAAAGTCCCATTATATTACATACAAATTTTTGCAATTGCTTTTCGAAGCTTGAGTCTCTTCAGGGTGGGGTCCATAGGAGTCAATGATATGGAAACAGTTTCCTGGATGTGGTAGCAGTTGGGGATAATACTAAAGGTACTGCCACACTACACAATCCCGCTAGCGATCTCGTTAGCGTCGCATACTAATGAGATCGCTAGCGGGATTGTTTCTATATCGCTAGTAGCTACCTAACTTAGCGATGTCGTTAAGGACGCTATCGCGGTTAGCGATCTCCTTAACGACTTTAGCGGTACAAAAGTACCGCTAAATCGCTAAGAAAAGGTGCTACACTTAGCGATTATACTTACCCAGCGGGAGCGCCGGCGATAAAATAGGGTCCGGAACGATTCCAGCGACGAGCGAGATCACAGCAGGAAGCTCGTCGCTGGCAGCTGCCGCACACAACAACATCGCTAACGGGATCGCTAAATAGTGACGTTTTTTAGCGATCCCGTTAGCGATGTTGTTTAGTGTGGCATACCCTTAAGTGGTTTATTATATTTGTTTCTGCCAGGTTTTCTGTAGAAAATACCTATTGTCAAAGCTGAAGTAGTTATGCTCATGCAGAAAAGATACCGCAGAAATCAACAAAGTAACATAATTACAAGGCAGAAAAAAGATGTGTATCTTCGTACCGTGTTAGCCAGTAGATAGAAAAATATTTAGACTTGAGAGTCCTCAGTGGTTGATACCTTTTAATGGCTAACTGAAAAGATGGTAACAAATTGCAAGCTTTCGAGACTACGCAGGTCTCTTCATCAGGCTGAACTAATACAAAATCTGAAGAATCACATATTTATACACAAGAGGACACAGGAATAATGCAATAGGTAAGACATGTGACGTGAAGCAGAACTGTCATTATGGCCGAGGGATGAACATAAATATGACTAGTTCATAGATAAGGAGTGAAAGTTTTATTACCCTCTGATTGGGGTCTGGTATTGTGTTGTGATGACCCTAAAAGGTCAGGGAAGCAGATTCCTTAATTGTTGTAGAAAGTCATAAAACTCTGGGATATATTCATCCCAGTACTAAGAGTGTCAAAGGTCATCATAAGTTTATATTCCCAGACTTTTCTATCCTTCTCAGATTTGAAGTTAGATTTTAATACCAGTAATTCCATATCCGTCATGCAATGACCGGGCATACAAAAGTGTTTTGCCACAGGTAAATCATTCTCCTTTCTCTTATTGTGTGGCGATGAGAATTCATCCTTGTTCTCAGTTTTTGCCCGGTCTCCCCCACATACAGACCCCCAGTTGGACATTTAGTACATATAATTAGGTACACCACATTAGATGTGATGCAGCTGAAAGTACCTGGTATCTTGTAGTCCTGATGGGAGTTGGGGATCTTTATCCTGTCCGTGGTCATTATAGATGTACAGGTTTTACCTGTGGCAAAACATTTTTGTATGCCCGGTCATAGCATGACGGATATGAAATTACTGGTATTAAAATCTAACTTCAAATCTGAGAAGGATAGAAAAGTCTGGGAATATAAACTTATGATGACCTTTGACACTCTTAGTGCTGGGATGAATATATCCTAGAGTTTTATGACTTTCTACAACAATTAAGGAATCTGCTTCCCTGACCTTTTAGGGTCATCACAACACAATACCAGACCCCAATCAGAGGGTAATAAAACTTTCACTCCTTATCTATGAACTAGTCATATTTATGTTCATCCCTCGGCCATAATGACAGTTCTGCTTCACGTCACATGTCTTACCTATTGCATTATTCCTGTGTCCTCTTGTGTATAAATATGTGATTCTTCAGATTTTGTATTAGTTCAGCCTGATGAAGAGACCTGCGTAGTCTCGAAAGCTTGCAATTTGTTACCATCTTTTCAGTTAGCCATTAAAAGGTATCAACCACTGAGGACTCTCAAGTCTAAATATTTTTCTAAGGCAGAAAAAAGACATTTGTACATCCAGTTCAGCCTATATCCTGTCAAAATAAATCCCCAGATCTACGTCCTTCTAAAGAACATAATAACTGTAAGATACAATATTGTTACTCTCCAGGAAGACATCCAGGCATCTCTTGAACCCCTTGACTGAGTTCGCCATCACCACCTCCTCAGGCAAGGAATTCCAAATATCACTTCCCTAACAGTAAAGAATTTTCTTCTATGTTGGTGGAAAAACCTAAAAACCTTCTCTCCTCCAGACGCAGAGAATACCCCCTTGTGACCATCACCTTCCTTGGTATAAACAGATCCACGGAGAGATATTTGTATTGTCCCCTTATATACTTATACATGGCTATTAGATCGGCCCTCAGTCGTCTTTTTTCTAGACTAAATAATCCTAATTTTGCTAATATCTCTGGGTATTGTAGTTCCCATCCCCTTTATTAATTTTGTTGCCCTCCTTTGTACTCGCTCTAGTTCCATTATATACTTCCTGAGCATCGGTGACCAAAACTGTACACAGTACTCCATCTGTGTAAACCTTCTAACAGATCATTAATAAATATGTTGAAGAAAATAGGTCCCAACACCGACCCCTGCGGTACCCCACTTGTCACAGTGACCCAGTTAGAGAATATACCATTTATAACCACCCTCTGCTGTCTATCACTAAGCCAGTTACTTAACCATTTACACACAATTTTCCCTAGTCCCAAGATTCTCATTTTGTGTAACAACCTCTTGTGTGGCACGGTATCAAACGCTTTGGAAAAATCAAGATATACCACATCCAATGACTCACCTTGGTCCAATCTATAGCTTACCTCTTCATAAAAACTGATTATATTGGTTTGACAGGAACGATTCCTCATAAACCCATGCTGATATCGAGTTAAACAGTTATTCTCATTGAGATAATCCACAATAACCTCCATCAGAAACCCTTCAAATATTTTACCAACAATAGAGGTTAGACTTCCAGGTTCACTTTTAGAGCCCTTTTTGAGTATCGGTACCACATTTGCTATGCGACAATCCTGTGGAGCAGACCCCGTTGCTATAGAATCTCTAAATCTAAGAAATAATGGTTTGTCTATTACATTACTTAGTTCTCTTAGTACTCATGGATGTATGCCATCAGGACCCAGAGATTTATCTGTTTTAATGTAATTTAGCTGGTTTTGCACCTCTTCTTGGGTTAGATTGGTGACCCTTAATATAGGGTTTTCTTTATCTCTCGGCATTTCACCTAGCATTTTATTTTCCACCGTGAATACCGTGGAGAAGAAGGTGTTTAATTTATTAGCTTTTTCCTCATCATCTGCAAACCTTCTTTCCTCACAATTTTTTAAGGGGCCTACACTTTCACTTTTGATTCTTTTACTATTGATATAGTTGAATAACAGTTTGGGATTAGTTTTACTCTCCGTAGCAATGTGCTTCTGTTTCCTTTTTGGCAGCTTTAATTAGTTTTTTAGATAAAGTATTTTTCTCCCTATAGTTTTTTTTCAAGCTTCAATGGTGCCATCCTGCTTTAGTAGTTTAAATGCTTTCTTTTTACTGTTAACGGCCCCTCTTCCTTCTTTGTTTAGTCACATTGGGTTTTTCCTATTTCTTGTACTTTTATTCCCACACGGTATAAACCACTTACAGTGCCTATTTAGGATGTTCTTAAACATTTCCATTTATTATCTGTATTCTTATTTCTGAGGACATCGTCCCATTCATTCAGATTAAGGGCATCACTAAGCTGGCTAAACTTTGCCTTCCTAAAGTTTAGTGCTTTTGTGACTCCATGACAAGTCTCCCTAGTGAAAGACAAGTGAAACTGTACAATAATGCGGTCGCTATTTCTTAGATGCCCGACCACCTGCAGATTTGTTATTCTGTCAGGTCTATTAGGTAGTATTAGGTCTCAAAGTGCTGCTCCTCTGGTTGAATTCTGCACCAATTGTGAAAGATAATTTTCCTTGGATATTAGCAGAAACCTGTTGCCTTAATGGATTTCGCAGGTCTCTGTTTCCCAGTTAATATCCAGGTAGTTAAAATCCTCCATAACAAGGACCTCATTTTGGATTGCAGCTTCATCTATCTGCCTTAGTAGTAGACTTTCCATGATTTATTTTATATTTAGGGGTTTCTAACAGACCCCAATGAGAATTTTATTACTATTTTTCCCTCCATGTATTTCGACCCATATGGACTCGACAACCTCATTCCCTTTGCTAATATCCTCCCGTAAAGTGAATTCTGTTCAAGACTTTACATAAATACAAACCCCTCCTCAGCTCCAATTTTTATTATCCTTTCTAAACAGACTGTAACCCTGTAAGTTAGGGCCCCGACACACTAGCGATCCCGACAACGATATGCATTTGTCAGGATCGCTAGTGTGTCGCTACATGATCGCTGCCTGAGCTGCCAAGCAGGCAGCTCAGGCAGCAATCAGGACAGCGACACTGCGGGTAACGTCGCTTAGTTACCCGCAGTGTACGTTGGATACCAGCCCGCTGGTGCAGGGAGCTGGTAACCAAGGTGCACATCGGGTTTCCAGGCGCTGCGCGGCACCAGGAAACCCGATGTGCACCTTGGTTACCAGCTCCCCTGCAGCAACGCGCCGATGTGTACCTTGGTTACCAGCTGATCTCTGGTCTCCTGCCTGCCACACGCAGCGATGCGTGCTGGCCAGCGGGAGACCAACGATCAAAAAATGTCCAGGACATTCAGCGATGTTCAGTGATACCCGGCAGGGGGGCTGATCATCGCTGCATGTCACACACAGCGATATCGCTGGGGAGATCGTTGTTGCGTCACAAAACTAGTGACTCTGCAGCGATCTCGCTAGCGAGATCGCTGTGTGTGACGGGGGCTTTAACTGCCCAGTCATAGCTTTCATCTAACCATGTCTCTGTTATTTCCACAATGCCATAGTTACCTGTAGATATTTCTGCTTCTAGTTCTTCCATCTTGTTTGTCAGGCATCTGGCGTTTGCAAGCATGCAGTTTAGAGCATTTTGTTTTGTTCCAATGTCCTCCCAGTGGATTGTTTTAGAAATGTTCTTACCTCACTTCTGAGTATGTTGTCTTGGGCCTTCTTTGCCAAACCTCATATCCTTCATGAGTATATTTTCTGGCTTCATGTTCATGTAAATCAAGAAGTGCTTGATCTCAATATCATAATTACTGAAAGTATCCAGATGGTGTGACAAAGTAGACAAAGTCACAGAATGTGGAATGGAGGGATACAATCCCACTACATCACAAGAAAGCCAGCAATAATTGTTTGACCAGAGAAACTTACCAAACATGATAGTGACATATTTAGAATTTCTAATATAAGCTGGAAGCCTAAAGGGTATGCCACACTAAGCGAGATCGCTAACGAGATCGCTAACGACATCGCTAATATGTCACTATTTAGCGATCTCGTTAGCGACGTCGTTGTGTGTGGCATGTAGCAACGATGTGGCCCCTGCTGTGATGTCGCTGATCGTTCACTAGCGTTCTGGACTGTTTTTTGATCGTTGGCGTCCCGCTGGTGAGCCTATATCGCTGAGTGTGACACCTCTTGCGAACGACGAGCGACCTCTTTTGTGACGCATATGACAGCGGAGCAGGCGGGACTAGGTTTTTTTTAGCATCACGGAGTGGATCGCAATATCTGTAGAAGCAGGCAGGTGGGACTAGGTTTTCTTTTGCGTCACAGAGAGGATCGCAGAAGCTGCAAAGCAGGCTAGAAGAACGCAGAGAGCAGGAGCGATGCTGGAAATTCCTATGAATCAGAAGCGTTCAAGAACAATGAAAGGGAGCGCTATACACCATCTTTCATGACGCGGTCAAACATAAATTATTGCACATATATAGCATATATCTGTGCTGAGGGGCGTGGAAAAGGTTGCCCTCAGTACATCCTAACGACCGCCAAAGTCGTTAAAGAGATCGCTGACAGCTGATGTGTCGTTTATGAGATCTCCTGTTTGGCAGCTACTAGCGACCTAAAAGCGATCACACCAACGATCTCGTTAGCTTGCGTCGTTATCGTGATCGCTAGCGAGATCGCTTAGTGTGGCAGTACCTTAAGAGATGGTGGGAAAGAGTTTTTGTTTATTTTTGGGAGTGAACGATAGATGGTGTTATTGGATTATCATTATAAAGATACTCAGCTAATTTTTTTGTTTATAGCACCAATATGCATCCCCTCCTGTATAACATCATGTAGAATGGAATTGTATTGATTGGTAGGATCTTTACTTAGTTCCTCAGATATGTCAGTGTTTTCCAAATCCAGGAGATTAGTTTTTAATACCGTTCTGCTTCCAACAAAACAATAGGACCACCTTTATCAGCTTGTCATACTAAGAGATCATGATTGTTTTTAATCTCCTCAATGGCATTCTTTTCCACATGCGTTAGGTTAGAGTTATGCTTCAAAGTTCCCGAGGTCTGTTTTTTCAGTTCCTCTAGGTCTTTCTCTATAAGATCCAGAAATTGATCCGATACCTGGGGTCAAGATTGTAGCAGGTAGAAAAAAGTATTACCAGTTGTGAATTCATCGTTTAATGATACTGTATCTACAACTGATTCACTCTCCATTAATTTAAGATTCAGTAGAGATTTCTGTTCCTGAAATGTTTTAATACTATCCTGTATATTAATCAAATTGATACAGGAAGCTGATAGATCTTTGTTATAATTTTGGGTATAGAAATTACATTATAAAGTTAAATTGTGTGCCAATATTTTGACATCCAGTATTGTCCGGAAAATGTCAAACTCATTGTTCCTTTACTCAACACCGAAATTTGTGCCTCCGATACTATGTAACTGGACAAATTCCAGACGAGAGTATCTAATAGCGACGGCTCCTGTGGCGAGTCGGGTATCTGCCTCCTCCTGTGTTTTCGACTCTCCCGTCTCTTTCGCTTTTGGTGTAGCTCCAGATTGTATTTTTAGTCGTGTTTTCTTTTTAGCAATTATGTTAATCACTTAATCTAGGTTCACATAGCGTTAATGCAATCCGTTCAACACATAGTGTTGACGGACAGCATTAACGCTACTGTCATTTTGAGATCGCGTTATGCGATCATGCTAGCGCAGCGTCTCTATTCTGAGCTAGCAGTGACGGACCCCCGAACGCTGCAGACTGCATCCGAGGTCCGTCACAGAATGATGGCACATCACTAACGCATGCCGATTTAGAAATCGGCATGCGTTAGGATGCGCTACTACTATTGTGGGCAATGGTGGCGTTAACGCATCCGTTACATAGCCTTAGTCCCGCTATGTGACGGATGCCGTCAGCGCATTGTCCGCAACGCAATGTGAACCCGGCCTAAGAATCAACAAATTGGCAAAATCTGAAATGCTATGTATTTGTAACCGAATATTCATGGGGTTAGATCATGACTAAGATGCAAGTCAAAACCTATTCATCTTTCTTCACAATTGTGTTATAGTGCAGAACACAATATGTATATTGCTTTTTATTTGCTTGGATTAAAAGTTATTTTTGGTTACCTCCGCCCTTCATTGGATTGTCTTCCTTTTGGACTGTTTGCTGTGGCTGCCTCACCCTTATCCTTGTGAGGCGTTGGTTTGCAAAAGGGAGGATACACACTCATGCTGGTAAGCTGATTTTTCTACCTCTTTTTTTAATCTATCATTGTTAGTTTGTTTACTGTAAGTGATATTTTTATTTTGATGTAACACCTTCTCATGTTCAGCACCATGGAATCAATGGTGCTATACAAATATAATAATAATAAAATAATAATAATAATAATAATATCAATGGGTGCAGATAGGTAAGAAAAAGAAGCATTGGTTATTTTTGGCTCAGCTTAGACAAAGTGAAAAAAGACAAATATAGTTTTAGGGTTGCAATCTATACTGCATTATATATATCTAGAGATCAGGTTCCATTTTGTCACCATATATACAAGAAATGCAACCTCTGAGAAATGTATTCTTTGAATTTACCACTCATTTTTTACTTTATTTAGTCATATACTGCTTCGCAAACAGTGAAGTATTTTTCTCCACCTATGCACACAATTATAAGTACGTTAAGTAAATTGATTTCCAGGCTTGTAAGTACAAAACACATTAGTAAAGAGAAAAAAAATGTCAGGCATTAAGAAAAAATATTAACGTCTGTGAAATAAGGATGCAATTTTGGAGTAACCGAGCTGGAAAAAAAATGTTCAAAGCCTTCAGCCCAACAATTGTGCAGCGCTGGCAAAAATAATTCAAACTGCATGCTTGATTGCATTCCTTGAGAAACATCACATTAATCAAATGCTAAGAGGTACAGGCGCGACTACAAAATGGACTGATAGGAATCCCACGGCATTCTGTTAAGAGTTCAAAACATACATTTTTAAATGATTGTTCAAATAAGAATCATTTCACATACAGGTGGGAAAAGTGGACAGACGTAATCAACATCGGCCCCAAACAAATCTGTTTTTTTTTTACGTGTTTTACTGTCAGCTTTATGTCTTCCTTAATCTGCTTTATGGATCACTTCACATTAATTACATATTGGATTTGTGAAAAGTCACCCAGTCAATGCTTCAACGCAATGATTTTTCTAATTGGCAATGATTATTTTTTTCCTATGAACTCCAGGGATTTGGCTGCATTACTATTTGTTCGAAACGCAAGTTGCCTTCCGACATGGCAGCAAGGTTAGCAACTATGGACACAAATGCTAACAAGTTTGTCACTAGCAGCTAGATACTTTGCTATGAATATTATTATGTTTGCATGATACAACTGAGTACATAATGTAATGACTCAGATTCACTGTTTTGGCATTGTAACTTATGTAGCTAAATATTTTCATTGTTTAGTTCAATTTCTCTGACTATAATAGATTTTAGAGGTACTATATGTAGAACTTGCCAATCCTACAAGAGGGCAGTACTACTGTACGGCTATTAAAGAACTATATATACAAATGTAGGCTGGCTGTAAGGCTAGAGTCACATGACCATTTTTCTCTCCATATGAGAAAAAGGGTCCAAATATACTAATTAGACTCTCGTCAGAGTTGATTAGAGTGCGCTCCGTTTTCGATGGTAGACAGAAAAAAATTAAAGTTTCTATACTTTCTCAGTTCGAGGAAAAAAATCTGTCATATGCACAGACTCATAGAATAACATGGCTATTAGTGCTATCCATCAAAACCACATATAGCACTTGTCCGATTTAAATGATCATTTGTATGAGCCCTTGGGTTAACGTCTTTGCCTCTACCCCATACACTTGTAAAAGCTGTTGTGTGCCCTTATCGTATGTAGTGAGGAGGAACCTTAACATTAAAATTGACTGCATGCAACTGTTTCTTAATGTTTCTTAAATTAAGCAAATTGACTATATTAACTAAGAAACTGGGTTAGTTATAGATATTTGTGGTTAATAGTGGATAAGTGTGGTTAATAGTAGGTAAGTGTGGTTGTGCATAATTTCCAATCTAAGATGGAAATATACAATCTGCACTGTCAATAATAATGTCAGCTACAAGGGTTAAACACTAAAGGAATTGCTGGGTGGGGAGAGTGGTCCACATCAGCACTTAAATCATTATTAGTGATGATTGAGCACTAAAATGCTCAAGTGCTTGGATGGGCTCAACTCGAGTACTGCATATATTGAAAGTCAATGGGAAACTCAAGCATTTTCTAGAAGAACCTCACAGGAGAGCTGGGGGTGCAGGAAAATTGCTGAAATGGATGGAAACAGCTCTCAAATGGAATGGGAACAGCATGGGGAAGACTCCTGGATGCATCTCTGACTCCCTGGTCGCTGTTGGAAACAACGTTGTCAGATCATTACTCATCTTTAACGGACTTACAATAAAACCATGCAAAATTGAAGATAAAATGGATTTTACATTAAAAAATGCTAGGAAATATTCTTTCCTGAATAATGACTTTTTTATAAGGCAAAATTAAAAAGAGAAAAAAAATCATCCTCCACCCCTTAGGTTGAGTGCCCTCAATCAGTAATACTTGTATTTTCTGGCTGGAAATCTCCATTAACCGAGGACATTTCCAGCCTGATTACATAAGCACACAGCTGTCTGCTTTACCGTGGTTGGTTATCAAAAATAGGGATGACTCACATCACTTTTTTAAATTATTTTTTGATTTATTAAAACCAAAAAAACACCTGTGTAAACGCACTTGCAATGCAAGTGTTTTTGTGTGGTGCAGAGAAAAACGGCAATGGAAGTTGTAACAGAGATCTATCCACTTCAGCAATCAGTTCTGCTTTTGTCTTGAGATAAATCTTTAGACCATATTGGTAATGTCTTGAAGAATCCTTCACAACAAAATGTCACACCAGTCCTACTCCTAGGATTAATCTCTGGGGTGGCATAGTGTATCATAGCAAAACTCTTCTAGTCATCATTACAGGTAGACTAGACCTTTTGAATTGGTCATTTCGGCCATTTCTACACACCTTTTTCTATTTCTACACATTGTCCCAGTAGCAAATTTTTTATCATAATGTCAAGCCTCATTTTGGCCTTACTGCTGTAAGTAGCCAGCATGGCTTCAACCCCTTTACCCTCAAAGGTGGTTTGCACGTTAATGACCAGACACTTTTTACAATTCTGACCATTATCAATTTATGAGGTATTACCTCAGGAATGCTTCAGCGTATCCCAGTAATTCTAAGAATACTTTTAGTGATATATTGTACTTCATGATAGTTGTAAAATTTATTTGGTTTCACTTGTATTTATTTGAAAAAAAATTGAAATTTGAAGAAAATTTGGAAAATTTCACAATTTTCCAAATTTAAATTTTCATGCCCTTAAAATCACAGAGATATGTCACACAAAATAGTTAATAAGTAGTGTTGAGCGATACGATACTGCAAATATCGGGTATCGGCCGATATTAGCTGTATCGGGCTTTCGATTCCGAGTACCGATATTTTCGTCATATCGGATACCGGAATCGGATTTGTCACTGTCACTGTCAGTGTCCGTCGGTCGGGTCTGTCAGGAGTCAGCGGCACTTACCTGGCAGAAGATCTCCGGCGGTCACGTCCTGGACTGCTTGATGGCCGCCATTATCTTCTCCCTGGCGGTCACATGCAGTTTTTCGCGATAACTGCAGTGACTGCAGGGTAATCCCGGCCGTAAACCAGTCCGATGACGTCACCGCCGGGGAAGCAGGTAATCAGCTGTGCTGCGCCGGGATGACAGGCTCTGCCTGTCATTCTGATGTAGCAGAGCTGGATCGTCGTGGGACACTCGTTACTATGGACTGCGTCGGACAGGTGGTATACTGCTGTTTTTTTTTTTCATTTTTTTACAGGAGATCGATGGCGTCGCAGGATGAGACTGTAATAAAAGTAATGAAAACTGTGTTGTGTTTTTTATTAAATTAAAAAATTTTTTATGAACATTCACCCGTCCGGGTACATCAACAATTTAACTATTTACATACAGGGACCCTGTCCGGGTTATTTATAATTCTTTGGCAGGGGTGTTCCAGGTACCACCTGGTACTCTTCTGATGCTTGCCAAACATCCGAGACACCAAGGACCACCAGGACCTGATGACGTCGTGTGGCCTGTACAGTCAAGTCGTGACCCGCTATCTGTGTCTGTGTGGCCACCTCTTTCATCTCCCTCCGGGTCTGGAGCCCTATGTCCCGGACTGAACGAACCCCAGGGGCCTAACAGGCGCCGGGTACAGGCCAGCTATAGTTATCATGTCCATAGCTGGGGCTGCTGAGGAGACCACTGAGGGAGGCTGGGGAGATTTACGGCGTGGGGTGGGCACTTGTGCAGAGGCCTGGATGTGGGAGGCTGAAGGCTCCGAGGGTCTCACAGGTTCCTGACACTCTGGGGAGTAGGGGTCGCACCTGGTAACATTTAGGGCGTACCATCCATTGTAACCCCAGTGTCGGGTGTAAGTCACCAAGTCTCCTGGCAACAGGTCCTCCCCGGGTGTCCTTCTGGGAGGTGAGTCTCCACGTCCCGCCGGGTCACAAACACTTCTAAATAAAGTCCAGGCTCCTGGATGAAGCCCCAACCACCTTTCAATTTAAAGCTCCGTACTGCACCCTTACGCCGCGGCTCCCACAGGGTTCCTTTATCTTTTCTCATCCTGTCCTTATCTGCCGGTCCTTCTCCAGGTTCGTTGCCGAAGCTTTTGGGATTCTCGCTGCTCCCTTTGTCACTCTGCTTCCCGCTCCCAACGTCTCCACTCTTCCTCCTGACGCCGGTTGTAATTCTCCTCCACCAGCATCTCCATGTCTCCACCATCAAACTGCAGCTTACGATGTCCGGTTTGCGGCAGCTCTCCTGGCGCCCCCCAGTCCTGGCGGCGCTCACCTGCGGAGGAAGCAGCCGGCTCTGGAACAGATGACAGTCGGGGCTCCGGTACAGACAGGTAGACCTCTGGTGCCTGCGCGGCCTCCTCCATGAGGACGGGTGTCGCTTCTTCTGTCTCAGCGATGGGGGCAGACAGTGGGATCTGGGGTGCTGCCGGTGCAGAGTTTTTTGCAGGAACGGGTGCCTCCACTGCGACAACGTCAACCGGATCACATTGCAAGGGCTGGGATGCCCGCACGGACTCCTCTACTAGAACGGGTGCCTCACCTTCCGGTACAGACACTTCAGGTAAGAGGGATTGGCGCCGCTCCAAGTTTAGTTTTAGGGTACGCCAGCTGGCTTCCATCTTGGCGACCTCCTCCAGGTGCCGGGCCAGGCCTCTTAGGGTATCCTCCGCTTCTTGCAGCGTAGGAGGGTTTCCAGGCGGTGCCCAACGGTGGTTCCGTGGCGATCGGGTCGCTTCCGTGGGGGGAGAGCTCTGACTGCTCCATCCCTTCACACTTCTGCTCGTGTCCATTAGCCATCTCTGCCAAGTCACATGTGTCATTAGCATCTGGAGAGGTCCCCTCTTTTGTAGTGAGGCGGGACCTTCGTGTTAGTTTCCGCACACTGAGGAGGATGAGGAGGCGGAACTGAAGAGCTGTGTGGCACGATCTTACATTGCAGTACCATTTAGAGTGGTCGGCCATCGTTTTTGCGCCACTGAGTGAGTGTACACCCACGAAGAGCACGCCCTTCTTCTTCACCAGTGCCTCGTCGTGACGCAGATATGGCGGAAAAATGGCAAATACATTCTCTGATGATTTTAGCAATTCTCAAGCACAAAACCAGTTCAATTCAGGCACACAGGACTCAGCTTATAGCGAGCTACAGAATCCTGTTCGTGACGCCCAAGTTGAGTCGCACAGAGCCAGAGGTTTTGGGGGTACTCGGCACCGAGCCCGTCGACTTCTATGGGGTATGTCACGGCTTTACCCGGCAATTGAATCAGAGTCTATTTTACTATGTAGAAGTGTATAAACTATAAATATATGTATATATATATATGTCACAATGACATGTATATATATATATGTATTCTATGTGTGTATATTTTGTGTTTACAACGACAGAAAGGTTTTTTTTTGTTGCGATATTTTGTTCCCATAGACTTACATGGGACTTCCGGTATCGAATCGGATATCGACGATATTTAGTGATATCGGCGATACCATTCCGATACGATATTTTTAGATATCGAGCAGTATCGCTCAACACTATTAATAAGTAACATTTACCACATGTCTACTTTACATCAGCACAATTTTGGAACCCAATTTTTTTTTGTTAGGAAGTTATAAGGGATAAAAGTTGACCAGCGATTTTTCATTTTTCTAACAAAATTTACAAAACCATATTTTTTAGGGACCACAACACATTGGAAGTCGTTTTGAGGTGTCTATATGATAGAATATACTCAAAAGTGACAACATTCTAAAAACTGCACCCCTCAAGGTGCTCAAAATCACATTCAAGAAATTTATTAACCCTTCAGGTGCTTCACAGGAATTTTTGTAATGTGAAAAAAAAATGAACAGTTAACTTTTTTTCACAAAAAAATTACTTCAGATACCAATTTTTCTATTTTGATGAGGGCATCCGGGAAAAAAGGACTTCAACATTTGTTGTGCAATTTCTCCTTAGTATGCCGATACCCCATATGAGGCAAAGAAACACTGTTTGGCTGCACGGTAGGACTCCGAAGGGAAGGAGTATCATTTGACTTTTTGAATGTAAAATTTCCTGAAATCATTAGCAGACATCATGTCCCATTTGGAGAGCCCCTGATGTGCATAAACAGTTTAAACCCCTCACAAGTGACACAATTTTGGAAACTAGACCCCTAAAGGAATGTATTTAGATGTGTGTTGAGCAACTTGAACGCCCAGGTGCTTCAAAGAAGTTCAAAACGTTGAGCTGTGAAAATAATAAAATCACATTTCCTCAAAAAATGTTATTTTAGCCCCAAATTTTGCATTTTCTCAAGGGTAACAGGAGAAATTGCACCATTCAATTTACTGTGCAATTTCTCCTGAGTATGCCAATACCCCACATATGGGGGAATATTACTTTTGAGGCACAATGTGAAGTTCAGAAGGGAAGAGGCACCATATTGCAGTTCAGATTTTGCTGGAATGGTTTGAGGATGCCATGTCACATTGACAGAGACCCTGAGGTGCCAGAAGAACAGAAATCCCCTATATGTAAACTCATTTTACAAACTACACTCCCCAATGAACTCATCCAGGGGTGCAGTGATCATATTGACACCACATGTGTCTCACAGAATTTTATACCATTGAACAGTGAAGAAAGAATAAATTACATTTTTACCAGTAAAATGTTGTTTTAGCCCCAAGTTTTTAATTTTTCTAAGGGCTAACAGGAATTTTTTTTACAACAACCTGAGGTCCATTTTTTCCTGAGTGTGCCAATACCTTACATGTAATCAGGAAATAATTTTCTGGCACAGTGCAAAACTCAGAAGGCAAGGAGCGCCAGATTTACTGTTATGGTTTGCAGGTGACATGACCAACTGGCAGAGCCCATGAGTTGCCATAACCGCAGAACTTCCCATAAGTGACACCATTTTACAAACTACACCTCTCAATGAATTCATCTAGGTTTGCAGTAATCATATTGAAACCATTGGTGTGTCACAGAATTTTATACCATTGGGCAGTGAAGAAAAAATAACTACATTTTTACCAACAAAATTTTGTTTTAGCCTGAGATTTTACATTGTCACACAAGAAGTAGGTAAAAATGGCACCAAAATCTGTCCCACAATTTCTACTGAATGTGGCAATACCCCATATGTGGTTGAACAGTACAGCTTAGCCATATGGAGAGACTCGGGAGGAGCAGAGCGCTATTTGCCTCTTGGAGTCCAGATTTTCCTAGAACAGTTTGAGGACTCCATATACAGAGCCCCTAATTACTATTAGAGCAGAATACCCCCTCAAGTGACCCCATTTTGGAAATTATACTTCTTTGGGAATTTATCTACATATATAGTGACGATTTTTACATCATGGGTATTTTCCAGCACAAGCAGTAATGAGTATTGCAGTGTGAAAATTGCAAACTGCCATTGAAGTGACCAGTACAATGTAGTGACCAGTGCATAGCAATCACCAGTATGTTATACCCTGCCTGTGCTTCTGGAGACATGCACCCATAAGTTAGGTGGGCTCTCATTGCTTCAGAAATGCTCAGAAGGGAGTGGGCATTTGGATTTGGGAGCACAGAATTTGCTGAATTTCTTTTGGAAGGCTATGGAGCCATTCGCTTTTCCAGAGCCTTTGTAATACCAGTAGCGTGGAAGCCCCCTATATTTCGGTTAACAGATGACAGACCTGAGTGAGCACTTGCTTTTTTTGTGGATTGAGTCGAAGCTTTTATTGGAAACATTTTACATAATGTTAATGTTAAGGGTCACAGTTATACGGCACTCTACGCTGAGCATTTACTTTGGGTTGTCCATCTAAATCTCCGAGTGACATGATTCAGAGGAATCCCCGAGAGATCCAGTCACTATAATGAGGCAGCAGAGTTACTCTGGACTCCGTCTAGCCTCTGTTGAGCAGTGTACTTTTTTCAGAAGTGCACAAAACTGTGGCCAACAGCACTTTTACGCATGCCTAAAAAAGAAAGACAGACAACATCGGATCACAGGTCAGACATCGTCCACAGTGCCTCCATTTGCCTCATTATAGGGAATTTTCCACCAGAGATTCCATCTGAATCATATATTTCAGAGATTTACACGGAAACCCCAGAGCAAGTGCTCAGTGCAGAGCGCAGGATAAATGTTGGCCAAGCCTTACTTTGATCTTTGGGAGGCAAAATGAACAAACCAACAGCAGGTGAAGAATTGGTTTTATTTATTTTTTACGCCGTTCCTCGTGCAGTATAAGTGATTAGGCAACTTTATTCTTCGGGTCAGTGAGATTACAGCGATACCAGATTTATATCGGGTTTTTATGTTCGGCTGCTATCAGAAACTAAAAGACGCTTTTTATTGCAAAACACAGTATTTACATCACCATATTTTGAAAGCTATAATTTTTCCATATTGTGGCAGAGTCATGTGAGGGCTTGTTTTTTGTGGGACGAGTTGACGTTTTTATTGGCAACATTTTCGGCATATGACACTTTTTGATCGCTTTCTATTCCATTTTTTGGGAGGCAGAATGAACAAAATCCAGCAATTCAGGATTTTTTTTTGGGGGGGTGGGTATGCCGTTCCGTGTGTGGTAAAATTGATAGGGCAGTTTTATACTTCGGGTGATTACGATTACATCAATACCTCATCTATATAGTTTTTTTATGTTTTGGCGCTTTTACACAATATCTACTTTTATATAGAAAAAATAATTATTTTTGCATCTCTTTTTTTCTGACAGCTACAACTTTTTTATTTTTCTGCTGATGGAGCTCTATGGCAGCTTGTTTACCTGGGCCAAGATGACGTTTTCAGTGATACCTTGCTTATTTATATTCCATTTTTTTTTTATCGCTTTTTATTCCACTTTTTGTTCCGCTGTATCATGATAAAGCATTGTTTTTTGTCTTTTTTTATGGTGTTCACTAAAGGGCTTAATTAGTGGGACAGTTTTATAGATCGGGTTGTTGCGGATGCGACAATGCCAAATACGTGTACTTTTATTGTTTATATTTTTTCATGCAAATATTTATTTATAGATACAATATCTTTTGATTTTTTATTATTATTTTTGTTTTTTCTTTATATTTTTAAAATTATTTATAAAATTTTTAACTTTTTTTTACTTTTTTTACTTTGTCCCACTATGGGACTTCTATTTTTGCAGGTTGATCGCTTGTATAGTATGGGGATGCAGCAGATAAATACAGAAGCGGTGCAAGTGTTTCTATTATGCTTTTACTCTGAAGGTATGCCACACTGAACAATATCGCTAACGGGATCGCTAAATAACGTCACTATTTAGCGATCCCGTTAGCGATGTTGTTCAGTGCGGCAGCTTCCAGCGACGAGCTTCCTGCTGTGATCTCGCTCGTCGCTGGAATCGCTCCGGACCCTATTTTATCGTCGGCGCTCCCGCTGGGTAAGTATATATCGCTAGTGTGGCACCTTTTCTTAGCGATTTAGCGGTACTTTGTACCGCTAAAGTCGTTAAGAAGATCGCTAACGGCGATAGCGTCGTTAACTATATCGCTAAATGTGGCCGCACTTAGCGATATAGAAACAATCCGCTAGCGATCGCATTGTATGCGTCGTTATCGTGATCGCTAGCGGGATTGTTTAGTGTGGCAGTACCTTGACTCATGGTTTTATCTTACACATACTGATATAATGCACTGACTAAATACTGCATGTGTCAATGTCAACTTGGCCTAAAGTTGATGCAGAGGACTGTTTTGCAAGCTGTGATTGGCTGCATTGGACACATACCCATTTGGCTGGTAGAAGATAGTAAGAGATTACGGACATAGCAAAAAGGCAATGGTATTTACCAGCCAAGGTCACAAAGCAAAATGTACAAACAGGATGCCCACTTGATTGAATAGTAGTGGCATGTAATAGGCTGTTGGCTGGGCACTGGGCCATACATGTGTGGGACTTGCACCCTATGAGAAGCTTCATCTGTGTGCAATTCTAATACTAGGCAATCATTCCCTCAATGATAGGTAGGCTGAGAGTGGTTGTTTCATCAGTATCTTGTACTTGTGTTACCTTCTTTAGAAAGAGAGTCTGCTGCATCCTGTTTGTACATTTTACTTTGTGACCTTGGCTGGAGGCCTTTTTCCTACGTCTATAATTGAATTATTTTGAGAATTTTTAAAGTTCCTTTTATTTCTTTAGATGTACTTTTTATTTTAACCCCTTACTGTCCAATGACGTGCACAGTCCGTCATGGCAAGTGCCAGTTCCGGCACCAGGACGGACTGTGCACGTCATGCCTTTGATCTACCACTGTGTGTAAACACGCACTGGTAGATCAGTGCCGACAGCTGTCACAGACAGCTGACAGGCACGCCAAGCGGTGCGGGGACCTTTGCCGTCGGTCCCCGCACCCACAGCGCTGTGATTGGTCAGTCAATCTGACTGACCAAACACAGCAGCGATCGCGCAGGAGAAGCTGAAATTTCAGCTTCTCCAGCGCGATCAATGCAGGATCCGGCACTGCAGTGGCCAGGATTCCTGCACTGACAGCCAGGAGTGGAGCCCCACCGCCCCTGGCTGTTAACCCCCTGACTGCTGCGATCGAGCGCGATCGCAGAGCTCAGGGGGGGAGGCAGAGGGTCGGGAGCTCCCTCTGCCTCAGATCGGCGCCCTGCAATGTATTTGCAGGGCCTGATCTCTGCCTTGATGACCCGGGGGTTGTCATGACAACCTCCGGGTCATCTAGCTACGGAAAACTCCTGTGATCATGTTCACAGCAGCTTTCCCCATAGGTACAATGCATTGCAATGCTGGAGCATTGCAATGCATTGTAACTGCCATAAAAAGTAAAAAAAGTGAAAGTCCCATAAAGGGACAAGTTAAAAAAAATCATTTTTTAAAAAAATTGTAAAAAAAAATATTAAAAAATAATTAAAAAAAATCCCCTAAAAAATACACATTTTTATGTAATAAAAAAAATAAAAAACAAAAAAATACACATGTTAGGTATCGCCACGTCCGTAAAAATCCCATCTATAAAAGCGTAACCCTAGTTAACCCCTTCAGTGAAAGCCGTAAAAAAAAAATACAAAAAAGTAGTAAATTATACTTTTTCCAAGCGGTATCATCCTACCGCTTGGAAAAAGTGCAATAACACGCGATCAAAAAGTCAGATATAAATAATCATGGTACCGCTGAAAACGTCATCTTGTCCCGCAAAAAACAAGCTGCTATTCAGCATTATCAGCGAAAAAATAAAAAAGTTATAGCTCGCGGAATAAACTGATGCAAAAATAATTATTTTTTCTATAAAATTTTTATTGTGTAAAAAACGCCAAAACATAAAAAAAAAATATAAATGAGGTATCGCTGTAATCGTAGTGATCTGAAGAATAAAGCTCCTTTATCAATTTTACCACACGCGGAACGGAGGAAAAAAAAAAAATTCCTGAATTGCTGGTTTTTGTTCATTTTGCATCCACAAAAATCGGAATAGGAAGCGATCAAAAAACGTTATGTGCCCGAATATGATACCAATAAAAACGTCAGCTCGTCCCGCAAAAAATAAGCCCACAGATAACTCTGTCGGCCGAAATATGGAAAAATTATAGCTCTCAAAATACGGCTATGTAAAAATTTCTTACAAAAAATTATTCCAAAAAAAGCATCTTTTAGTGTGTGACAGAAGCTAAACATGAAAAAAGGATGTAAATCTGGTATCGCTGTAATCGCACCGATCCGAGGAATAAAGTCGCCTAATCACTAATACCGCACGAGGAACGGCGTAAAAAAGAAAACCAATTCTTCACCTTTTGTGGATTTGTTCATTGTGCCTCCCAAAGATCGCAGTAAGGCGATCACAGTGGTTCCCCCCCACATATGGGGTATCAGCGTACTCAGGACAAAATGCACAATAGCTTTTGGGGTCCTATTTCTCCTGTTACCCTGGGGGCAAAAAGGTCATTTTTGTGGAAAAAAATATGATTTTTTTATTTTCATGGCTCTACGTTATAAACTTCTGTGAAGCCCTTGGGGGTTCAAAGTGCTCACCACACATCTAGATAAGTTCCTTGAGGGGTCTAGTTTGCAAAATCGGGTCATTTGTGGGGGGTTTCTACTGTTTAGGCACATCAGGGGCTCTCCAAGCGCGACATGACACCCATAGACCATTCCATCAAAGTCTGCATTTAAAAACGGTGCTCCTTCCCTTCCGATCTCTGCCATGCGTCAAAATAGTGGTTCCCCCCACATATGGGATATCAGCGTACTCAGGACAAATTGCACAATAGCTTTTGGGGTCCTATTTCTCCTGTTACCCTTATAAAAATAAAAATTTGGGGGCAAAAAGATTATTTTTGTGGAAAAAAATATGATTTTTTTATTTTCACTGCTCTACGTTATAAACTTCTGTGAAGCACTTGGGGGTTCAAAGTGCTCACCACACATCTAGATAAGTTCCTTGGGGGGTCTAGTTTCCAAAATGGAGTCACTTGTGGGGGGTTTCTACTGTTTAGGCACATCAGGGGCTCTCCAAACGTGACATGACACCCTCTGACCATTCCATCAAAGTCTGCATTTGAAAAAGGCGCTCCTTCCCTTTCGAGCTCTGCCATGCGTCAAAATAGTGGTTTACCCCCACATATGGGGTATCAGCGTACTCAGGACAAATTGCAAAATAACTTTTGGGGTCCTGTTACCCTTTGGAAAATAACAATTGGGCGTGGAAAGATCATTTTTGTGGAAAAGATATGATTTTTTAATTTTACTGCTCTACGTTATAACCTTCTGTGAAGCCCTTTGGGGTTCAAAGCTCTCACCACACATCTAGATAAGTTCCTTGGGGGGTCTACAGTCATGGCCAAAAGTTTTGAGAATGGCACAAATATTAATTTTTACAAAGTCTACTGCTTCACTTTTTCTAATGGCAATTTGCATATACTCCAGAATGTTATAAAGAGTGATCAGCTTAAGAGCAATTACTTGCAAAGTCAATATTTGGCTAGAAAATGAACTTTATCCCCAAAACACATTTCAACATCATTGCAGCCCTGCCTTAAAAGGACCAGCTAACCTCTTTTCAGTGATTGCTCCATTAACACAGGTGTGGGTGTTGATGAGGACATGGCTGGAGATCAATCTGTCATGATTAAGTAAGAATGACACCACCCGGACACTTTAAAAGGAGGCTGGTGCTTGGCATCATTGTTTCTCTTCTGTTAAACATGGTTATCTCTAAAGAAACACATGCAGTCATCATTGCAATGCACAACAATGGCCTAACAGGGAAGAGTATCGCAGCTAGAAAGATAGCACCTCAGTCAACAATCTATCGCATCATCAAGAACTTCAAGGAGAGAGGTTCCATTGTTGCCAAAAAGGCTTCAGGGCGCCCAAGAAAGACCAGCAAGCGCCAGGACAGTCTCTTAAAAGTGTTTCAGCTGCGGGATCGGGCTACCAGCAGTGCAGAGCTTGCTCAGGAATGGCAGCAGGCAGGTGTGAGTGCATCTGCACTCACTGTGAGGCGGAGACTCTTGGAGCAAGGCCTGGTCTCAAGGAGGGCAGCAAAGAAGCCACTTCT
>JARQOD010000004.1:117752021-117800020 GCA_033576555.1 Oophaga sylvatica
TTGCCAGCATAATACCGGCCACAGCATTGCATAATTGGCGGTTAAAAAAAAGGGGGGATCCCCCGAAAAAAATTTGGCGGGGGGTCCCCCCTATTTTTTTAACCAGCCAGATGAAGCAGACTGCTGAGGCCTGGTTTTTCAGGCTGTTAAAGGGATCCAATATCCATGGACCTTGCCAGCCTGATAATACCAGGCCATCAGCAGTCTGCTTAGCTTGGTGGTAACAAAAATTAGGGTTTCCCCTCGAAAAAAAAAACGGCGTGGGGTCCCCCTATTTTTGTTAACCAGCCAAGTAAAATGTAGACTGCTGCGGCCATGGTTTTAAAAAGGGACTGTCAAGACCCATGGATTTTGGCCCCTCACAGCCTGATAATACCAGGCTCAGCAGCCCCACATTGGCGCATCAAAGATGTGCCAATTGTGGCACTTTACCGGCTCTTCCCACTTGCCCAGTAGCGGGGCAAGTGGGGTAAAAAAGGGGTTAATGTCACCGTTGATTGCACGTGAAATAAGCCGGTTAAAAATGGGGGCGTCAATAAGACCCCGATCCATTTTTAATCCCAAGTTTTAAATGTTTAAAAAAAGACACAGCCAGAAAAAAGTATTTTAATGAAATAAAAGAGACAACACCAGTTTTCATTAATTTATTATACACTCATTACTGCGACGCCATCGATCTCCTGTAAAAAGAAAAAAAAAAACAAACCAACAGTATACCACCTGTCCGACGCAATCCATATAACGACAGTCCCACGACGATCCAGCTCTGCTACATCGGAATGCCAGGCAGAGCCTGACATCCCGGCGCAGCACAGCTGATTACCTGCTTTCCCGGCGGTGACGTCATCGGACTGCTTTACGACCGCGATTACCCGGCAGTCACTGCAGTTATCGCGAGAAACTGCATGTGACCGCCAGGGAGAAGAGGATGGCGGCCATCAAGCAGTCCAGGACGTGACCGCCGGAGATCTTCTGCCGGGTAAGTGCCGCTGACTCCTGACAGACCCGACAGACGGACACTGACAGTGACATTCCGATTCCAGTATCCGATATGACGAAAATATCGGAACTCGGAATCGGAATTCCGATACAGCCAATATCGGCCGATACCCGATATTTGCAGTATCGGAATGCTCAACCCTACCTATGATAGCTGTTGCTCCCATGACCCCATGTGTGACAAGTAGATGTAATAAAAATACAACATTTTAATAGTTGACATCACATAAGAAAAGACCACAATTCATTAGATAAATAAGTTTTTTATTAAAAAAGGTATCAATGTAGAAATATATAAACAACAAAAAAAACTTTTGTAAAACATTTTAAAAACTACAACTGCTGGTAAGATGGATCATTGCCATTACCATGCTGCCTCTGCGGTGTATAAAAATAAGGGGGGCACCAGCGTTTGGGTTTGCAGGATTTAGCACAATTGGGTTCGGCACAGGATTGTTGGGCCATGAGTAGTCCGGGTACTGCGTTCTTGGCATGACGACATATCTGTTATCCAGGTTTCCAAAAGACGCTTGAGTCAGTACCTCAAACATGAGTCTTTTTGCATGAAGCCGCTGAACAGGATCCAGTGTAGGCAGCTTCTCATTAGCGAAGTATGCAAACCCTGTTATTTTAGTTTGGTCTTTTTCTGCCGTAAGCACTTTTTTCGCAATTTCCACCAATTCAGGAGTAGCCGAGGTGGTGGAGGTGGTGGGAGCCTTCCTTTTCCTTCCTGAAAGTGAAAGCCGGCGCCGCACAGATGAGGATGGTGGCTCTTCTTCATCTTGGATCAACGCCATGCTGTCTTCTTCTGCTGGAGGTGTGGAGACAGCCTCTTCTGTGTCCTGCATGAACAAAAAACAAATGGTAAATCACAAAGACAAAGAAATTAATCTTCACTAGTGTTGAGCGATACGATACCGCAAGTATCGGGTATCGGCCGATATTAGCTGTTTCGGCCTTTCGATACTTAGTTCCGATATTTTCCATATATCGTATACCGGAATCGGAAGTTCCCATAATTCTTTGAGAGGCAATGTGATTTTAGTCAGCCAATGAGGAATCCTAAGAAGTGTGGGCACATCCTGTACTGCTGCGGTCATGTTAACTAATGGCATGGCTGTGATTGGATGCTGAAATGATGTCAGAATGCACTATAAAAGGCGCCGCCGCCATTTTAGCGTCACTGTGCTGTGAATTCAGTAAGGGACAGAACGCTGCTGTGCTGACTCTGAGGGACAGTTAGAGATTGCGATTTAGTGTACTGTGCTGTAGGCAGGCTAGCACCAACCGCTGTGTAAAGCTTCCTTTTGCCTGCAGTGTTGTTTTAACAGCTCTGCAAGGTGTGTGTGAGTGCAGGTGACGCTGCAGTTTGCTCTGCATGCAACACTGTCTGTAGGCATCTGCACGTGTCACTCACAGACTCTTTTTTTTTTCTTCAGTGTATTCTTGCTGCTCCATGCAATTTAACTACGCGCTTCCATCCGTATCCAATACATTGGTTGCAAACACTATAGAAGTAGACAAAGGAGTAGCCTTTCACAGATTGTGAACAGTTGTGTTTCAGTGTTCACTTCAGTCTGTGTTTTTTATTTTTTGAGTGCACATCACGCTCCAGTTACTTGTTCAAGCACTGCTGCTTGTACTCTGCTGAGCGTGTCTCAGTGCCTCATCCTTTTCATTTCTCTCCAATTGGTTCTGCTCCATTCCATTTAAAATAAATATAATCTATTAGTGTGACGCGCTTCCATCCGTATCCAATACATTGGTTGCAAACACTATAGAAGTAGACAAAGGAGTAGCCTTTCACAGATTGTGAACAGTTGTGTTTCAGTGTTCACTTCAGTCTCTGCGTAATAACCACACTTAGGTCTTATAACTTTTCTGACTTTCTTTATCAATCTACCAAGATGAAGAAGGCAGGGAGTAAGGCACGTGGTCGTGGCCGTGGAGTTTCAGCACGGAGAGGACGTGGGGATTCTGTGGCTGCTGCCGCCCTCAGTGACACAGCATCCACCAGTTTTACCCATGAGCGTTCCTTTATGCGCAGTTTGGTAGGAGCTCGGCGTGCCCCCCTGCTGCGGGAAGAACAAATTGAAGCCGTTGTTGGTTAGATGGCAGCCAATGCATCGACTTCAATTCCTTCCACCTCCTCTCAGGAACACAACACTGTTGAGCAACCATCTGTCTGTTCACCGCCTGTCAAATTGGCGAGGCAGTCAGAGAGTTCTGTACAGGAGCCAGCTGAGTCTCTGCTTCTGTTCTCAGAATCTGTTGGCTCGCAAAAACGGGCACAGGCAAGCAGCATTCTGCAATTTGAAGAAGAGGGAGTATGCAGTGATGCGCAACAGCTGTGTCTCTCTCAATCTGAAGAGGCGGGTGAGCCAGTGCCGATGGACAGCACACCGCAGAACGCATCTTATGATGATGATGAGACTCAGGTGCCAGGTTTTGTGGAGCATGGTGCTGCCCAGACCATCCAACAGCAGCAGGTGTTGGAAGAGGGTAGTGGAGATGATGAAGTCCGAGACCAAACATGGCGTGAGCAACAGGAAGGTGGTGGGAGCAGCTCTGAGGAAGAGATTGTCCCAACGGTACAAAGAGGAGGGAGAGGTAGGCTGCAGACTCGTTTGCCTGTAGCCTCCAGTTTGGCACCTGTTGGGAGCAGTTCTCTTACAAATGTCAAAATTGGCGCTCCCATGACTTGCACTGCGTGGTCCTTTTTTGACAGACTTGTAGATGATATTTGCTATGTTCAATGCAAGCTGTGTAAGCAAAAAGTTAAAAGAGGTAAAAATATCAGTAACCTGAATACCACAAATATGTGGAAACATGTGCGGACAAAGCACGTAGCTGAGTTACAAAGACACACTGGAGATGTAGGCCAACCTACAGCAGCACCTACATCTTCAGGTCGTGTTGGAGCCTCTACCTCCAGCTCACACACACCTGGTTCGGCTTCCTCACAGGATCTCCATGGAAGAACCTCGGTCACTGTTGTCCATAGACAAACTGTTATTCCACCCACAGCAGCAAGTTCACAGTCATCGTCACACTCCCAGACCACAAAACAGCCATCGGTACCACAGGCATGGGATAAAAGACGGCCATACTCGGCAAACCATCCACGAGCACAGGCTCTGAATGCTGGCATTGCAAAACTCCTGTCCCTTGAAATGCTGTCATTCAGGCTGGTGGAGACTGACAGTTTCAGGAACTTTATGGCATTGGCAGTCTCACAATATAATGTGCCAAGCCGATTTTATTTCAGCAGGCAAGCCGTCCCTGCTCTGCAAAAACATGTCGAGGGAAACATTAAACATGCGCTACTAAACGCCGTCAGTAGCAGAGTCCACCTGACCACCGATGCGTGGACCAGTACCCATGGCCAGGGACGATACCTTTCCCTCACTGCCCATTGGGTCAATGTTGTGGAGCCGGGTACAGATCTTGCCAGTGGCGCTGTACGTGTTCTGCCAACTCCAAGGATTGCAGGAATCCAGTCTGTACACATTGATTCCTCCTCCTACTCCAGTTCCTCAGAATCATCGCTGCACGAGCCGTCACGGTATACCTCCACATGGACCCGTGAACGCTTACCTGTTGCGACCGATATGAGCACGCCGTGGCCAAACGTCAACAGGCCGTCCTGAAATTAATTTCCATGGGGAATCGAAGCCACACAGCGCAGGAGCTCTGGGATGCCATCAAGCAGGAGAGCGACGTGTGGTTTTTGTCAGCTAATCTCCAGCCAGGCTTGGTAGTGTGTGACAATGGCCGAAATCTGGTGGCAGCCCTGTGCCTTGGCAACCTCACTCACATACCATGTCTGGCACATGTGCTCAACTTGGTCGTGCAGAGTTTTTTGAGGGACTATTCGGATCTTGATGCACTGCTGCACAAGGTCCGCCTAGAGTGCGCTCACTTGCAACGTTCCAGCATGGCCAGATCGCGCATTGCAGCTCTGCAAGTCAGATTTCGCCTTCCTGAACATCGCATCATATGTGACGTACCCACCAGGTGGAATTCCACGTTACATATGTTGGAGCGGTTGTGTGAGCAGCAGCCAGCAGTAATGGAGTATCAGCTGCAACAGGCGCAATCAACTCGCAATTTGCGCCGTTCACACTTCACTACTACTGAGTGGGCCTCTATGAAGGACATCTGCGACGTTTTGCGTGCGCTTGGTGTCTCAACGCGGATGGCGAGTGCAGATGATGCACTAGTCAGCATGACTGTCCCCTTATCTGCCTGCTTCAGAAATCACTGAAAGCACTAAAGGAAGAGGTTTTGGAAGAGGTGGAGGATGAGGAGTCACAAATTCAATTACCTTCAGGACAGTCATCGCAACGTGATTCCTCACAAGGGGCTGGGCAGGGCTCACTTTGTGAGGAGGATGAGGAGGAGGAGGAGGAGTAAGTGGAGGAGGAAGAAATCCCTACAGAGGGAGGTACACAACGCTCTAGTCAGTATGTAGAGCGAGGGTGGGGTGATGCAGAGGAGGCAGAGATGACGCCTCTTCCAGAGGACAGCCTTTGTTGGCCAGTTGGGAGTCTGCAGCACATGGTTGATTTCATGCTTCAGTGCCTGAGAAACGACCGCCGCATCGCCCACATTCTCACCACGTCAGATTATTGGGTGTACACCCTCCTAGACCCTCGCTACCGGGACAACTTACAAACCCTCATCACACCAGTGAACCGGGACCGTAAAATGCAGGAGTACCAAGACACACTGGTGCAATCCATACTGTTGTACATTCCAGCCGAGAGAGCTGCTGCTGCTGCTACTGCTTTACAAAGCAGCTCTGTGCGTCGAGGCAGTGTAGACACCTCTACAACAAGAGGGAGCACAAGCAGCGCCTCTGCACAGCGCAAGAGCTGTATGTTACAAATGTGGCGAAGTTTTGTGACAGCGCCAGCAAGGTCTACACCATCCGAGACGGCTCCAGTCACCAGGAAGAAACGTTTCCGTAAGATGGTGACAGACTACTTGGCTTTCCCTCTAAGTGTACTCCCAGATGCCTCTTCCCCTTTCAAATTTTGTGTCTCTAAGTTGGATACATGGCCAGAGCTTAGCCAGTATGCATTGGAGGTGCTGGCTTGCCCTGCTGCCAGTGTATTATCTGAGCGCGTCTTTAGTGCTGCAGGTGGTGTAGTAACAGACCGTCGCATGCGACTATCCTCAGAGAATGTAGACCGGCTTACTTTTCTGAAAATGAACAAGGCATGGATCTCACCTGAATTTGCCTGTCCGTTTTCAGATTAAATAAATGTTTGGCAACGTTTTCCATGTCTCCTGTTATGTTCATCTTTCTACCACCTGAACTCTACTTTCTGGGCTACAACACCGCCATTTGTTGCTCGTAAGTAATTGGCAGGGGTACTGACTCCTGGCCAGCCTGGTTATAGCACGACAGCTGTTTCCTGGCAGTGTGAACGTCAATTATCCTCCAATAAGTTGTGCTGTCGTGTTGCATTCGGGTTAGCCGACTCTATGGTGCCTGCAGTTTAGGTGATTCCTATGTGTGCTGTGGGATATGTAAATAAAGGCTGTTTCCATTGTGACAATAGGACAAGCACCCACTGTAGGACTGTGTGATTCGGTAACTGCGGACGGCTTGCGTCCTGTCAACTTACATTTTCATGGGTGCGTTCTGCAACCCGTCCGGGGTCCAGTACCGTCAACTGGTTCTCCCCAGTGCCTTTGGCCTAGGTGCCTCCATCTCCATATCCGAGTTCCACCAACGTCTGCTGGTCCTTGGTAGTGCTTTGGAGCACAGGTACCTCCTGCTTAGTAACCGTGTCACAGTAACGTCAGCTGGTACTCGGTTGTGACATTGCCTCTTTTCCTTCTGCTACCCGTCCGGGGTCCAGTACCGTCAACTGGTTCTCCCCAGTGCCTTTGGCCTAGGTGCCTCCATCTCCGTATCCGAGTTCCACCAACGTCTGCTGGTCCTTGGTAGTGCTTTGGAGCACAGGTACCTTCTGCTTAGTAACCGTGTCACAGTAACGTCAGCTGGTACTCGGTTGTGACATTGCCTCTTTTCCTTCTGCTGCCCCTCCGGGTTCCAGCACAGTCAGCTGGTCCTCGTTACTTCCATTGTCTCTTGCTCCATCTGATACCCGTCAGGGTTCCAGTAACGTCAGCTGGTTCTCGGAAATTAGACGACCTTAAAGACCACCCAGAAGAAGATGACGACAACAAGGACGACGAGCATGAAGCCAACCAGCCTGAACACCATCACAAAGAAAAAATAAAAGATTACCCAGAAGAAGATCACCAACAGGACAAAGAAGGTTAAGACAAACTACAAGATACAGAACAAGAGACAGAAGAACAATAAGCAGAAGATCAAAAAGCAGAAGAACATGAAGTATAAGACCAAAATGAAGAGCAAAATATATGCTCTAAATTCTAAGCAGAAGAAGACTAAGCAGTGTATGGGGGTGAGTCCGTTCCTCCTCGTGGTGCCCCTGGAAAATGCCTGCTGCAGGCTAAACTGAACACGGACAAATACTGTTGTAATTTAAATCTTTTGTGACAGCAAGAACGGAAGGATGAACAATTCATACTTTTACAGATTACAAGTACAGGAATCTCTGTCACAAATAAGAATATGATGAAGAAGATGAAGAGGAAGAAGATGAAGAATTTGAATATGAAGAAGATTAATTAGTTTAATAATAACAATATGAGTAATGTAAACAAAAACATGAATAGCAAGAAGTTTAAGAAGAAGATTAAGAAGGTGAAGATGAAGAATAATTTGATGAGAAAGATGATGCTGCTGAAGATTATGAAGGAGAAAGTGTGGCACTGGCAAAAGTTAAAAAGGTGCAGAGCATGGAAGTTGTGAAACATACATATTTGCCAAAATAAAAAAATTTAACAACATTGTCAATTTGTTAGTGAATCCAAACGTATTTCCAAAAAAATATATATTAATGCTATTCCAATTGCATTGGGTTAAACATGTATGTTGTCACGCGGTCTTATGATATGTGTACGATGTCAGTAAACTATTCTTAAAAGAACAACACTCTATACAACATATAGATTAGCAACATCAGCATGTAAATATAGAATAGATTTACCTGACACGATATCCGTTGAACTCAGGGTTAATCTTGAGGACTTGATACACTGTCACAGGAAAGAGGAGGACCGGGGGTCTAACCTGACCCTAAACTGGGGTCCTAACTAAACCCTCACCTTGGAGGTACTGATAATGGTTCAGAGGTCCAAGTCTCCAGCCTAACCCTGTCTCCTATCAGTCCCTGAACCCTGTAATCAGTCCTAAGAAGGATTCTGATTACCACCAAAGGGATATGGGCTGATCTCTGCTAAATACACAGATTAGACATATAAGACAGACTGGAGAAAACACAGACTTGCATACACACTCAAACACAGAAGGAACATAAATGATCTGGGATATTAAACTATAAGAAGGTGAGCTTAAAACAACTAAGGAGCTCTTTAACTTAAGTCTATACAGATACAATCCTATCTGTGGTCTGCATGAAGAATTTCACTGGCAACTCCCAACACAGACAACCAGAGATTTAAAGGAAACCAATCAACAAATAATTAATTGCAGCCGGGAGAAAACTGCACCCAGTCCCAGAACTGAGCACAGACAGAATTAACTCCCTAACTGCCAAACACAAAGAAACAGCAACTCAGCTGTGAGAAGTCAGAATGTGCAACCGCGACGATCTTCGTGGCGATGCACACATGACAGTACCCCCCCTTCTACGAGGGGCCTCCGGACCCTCAGGGCCAGGTTTGCCCGGGTGAGTTCTGTGGAAGGTCCGCACCAAACGATCTGCGTTAATGTCAGACGCAGGAACCCACGTCCTCTCCTCTGGACCATACCCCTTCCAATGCACCAAGTACTGAAGGGACCGGCGATTCAGACGTGAGTCAATGATCTTTGACACTTGAAACTCCAAGTTACCATTGACCACCACTGGAGGAGGAGGTAGAGGTGATGGTATGACTGGTGCCACGTACCTCTTAAGTAATGACTTGTGGAACACATTATGAATTTTAAACGTAGGAGGGAGGTCCAGACGAAATGCCACAGGATTAATTATGGAACTGATCCTGTACGGCCCGATGAATCTGGGGCCCAGCTTCCAGGAGGGAACTTTAAGTTTTATATTCCTGGTAGACAACCATACCAGATCGTTCACATTAAGATCTGGACCAGAAACTCTCCTCCTATCAGCCATACGTTTATAACGGTTCCCCATAGCACTCAGATTATTCAATACACCTCTCCACACTGAAGCAAGTGACGACGAGAAACGCTCCTCCTCAGGAACCCCAGAAGGGCCCCCCCCATTGAATGTACAAAACTGGGGATGAAAACCATATGCCCCAAAAAACGGGGACTTACCAGTGGACTCGCTCCGCCTGTTGTTAAGAGCGAACTCTGCCAGAGGCAAGAAAGAAGACCAGTCCTCCTGGTTCTCTGAGACAAAACACCGAAGATAAGTCTCTAGCTTTGATTCAGACGCTCTGTCTGACCATTGGTCTGCGGATGAAAAGCCGAGGAAAATGACAATTGCATCCCCCGACGTAAACAAAATGCCCTCCAAAACTTGGACACAAACTGAGACCCCCTATCTGACACCACATCAGAAGGCAACCCATGAAGTCTCACAATCTCCCCAATGAAACCTGCGCCAGAGTTTTAGCATTAGGGAGGGCAGGAAGAGCAATGAAATGTGCCATCTTACTGAACCTGTCAACAACCACCAGTATGACAGTCTTCCCTGACGACTGAGGAAGGTCCGTGATGAAGTCCATAGACAAATGAGTCCATGGACGCTCCGGAAGTTTCAAGGGTAAGAGGGTCCCAGACGGACGGGTATGAGGGGTCTTAGAGCGAGCACAAACCCCACAGGACGCGACAAAAGTTAAAACATCTTTATTAACGTTAGGCCACCAAAACCGGCGAGAAAGGAGATCTAAAGTAGCCTTACTCCCTGGATGTCCTGCTAAAGCAGAATTATGATGTGCCTCAATAACCTTTTGTCTCAACTGATTTGGGACAAACAGTCTCCCTGGAGGTCCTGCAGGGGCGTCCCCCTGAGCTCTAACACCTCCTCCTCAAGCTCAGAACATACAGCCGACACTACCACCCCTCCTGAAGGATGGGAATCGGGTCATCCATTTTCCCGGCCCCTGGGAAACTGCGAGACAAGGCATCCGCCTTAACATTCTTAGATCCAGGGCGATAAGTGACAACAAAATTAAACCTGGTAAAAAACAACGACCATCGAGCTTGTCTGGAATTCAGACGCTTAGCAGATTCCAAATACAGCAGGTTCTTGTGATCAGTAATGACGGTGACCGGGTGGACTGCCCCCTCCAAAAAGTGACGCCATTCTTCAAAAGCCAACTTAATGGCCAAAAGTTCCCTATTGCCGATATCATAATTCCTTTCGGCGGACGACAATTTTTTAGAAAAGAAAGCGCACGGATGCCATTTACCAGGGGACGGACCCTGGGACAATATTGCACCCACCCCTACGTCAGACGCGTCCACCTCCACAACGAACGGCTGAGATGCATCTGGTTGGATGAGAACGGGTGCCGAAGCAAAACATTTTTTCAAAGAGGAAAAAGCTTGGCAAGCTTTGTCCGACCATTTAGAAAAATCCGTCCCTTTTCTTGTCATGTCAGTGAGAGGTTTGACAACAGATGAGAAATTACAAATAAATTTCCGGTAGTAGTTAGCAAACCCCAGAAAACGCTGCAGAGCCATAAGATCCTCTGGCTGATCCCATTCAAGCACTGCTCTCACCTTTTCAGGGTCCATACGGAAACCGGAGGCTGACACCAAGAAACCCAAAAACTGAAGTTCCTGTACGGCGAATACACACTTTTCCAGTTTGGCGTATAGTTTATTGTCTCGCAAGATCTGCAACACCTGTCTCACATGCTCCTGGTGAGACACAAGATCTGGTGAGTAAATTAAAATGTCATCCAATATACGACCACAAACAGCCCCACCAGATGACGAAAAATGTCATTAACAAAATGTTGGAATACTGCTGGTGCAGTAGTCAGACCAAAAGGCATGACAAGGTTCTCATAATGTCCCTCCGGCGTGTTAAACGCCGTTTTCCACTCATCCCCCTCTTTTATCCTAATCAGATTATACGCCCCCCTGAGATCCAATTTAGAGAACATTTGGCGCCAACAATTTGATTGAAGAGATCAGGAATCAGAGGGAGTGGATACGGATCTCGAACAGTAATCCGATTAAGTTCGCGGAAATCCAAGCAAGGGCGTAGGCCTCCATCTTTTTTCTTCACAAAGAAGAACCCCGCGGCCACTGGGGAAGATGAAGGTCTAATATGCCCTTTGGCCAGACTTTCCGAAATATAATCTTTCATAGCCTGCCTCTCAGGACCAGAAAGGTTATATAACCTAGCTTTAGGTAACTTAGCATCAGGAAGTAAATTAATAGAGCAGTCATACACGCGATGAGGAGGCAACTCCTGACACCCCTCCTCAGAGAACACATCCCCAAAGTCCTCCAAAAAAGGAGGCAAAGTACTAGGCACGACCGCACTGATGACTGTGTTCATGCAGTTACTTTTGCAAAACTCCCCCCATTGGCTTATATCTCTGGACTGCCAATTAATCACAGGGTTATGTTTAACCAACCAAGGAAGTCCCAACACAATAGGAGTAGGTAGACCCTCCAACACATAACAAGATAATAGTTCCCTATGTATTGCCCCTACCCGAAGGTCAATGTTATGAACCTCATGAACAAAGCTACCTTGGCCGAGAGGCCTGGCGTCAATGGAGAATATAGGGATCGGTTTGACCAATACACTCAGATGCATACCTTGAGCCTGAGCAAACTGAGCGTCAACCAGATTAGCCCCGGACCCACTATCAAGAAGAACAGAAAATCTCTCCACTCTCGTACCAACCACCACCTCCACTGGTACAAGGAACTGAGAAGAACTAGCGGACGAAATACATACTCCCAGGTTGTCGTCCACCACACAACCTGGGATTAACAGTTTTCCGGCGACTTTTTGCTCAACAAGGCATGGGATGGACATCCCCCAACAAAATGTCCCTCTTTCCCGCAGAAGAAACACCTTCTAGTCCTGCGGCGTACCGCCAATCCCCTCCTACGAAATGATGTCCCTCCCAACTGCATATGCTCCTCCGAACAGACAAGGGGAACCTCAACATAAGGGACTTTAGTAGTAGGTGGAGTAACAACAGGGGGCGGAGTTACCTCGCACCTCTCCCGGAGCCGTCTATCAGTACGGATAGCTAGGGCCATAGCAGCCTCCAGTGATGGAGGAGAATCATACTGAGCCAAAACGTCCTTTAATTTGTCAGAAAGCCCATGACAAAACTGGCTCCTAAGAGCTGGGTCATTCCACTGAGTATCTGTGGCCCATCTACGGAACTCAGAAGCAAATTCCTCCGCCGGACGATCTCCCTGCTGTATCTTACGTAATTTTGTCTCAGCAAGAGAGACCCGATCTGGGTCATCATATACCAAACCCAGGGCAGTAAAAAATCGATCTACTGACTGTAGAGCCGGGGATCCCGGAGGAAGGGAGAAGGCCCAGGATTGAGGGTCCCCTTGTAGGAGCGAGATAACAATTCCCACTCTCTGCTCTTCACTCCCTGATGATCGAGGCCGAAGCCGAAAATACAATTTACATGCTTCCCTGAAGGTAAAAAATTTGTCTCGCCCACCAGTGAACCTGTCCGGGAGAGCTACTTTAGGTTCAAATCTGGTTTGCTCCGAGGGAGACAAAACTTTGGACTTAATGTCCGTCAGCTCCATGGATAATCCCTGCAACTGCAGAGCCAGCTGGGCTACTGGATCCATGGCAACTGGGAATAATTTTATGGGCCAGTGAAAATGTCACGCGGTCTTATGATATGTGTACGATGTCAGTAAACTATTCTTAAAAGAACAACACTCTATACAACATATAGATTAGCAACATCAGCATGTAAATATAGAATAGATTTACCTGACACGATATCCGTTGAACTCAGGGTTAATCTTGAGGACTTGATACACTGTCACAGGAAAGAGGAGGACCGGGGGTCTAACCTGACCCTAAACTGGGGTCCTAACTAAACCCTCACCTTGGAGGTACTGATAATGGTTCAGAGGTCCAAGTCTCCAGCCTAACCCTGTCTCCTATCAGTCCCTGAACCCTGTAATCAGTCCTAAGAAGGATTCTGATTACCACCAAAGGGATATGGGCTGATCTCTGCTAAATACACAGATTAGACATATAAGACAGACTGGAGAAAACACAGACTTGCATACACACTCAAACACAGAAGGAACATAAATGATCTGGGATATTAAACTCTAAGAAAGGTGAGCTTAAAACAACTAAGGAGCTCTTTAACTTAAGTCTATACAGATACAATCCTATCTGTGGTCTGCATGAAGAATTTCACTGGCAACTCCCAACACAGACAACCAGAGATTTAAAGGAAACCAATCAACAAATAATTAATTGCAGCCGGGAGAAAACTGCACCCAGTCCCAGAACTGAGCACAGACAGAATTAACTCCCTAACTGCCAAACACAAAGAAACAGCAACTCAGCTGTGAGAAGTCAGAATGTGCAACCGCGACGATCTTCGTGGCGATGCACACATGACAGTATGCCTTTATTGTCTCCTCAACCTCCCCCAATACATTCTACATTAGTCTTTGTTGTTTTCCTTCATGTACAATTAACCAACAAGGCAAGAATGGTTTTTTTTTAATGTCGATATTTGGTTCCCATAGACTTACATGGGACTTCCGGTATCGGAATCGGATATCGACGATATTTAGTGATATCGGCGATACCATTCCGATCCGATATTTTTAGATATCGAGCAGTATCGCTCAACACTAATCTTCACACTATAACATCCATATACAGCAAAAATGTGAAAACGACACTTGTAAAGACAAAGAAATTTATCTTCACACTATAACACCCGTATACAGCAAAAATGTGAAAACGACACTTGTAAATGGATAGGCCTCAACCGTTGAGCTAGATAAATTATCAGTACATGAAGTGCTTAATTCTGCCATTTTATCTACATTTCACAATTATATTTTTTAAATTTAAGTCCACTTTGGCATGTACATTAAAATGTGTTGTAATACAAAGGTACTTACACATATGACAGGGGTGTCCGGCTGGATCACCGGGTCTAGATCCAAAATGGATGTTGTCTGGGTACTTCTTGGTCCCTTGTAAAAGCGAACAGATCAAAGTACCACAGTTGGGGGACATAAACATCTTCGGCCCCCGCTCCAGATTTGGTAGAATTTATAACTTTATTGAGCTCTTTTTTGTACACTGTGCGGAGGGCCTGAATGCGTTTTTTCACCGATGACTCATCCGCCGGATCATCTGGGTAACTGTTCTTGCAGAGCTCCACCAGTTTTTGGTACGCGTCCTTCTTTTTAAGCCTGTTACAGTAATCAGCCGACTTTATTTTCCACAGGCACGGCATTGAGCGGTACAGCTCGATAAACTCCCGCAAAAATTCCTGCTTATCAGCCATCTGTAATAAAAAATGATTATGTGAGAACGCCAGAATGGTTAAATAAAATGCTTATATAGCCTACAACATAGAACAGCAGGGAACATAAAATGGTGGTTTGGGCACAGCTGGAGTAAACATTGACAGAGCTGGGATCATAAAATGGTGGTGGTGGGAGTGCCAGAACAAAACAATGGCAAAAAAAATAAAAAAATCATAGATGAACAATTACGCAAAAAACAGCAGGGATCACAAAATGGTGGTTGTGGGCGCAGCTAGAGTAAACATTGACAGAGCTGGGATCATAAAATGGTGGGCGTGCCTGAACAAAACAATGGCAAAAAAAAAAATTGATGGACGACAATGGTTAACAACAGCAGAGATCTAAAAATGGATCTGTAAAATTAAAGAAAAAAAAAAAATTAAATGTGACAAAAAAATACCTACCTTACAAAACTTGTTTGTGATTTTGAAAAAAAAAGAAAATAGGGAAACAAAATAGCGTCACAAACTGGATCGCAGAGGATATAACGCCACAGACTGGATCGCCAAAAAAACCAACGCCGTAGACTGGAACGCAGCAACCGCAATAGTGGCGCAAACTGGATCGCAGTAGCTACAAAGGCTAGCAGGACACACTGGAACGATGCTGGAGATTTGAAAGAACCGCTTCTGCTCGAGAGCAATGGAGGGGAGTGCTGATACGTCGTCTTTTATGACGCGGTCATCCAATCACAAAGCGGGAGAGCTGTGATAAATATCTATGAGATAAATAGTGACCACCAATCTGTGATGAGGGGCGTGCAAAAGGTTGCGCTCAGTCACGCCTATCGAGGTCGTGATCTTTCACAGTACATGCAGTGTGGCACGTCCCAACGACCGCCAAAGTCGTTAAAGAGATCGCTAACCGCTGAGGCGTCGTTAATGAGATCGTCCAGTTTGGCCGCTACTAGCGACCTTAAAACGATCACACCAACGATAGCGTCGTTATCGTGATCGTTAGCAGGAACGTTTAGTGTGGCAGTACCTTTACAAGGTGATATACTATTTAACATACTGTGCAAGTCTGTAATAGTGACTTGTACATAGTGTGTTTATCTTTGTCTATTGATATGTACTGATATGCTAATTATGCATTGTATTATGCAACTAGATTGTTGACTTCTAAAATATAGAGGGAAAAGAATGTGAGGGTCGTTTGAACCACACTGGGTAATTTTAAAAATAGCTTACATGCCTCAGGTATAAAAAGACTCAAGAGACAGAGAGCAGATCTGATCTCATCTCATGACACAGAGAGCTAACAGTTGGACAGTCTGCACAATACTCAACGGACGAGAGACAGGACTGCAGCCAATTCATCATGGCACCATCATGAGGAACACGGATCTATGATTCTATAGGAATCAACTAAAGGGTTGTTGGCTCCAGTTGGAAGGACACAGATCTGATCCGGTGACCATCTCTGAACCATGGGGAGAAAACCAGGTTTGGGACCCACCGATCGCCTGGTTCCATGGAGATTGTCGGATAAGCCAGGTGGTGACTCTCGTGCCAACTGGCTTTGGAACTTGTATGGATTGTATGGACTGTCATTTCCCTACATTTGTCAATATCTCTTCTCTGTGTGTATATCACAGGTGGAATATCGACCCTGGGAGCTCTGACGTAACATCTATCGTCATCCAGGCGAGTTAGCAGAAGGGTGAGGCCCTGTAATGTGCACCATGTTGGAGGTAATTTCTGGAATTGCTCTGTTTGCTATAGGGTGTTGTGGTTCAATGAAGTATTGCCACACTGTTTTACCCTAACCCTGTGTTGTCTGTGTAGTATTATGCCCATGTTTAACAGGAGAGCGTGTGTTAGGCGGAACGATCCCTGGTCCATGCAGTTTCAGCTAGCAGACTTGGGCGCCCGCCAACTCCGGTTTCTCCACAGCCACATTTGCAGTCAGAATGCAAGATTTTTTTTATTGATTGGGTACACCACTTACTTATTCCACAACTGGTTCACAATGCTCATACAGATAAAAATAATTGAAAAGTATAAAAAATAGAATTGAATTTATAAACAGTGCACACTTAAGACATATGCAAAATAGAACCAGTTTTCTTAATTTTACATAAGACATCAAAGCAGCACACACTTGTTAAAAAACATTCAAAGGTATAGAAATGCACAATAAAATACTATTGCTGGCTAGTGTGTACCCAAATAACTGATTCAGCCTATCCCCATCTCCTCTTTGCATCAGATATTATCTGCAATACATTGTAACTATGCAAGAAGATGCAAGATATAATTCTAATAAATGTCATATTGAAAATAATAAGATGCCACTGTGAATAAGCCGCAAAAATGCAACAACTTGTGAACTTATGCAATAAAATGCAAAATTTCTTGCCATTGGTTATATCAGTCTTAAAGTAGGTATCATTTTTTGGAAAAAATATATATGTGGTCAATTAAATCCCTTCCCGACTCTTGACGCCTACGTCGGCGTCATGAAAACCTGTGCCATCCCGACCCATGACGCCGACGAAGGCGTCATGGTATAAATACCGTTCCTGCAGGTCGGGTGACCAGGGTCACCGAAAGGTCACCGAACCAGCAGGCACAAGACCCTTTGTGCTTCACCACAGGGGGGGGTGGCTTAACCCCACGTGGCTACTATCGCTCTGATTGGCTGTTAAAAGTGAAACACCCAATCAGAGCGATTTGTAATATTTCACCAATGAAATTTGATGAAATATTACAATCCAGCCATGGCCGATACTGCAATAGCATCTGCCATGGCTGGAGACTGAGATCCGATCCCCCCACACCGAGTGATGGCGGTGATCGGCCGCCGCCACCGATTGATGGAGACGATCGGTCGCCTCCGTCACTATCTGCTCCCCTCCCCTCCGGTCCACTCCCCTCACTTTCCGATCCTGCCCCCCGGCTTGCGATCCCACCCAGGTACCTCCGGAGTACCCGTGTCCCTCCAGGCATCTCTCCTGCCCTGTCCATGGGCGCCGCCATCTTCCAAAATGGCGGGCGCATGAGCAGTGCACCCGCCGAATCTGCCGGCCAGTAGATTCATTCATTTATTGAAAGTACATTTTGATCACTGTGATAGACCTTATCACAGTGATCAAAATAAAAAAAATAGTAAATAACCCCCCTCCCTTTATCATCCACATAGGTAGGGAACAATAATAAAATAAAGAAAATATTTTTTTTATTTTTCCATTAGGGTTTGAATTACGGTTAGGGTTAGGTTAGGGTTAAGGTAGATTAGAGTTAGAACTAGGGTTAGGGTTAGAGTTAGGGATAGCATTAGGGTTAGGGTTAGCATTAGGGTTAGGGTTAGGGTTGGTATTAGGGTTGGTATTAGGGTTAGGGATGCAATTAGGGTTAGGGTCACAATTAGGGTTCGGGTTAGAATTAGGGTTCTTGTTAGAATTAGGGTTAAGATTAGAGTTAGGGGTGTGTTTGGGGTTAGGGTTGGGATTAGGGTTATGCTAGTGGTTAGGGTTATGGTTGGGATTAGTGTTAGGGGTGTGTTGGGGGTTAGGGTTGGGATTAGGGTTAAGGGTGTGTTAGGGTTAGGGTTGGAATTAGGGTTAGGGGTGTGTTGGGGTTTGGGTTGGAGTTAGAATTGAGGGGTTTCCACAGTTTAGGCACATCAGGGGTTCTCCAAACGGGACATGGTGCCACTATTGATTCCAGCCAATTTTTTGCATTCAAAAAGTCAAACGGTGATCCCTCCCTTCCAAGTGTGCCCAAACAGTGGTTTACTACAACATATGGGGTATCAGCGTACTCAGGAAAAATTGCACTACAACTTTGGGGGTTCAATTTCTCCTGTTACCCTTGGGAAATTAAAAAATTGGGGGCTAAAAATTATTTTTGTGGAAAAAAATGATTTTTTTTTTATTTTCATGGCTCTGCGTTACAAACTTCTGTGAAGCACTTGGGGGTTCAAAATGCTCACCACACATCTAGATAAGTTTCTTGGGGGGGGGGTCTGTTTTCCAAAATAGGGTCACTTGTTGGGGCTTTCTACTGTTTAGGCACATCATGGGCTCTGCAAACGTAACATGACGACGCTGACCATTCCATGAAAGTCTGCATTTCAAAACGTCACTACTTCCCTTCCGAGCCCTAACATGTGCCAAATCAGTGGTTCCCCCCACACATGGGGTACCAACGTACTCAGGACAAACTGGACAACAACTTTTGGGGTCCGATTTCTCCTGTTACCCTTGGGAAAATAAAAAAAAATGCGGGCTACAGATTCATTTTTTGAGAAAAAAAAAGGATTTTTTATTTTCACGGCTCTGCGTTACAAACTTCTGTGAAGCACTTGGGGGTTTAAAGTGCTCACCACACATCTAGATAAGTTCCCTTGGGGGTCTGGTTTCCAAAATAGGGTCACTTGTGGGGGGTTTCCACTGTTTAGGCACATCAGGGGCTCTGCAAACGTAACATGATGCCCTGACCATTCCATCAAAGTCTGCATTTCAAAACATCACTACTTCCTTTCCAAGCCCTGACGTGTGCCCATACAGTGGTTACCCCCCACATATGGGGTACCAACGTACTCAGGACAAACTGTACCACAGCATTTGGTGTCCAAGTTCTCCTGTTACCCTTGGAAAAATAACAAATTGGGGACTAAAAGATCATCTTTGTGGAAAAAATATGATTTTTTTATTTTCACGCTTGGGCTTTATAAACTTTAGTGAAACACCTGGGGGTTCAAAGTTCTCACCACACATCTAGATGAGTTCTTTGAGGGGTCTAGTTTCCAAAATGGTGTCATTTGTGGGGGGTTTCCACTGTTTAGGCACATCAGGGGCTCTCCAAACGCGACAAGGCGTCCAGGCAATTCTGCGTTGAAAAAGTCAAACGGCGCTCCTTCCCTTCCAAGCTCTGCCATGCACCTAAACAGTGGTTTACCCCCACGTATCCCCAGCGTACTCAGGACAAATTGCACAATAATTTTTGGGGCCTTGTTACTCTTGGGAAAATAAAAATTGGGGTGAAAAGATCATTTTTGTGGAAAAAATATGATTTTTCAATTTTTCGGCTCTACGTTATAAACTTGTGTGAAGCATTTGGGGGGATCAAAGTGCTCACAACAGATCTAGATACGTTCCTTAGGAGGTCTAGTTTCTAAAATGGGGTCACTTGTAAGGCGTTTCCACTGTTTAGGCACATCAGGGGCTCTCCAAACGTGACATGGTGTCCAATCTCGATTCCAGTCAATTTTGGTTTGAAAAGGTCAAATGGCGCTCCTTCCCTTTCGAGTTCTGCCGTGAGCCAAAGCAGTGGTTCCCCTCCCATATGGGGTATCAGTGTACTCAGGACAAATTGGACAAGAACTTTTGTGGTCCAATTTCTCCTGCTACCCTTGGGAAAATAAAAAATTGGTGACTAAAAGATCATTTTTGTGGGAAAAAAAATAGGATTTTTATTTTCATGCCCGGGCATTATAAACTTGTGTGAAGCACTTGGGGGTTCTAAGTGCTCACCACAGATCTAGATGAATTCCTTAGGGGGTCACTTGTGTGGGGTTTCCACTGTCTAGGCACACCAGGGGCTCTGCAAACTGAACATGACACCCATCAAAGTCTGCATCCCAAAACATCATTACTTCCTTTCCGAGCCCTGCCGTGATCCCAAACAGTATTTCTCCCCCACATATGGGGTATGAGCGAACACAGGACAAATTGGACAGCAACTTTTGTGGTGCAATTTCCTTGGGAAAAATCAAAAATTGGGGCTAAAAAATCATTTTTGTGGATTTTTTTTCACACCCAGGCGTTATAAACATTAATGAAACACCTGGGGGTTCAAAGTGCTCACAACAGATCTAGATAAGTTCCTTAGGGGGTCTAGTTTCCAAAATTGGGTCATTTGTGGGGGTTTCCACTGTTTAGGCGCATCAGGAGCTCTCCAACCACGACATGGTATCCAATCTCAATTCCAGCCAATTTTGGTTTGAAAAAGTCAAACTGCACTCCTTCCCTTCTGAGCCCTGCCGTGCACCCAGACAGTGGTTTTCCCCCATATATGGGGTATCGGTGTACTCAGGAGAAATTGTTCTCCTTTTACCCTTGTAAAAATAAAAAAAATGTTTGTTAAAGATCATTTTTTTGACTAAAAAGTTAAATGTTCAATTTTTCCTTCCAAGCTGCTTCAGCTCTTGTGAAGCACCTGAAGGGTTAATAAACTTCTTGAATGTGGTTTTGATCAGCTTGAGGGGTGCAGTTTTAAGAATGGTGTCACTTTCGGGTATTCTCAGACATATAGACCCCTCAAATTGACTTCAAATGTGAGGTGGTCCCTAAAAAAAATGGTTTTGTAAATTTTGTTGTAAAAATGAGAAATCGCTGGTCAACTTTTAACCCTTATAACTTCCTAACAAAAAAAATTTTGGTTCCAAAATTGTGCTGATGTAAAGTAGATGTTAGGGTTCGAGTTCCCGAAGCTGCACAAGTGGAATCTCGAACCAGTCCCGCATTCATCTTCGGCCGCAGTGGAGCCTGCTCAGCAGAGACGTCGGTCCCAGCGTCTTGCCCATTCCAGTACTGTGCAGAGACTTGCTGCTGCCTCTCCTGGATCTGCTATTATAGCCAGTGCTGGAGCAGACGTCTTTGGGACAAAGTCCTGAGTTTCCCCTTCTGAGCATGCCCAGGGTAAGATCTCTCATTGGAGATCAGGGGTCACATGTTCAGGTACTGCAGCAACTCCTATTGGTCCGCCAGGAAGGTCATGAAACTACATGTGTTTGGAACAGTTTTTCATTTGTCCTTGTTTCTGGCACGTCCTGTAGCTTTTGCTATAAAAGGGTGGCATGGCTGGGCCGCCATGCGCTAACATCAATCATTATATGCTTAGCGCCAGTGTGGTCATGTGTGTGTGTGGTTAGGGCCCGGCTGAAATAAGCCCCTAAAATACCGACTTAATCGGTGAGGAGTTTGGTATGTTAGCTGGTCAGGGTCGGTGTCCTAGATGCCCTAGATTACTGGCATAACCGGTGAGGAGTTTGATTGCCGTATTCAGGGTCTGGCGTTCAGACGCCATAGATTGCGGGTGACTCCCGTGAGGACATTAGCGCATGATCACATTCTATGTTCGCTTAGCTGTTCACTGTGTACCTGGGTGCCTGACAGGACACAGAAGTTTGTCTCAGCGGCTCTGTGACGTAAGAGGGTTCGCTTTCAACTCTAGACAGCGCCCCAGAGTGTTTATTTTGCGACTCAGTTGTGTGAAGTGAGTTCACACACCTCGCCATATAGCGCTGCGGCACTCCTAGCGGCTCTGTGGATTAACAGAGTTCGCACATATTGCCACAGCGCGTTACGGCATTTATTTTGGTGAATCTGCGGGATAACAGAGTTCGCTTCTTGCGCCATTTTACTAGCAGCAGGCTCCGCCTGCAAGGTGGACCCCGGGCTGCGAACGCACCTCTCTACATCTTATATTTGGTGCGTTCTGCAGACCCTAACATAATATTAGCGCCAGTGTCTGGCTAGTAAAATGGCGGATGAACAGCATTTTCAGCTGTACATCCAGCAGCTGGAGGGTAGGTTGGCGGCTCTTGAGCGCACAACCTCAGCTGTGGATGTTACCGAAGTCGCTGTTCTGGCTGCTAGCGTAGCCGCAGCCAGTTTGTCCTCTGCCACCTCTGTCCCTACATTGTCCCACCTCCCGCTTCCAGACAAGTTTGCTGGTGACAGCAAGCAATATCGGGGATTCGTAAGTCAGTGCTCCATACACCTTGAGCTACTGGTTGCACGTTTCCCCACGGATCGGGCACAAGTGGGCTTTGTGATAGCTCTTCTGTCGGGCAGAGCGTTGGAGTGGGCAACGCCGCTGTGGGAGCGCGACGACCGTGTGGTGCGGAGTGCTCCTCGATTTCTGGAGGCTCTGAAAAAGGTTTTTCTAGGACCTCAGGTCACCCACGATACGGCGCTCCAACTGCTGGCAAGTACCCAGGGATCGGCTTTGGTCAGCCATTTTGCTGTCCAATTTCGGACTCTGGCCTCGGAATTAGAGTGGCCAGATAAAGTCCTCATTCCTGTGTTCTCGAGAGGACTGGTGGGTCATGTGAAAGATACCTTGGCTACCAGGGAGATTCCTGCCACACTGGAGAAGCTTATCGCTATTTCCACCCGCGTCGACCTCCGTTTCCACGAGCGGAGGCTGGAACGTGCCCAGTGTAGGCAGAGTGTCCGGTTGGCTCCTACCTTCGCCACCCCTCTGGAGTCGCCTGTTCAGGCGCCCGACCTTCAGGAGGTTGCTCCTGTAGGATCTAAATCTCGGGTCACTCGTCCATCCTCGATTTGTTATATTTGCCAGCAGCAGGGACATTTTGCCAACCGATGTCCACAGCGGCTGAATAAACGGTCGCGCCCAGTAACCGTAGGAACAGGGTCCCTGAACGCCATGAGTTTTACCCTAAAGTGCTCCTCAAGGGGATAATTACCCACGGTTCTACCACCCTACCCGCCAAGCTGTGTGTGGATTCTGGGGCAGAGGGGAATTTTATGTCGTCCTCCTTTGCTTCTCGCCACATCATGCCTTTGGTGTTGCTGGCTGAACCAGTATCGGTACGGGTGTTGATCGGAGCAATTCTGCCCACACATATCACCCATCAGTCTGTCCCACTCACCTTGTCTATGTCTCCTTCCCATCAGGAGAATATATCATTTTTTATCCTCCCTGAGGGTATAGATGAGGTTTTGTTGGGATTACCCTGGCTCCGCCACCACTCTCCCCATATTGAGTGGTCTTCAGAGAGAATTCTGGGTTGGGGTAATTTATGTAAAGGCAGATGCATTAGGGACAGCATGCAGGTCAACACCACTGATATACCCATAGACCTCTCTCCTCTTCCCAAGGTCTATTGGTCTTATGCCGACGTTTTCTCGAAGAAGGCTGCGGAGACTCTTCCGCCTCATTGCCCTATGACTGTCCTATCGACCTCTTGCCTGGAGTTGAGCCTCCTAGAGGAAGGGTTTATCCCCTCTCTCTTCCTGAGACAGGGCCATGTCCCAATATATTCAGGAGAACTTGGCAAGGGGATTCATTAGGAAGTCAGTGTCACCAGCGGGAGCGGGGTTCTTCTTTGTGCAGAAGAAGAACGGAGAATTACGTCCGTGCATTGATTATAGGGGTCTCAACGCTATCACCGTGAAAAATAAGTATCCTTTGCCACTAATCTCTGAGCTCTTTGACAGGCTTCGGGGAGCAAGGGTATTTACTAAGCTAGACCTGCGGGGTGCGTATAACCTGATTCGCATCCGTGAGGGGGACGAATGGAAGACGGCATTTAACACCAGGGATGGGCATTATGAATATCTGGTAATGCCCTTTGGGCTCTGTAATGCCCCAGCTGTCTTCCAAGACTTTGTGAATGACATCTTCCGGGATATGTTGACCACCTCGGTGGTAGTCTATCTGGATGACATTCTCATCTTTTCTCCAGATATGGCCTCCCACCGGAGAGATGTCTGCAAGGTCTTCGACCTCTTGCGAGCAAATTCCCTATATGCAAAGTTGGAGAAGTGCATGTTTGAGCAGGAGTCTCTACCTTTCCTGGGCTATATCATCTCCACCTAGGGATTGGCTATGGATCCTACCAAACTACAGGCTGTGATGGATTGGCAAAACCCCACTCCCTTAAGGCGGTGCAGCACTTTATGGGGTTCATTAAATACTATCGCCAATTCATTCCTCACTTCTCTACTTTGGTAGCTCCCTTGGTAGCCCTCACCAAGAAGGGAGCTAATCCCAAGTTGTGGTCAGAGGAGGTCACCAAGGCGTTCTCCTCCATCAAGTCGCATTTCGCCAGTGCTCCCATCTTACATCGCCCCGATGTCGATAAACCGTTTATTTTAGAGGTGGATGCCTGTTCTGTTGGTGCTGGAGCAGTCCTTTTTCAAAAGGATGCCCAGGGTCGGAAGCATCCCTGCTTCTTCTTTTCCAAGACCTTTACACCAGCAGAGAGGAATTATTCCATCGGGGACAGGGAGTTACTGGCTATGAAGTTGGCCTTCTCCGAGTGGAGACATCTTCTGGAGGGGGCTCGCTTCCCCTTCCAAGTATTCACGGACAACAAGAACTTAGTGTATTTGCAGACAGCCCAGCGGCTAAATTCCCGTCAGGCCAGATGGTCCTTGTTCTTCTCCCGGTTCCATTTCACCCTCCATTTCCTCTCCGGTGAGAAGAACATTCGCGCAGATGCTCTATCTCGCTCCATGGTGTCCTCTGAGGAGGTGGAGGAGGAGCCTCGGCTTATTGTCCCCACAGAGAGCCTAAGAAGGTGGCTCCGGTTTCGCTTGAGTCTGTGCCTCCAGGCAAGACTTTTGTGCCCACCAATTTGCGACCGGAAGTACTCTCTTGGGCACATTCGTCCAGGGTGGGTGGACATTTTGGGACAAAAAGGACTTCAGAGTTGCTGGCGAGGACATACTGGTGGCCGCAGATGGCCCGTGACGTCAGGGAATACGTTCAGGCGTGCGTCTCCTGCGCCAAGAATAAGTCCCCTCGACAACGGCCAGCTGGGTTACTTTTCCCTTTACCGGTGGCAGACAGGCCTTGGGAGATGGTCGGGATGGATTTTGTGGTGGGCTTACCCAAGTCTCGGGGCTGCACCATCATCTGGGTGATAACCGACCACTTCTCCAAAATGGTGCACTTAGTGCCGTTACCACGGTTACCGTCTGCACGGGCCTTGGCAGCATTATTCATTAGGCATATTTTCCGCCTACACGGTATGCCAGACAAAATTGTCAGTGATCGAGGTCCCCAGTTTGCGTCTCGGTTCTGGAGAGAGCTGTGTCGTTTACTCAGCATTGAGTTGAATCTCTCCTCTGCATACCATCCTGAGACGAATGGGTTGGTAGAGAGGGCCAACCAGACCTTGGTCACATACTTGCGACATTTTGTCTCTGCCAGGCAGGATGACTGGGCATCCTTGCTACCGTGGGCTGAGTTCGCTCTAAATAATGCTGTGGCTGACTCCACCGGACAGCCCCATTCCTCCTGAACTACGGTCAGCATCCGCGGGTACCAGTGCCCATGCCTGTGTCTTCCGCCGATTCCAGGGTGGCAGACTGGGCTGTGGAGGCACGGGACATTTGGGACCGCACACAGGATGCCATTCAGGCCTCCAAAGAGAGGATGAGGTCTTCGGCCGATGCCCATCGGCGCCCCGCTCCTACTTTTGCTCCAGGTGACCTAGTGTGGCTTTCTGCCCGAAACATCAGGCTACGTGTAGAGTCCACCAAGTTGGCACCTCGCTTTTTGGGCCCCTTTAAAGTTCTTGAGCAGTTGAACCCGGTGGTTTACCGCCTAGCCCTTCCGCCTCGCCTTGGTATCACCGACAACTTTCAAGTGTCCCTCCTGAAACCCGTGGCCATTTCCCGGTTTTTCGAGTCATCTGCCGGGACGTCGGGTTCATCTACCGACGATCATGAGGTGAACGCCATCGTTGGGTGCAAGGTGGTACGAGGCAAAAAATTTTATTTGGTGGATTGGATGGGTTATGGGCCTGAGGATAGGTCCTGGGAGCCTGCCGAGCATGTTCACGCTCCGCAGCTCATCGCTGCCTTTGAGTGCAGCGAGGCCCAAAGAAGGGGGGGCCCTAGGAGGGGGGGTAATGTTAGGGTTCGAGTTCCCGATGCTGCACAAGGGGAGTCTCGAACCAGTCCTGCTGCGGTCCCCCATTCATCTTCAGCCGCAGTGGAGCATGCTCAGCAGAGACGTCGGTCCCAGCATCTTGCCCATTCCAGTACTGTGCAGAGACTTGCTGCTGCCTCTCCTGGATCTGCTATTATAGCCAGTGCTGGAGCAGACGTCTTTGGGACGAAGTCCTGCGTTTCCCCTTCTGAGCATGCCAAGGGTAAGATCTCTCATTGGAGATCAGGGGTCACATGTTCAGGTACTGCAGCAGCTCATATTGGTCCGCCAGGAAGGTCATGAAACTACATGTGTTTGGAACAGTTTCTCATTGGTCCTTGTTTCTGGCAGGTCCTGTAGCTTTTGCTATAAAAGGGTGGCATGGCTTGGCCGCCATGCGCTAGTATCAATCGTTATATGCTTTGCGCCAGTGTGGTCATGCGTGTGTGTGGTTAGGGCCCGGCTGAAATAAGCCCTAGAATACCGACTTAATCGGTGAGGAGTTTGGTATGCTAGCTGGTCAGGGTCGGTGTCCTAGATGCCCTAGATTACTGGCATAACCGGTGAGGAGTTTGATTGCCGTATTCAGGGTCTGGCGTTCAGACGCCATAGATTGCGGGTGACTCCCGCGAGGACATTAGCGCATGATCACATTCTATGTTCGCTTAGCTGTTCACTGTGTACCTGGGTGCCTGACAGGACACAGAAGTTTGTCTCAGCGGCTCTGTGACGTAACAGGGTTCGCTTTCAACTCTAGACAGCGCCCTAGCGTGTTTATTTTGCGACTCAGTTGTGTGAAGTGAGTTCGCACACCTCGCCATATAGCGCTGCGGCACTCCTAGCAGCTCTGTGGATTAACAGAGTTCGCACATATTGCCACAGTGCGTTACGGCGGTTATTTTGGCGACTCTGCAGGATAACAGAGTTCGCTTCTTGCGCCATTTTACTAGTAGCAGGCTCCGCCTGCACGGTGGACCCCGGGCTGCGAACGCACCTCTCTACATCTTATATTTGGTGCGTTCCGCAGACCCTAACAGTAGACATGTGGGAAATGTTATTTATTAACTATTTTGTGTCACATAAAATTCTGGTTTAACAGAATAAAAATTAAAAATTTTAAAATTGCAATATTTTCAACATTTTCACCAAATTTCCAATTTTTTCACAAATAAACGCAAAAATTATGGACCTAAATTTACCACTAACATGAAGCTCAATATGTCACGAAAAAACAATCTCAGAATCGCTAGGATCCGTCGAAGCGTTCCTGAGTTATTACCTCATAAAGGGACACTGGTCAGAATTGCAAAAAATGGCAAGGTCTTTAAGGTCAAAATAGGCTGGGTCTTGAAGGGGTTAAGGAGCGCTATGGCTATAGAGCACACTCCAATGAATTAGTGGTAAACAAACCTTTTATTAGACCGCTTCGCGTTTTGGCAGCAGACCGCAACGTCTGTTTTTACATTCATATGATAGGCACATGGCATCCATTTTTATATGTATGCAGGTAATAAAATTTACTAGTCCAACTGTATAGTTTCTTATGTTAATAGTTGGAATGCAGTGGTAAAAATAGACACAATAAGGATGATTTTTAAATACCCCTAGTTTTGAATAATATAGAAGAGGTTAGCACAATTCACTCAGACAGCCCTACTGAATACCACTGATAGTCCATGAGCTATTTGATTTTAATATGGATGAAAAATAATATGCTTGTCTGCAGGGCCGGCGTCAGCACCCGGCACACCCGGGCAAGTGCCGGGGCCCTGAGCAGGCGGGGGGGCCCACTCGCCGTCTCGCACCCCCGCGCCCGTTAGCGGAGGAGAGCGGTGTCAGCGCCGCCACTGGGCCCCCCCGCTTGCTCAGGGCCCCGGCATCAGCTGGCACAATACTTACCTCTCCCGTGCCTCCGCTGCCGCAGCTCCGGGCTCCAGGGGGCGCCGGCGCTTCCTCTCACAGCAGCGCCGCTGAATGACGTCATCATTCAGCGGCCGGCTGTGGCAGAGAGCGCGTGGACGTCGGACAGGTAAGACGTGTATGTGTGTGTCTCTGTGTGTGTCTGTGTGTATGTAGTGCGGTGCTTTGTGTGTGTGTGTGTGTGTGTGTGTGTGTATGTGTGTGTATAAGTATGTGAGAGAGTGCTTGTGTGCTGTCTGTGTGTGATGATCGGCAGGCATTGCTGATAATGGGGAGGCATTGATGATGATGATGGGGAGAAGATGATGATAATGGGCAGGCATTGATGATAATGGGCAGGCATTGATGATGGGGAGAAGATGATGATGGGCAGGCATTGCTGATAATGGGGAGGCATTGATGATGATGGGGAGAAGATGATGATAATGGGCAGGCATTGATGATGGGGAGAAGATGATGATGGGCAGGCATTGATGATGATGGGGAGGAGATGATGATGGGCAGGCATTGCTGATAATGGGGAGGCATTGATGATGATGGGGAGAAGATGATGATAATGGGCAGGCATTGATGATAATGGGCAGGCATTGATGATGGGGAGAAGATGATGATGGGCAGGCATTGATGATGATGATGGGGAGAAGATGATGATGATGGGCAGGCATTGATGATAATGGGGAGGCCATGATGATGATGGGGAGGCAATGATGATGATAAGGAGGCAATGATGATGATGGGGAGACAATCATGATGATAATGGGGAGTCTTTCCACAGCGCCCTTTCCTGAGCCGTAACAGTGCAGAACGCAGTACAGCGCAGAGGAGAGCTCCATATTTTGTATGGAGCATTATATGGGGACCAGTATCCTGTATGGAGCATTATATGGGGACCAGTATCCTGTATGGAGCATTATATTGGGTCCAGTATTCTGTATGGAGCATTATATGGGGGGGTGACATCCTGCATGGGGTATTATATGGGTGATGAGGGGGAGACTGTGGTGCCCATAATATTGTATGGAGGACTGTACTGTCCAGTCTGTTCTGTGCGCTGTGAGGATTTGGCGGTTTTTGAGCTATTGTACAATTTACAATAGATATCACTCATGTAATGTAAGAAGAGAAGTATTTGGCACTGTACTGTACCCATATTTCTCTGCTGTATCTGTGCATCATGAATCGTGGTCTGTGTTAAAGGGGCCCACTGAGGCTCCTTCGCCCGGGGCCCATAAAAACCTGGAGCCGGCCCTGCTTGTCTGAATGGACCCTTAGGTAGTTTAATAACAGTTTTGCTTATTTATTATTAGGGTTATTAAAAACAGCTGTTAAGATACGCCTGCTTATTCTTTCTTTAGAAAAAGTAGACACATAGAAATGATAAATACTTTAATATCACCATGTATAGTAAATAAGAAATAAGTTACCTGACACTGTAGATTTTAACAGTAATGACCAACGGCCAACCATCAGATGTTTTTTGGGAGTCTCCTAAAACTGTGAAGCGATGATGTTGGTAGAGATAAGGAACGGGCAGTTAATTTAAATGCCAGGAATTACGCCTCTACCAAAAATTTCAGAGAGGCATTTTAAATCACTCTTCCCACTGAAAACAGAGGAACTCTCAGCCATCTATAGGAGTGAACGGAGAGAAACATTTAGCAAACAGCTATCTAATGTGCATGGGCACATTAAAATACATAACATGAGACAATAACAAGTGTAATTATTATAAGCCTAAAATCCCACATATACTTAAGTCTAATGTTGGTTACACAATCTGATTTCAACATGTTCTGCTCACAGTCTAATGTTTATGGGGACCCCTGACAGTTGATGTCAGGTAAAATAAAAATCTTGCATTCTTAATTTCGGCCTGCTGATCAATTTGTTCTTTATAATCCAATGTTTCTGGCAAAGGCTTTCTGATAAAGAGCTCAAGCTCATCAAAGTGATTTCTCCTGTGTTTGGAAGACTTTGGCAAGATAGATTCTGAAATAAGTGTAATATGTAGTTACACATTCACACTGTGGTCATTACCGAAAAACCTAGAATAAAAAACAAAATGAATAAATAACCATCAGTAAGTAAATAAGTAACTAGTAATAGTACATGCCAATAACAGTGTACTTAGTTGACACTGTTTTGATCAAAAAGACGCATAAGCCATCCTACTGCGACAAGGTGTTCCCAACGGGTACGGCCCTATCTCTAAAGTAAAACCTCCTATGTGCCAGCTGGCCTCAGAATTATTTTCTCATTAATCAATTATTTCATTTTAGCTATTATGTATCTGTTACATAAGAGCCTTGGCATATTATCAGTCCATTTTCACCCCTGAGGAAGCCACATATGGTGGCGATACGCATGGGGTTTCTTCCCTCCTATCAATCCATGCCTGAATACACAGATTTTGTCCATTTCACCATAGCCTTTTTTTTATCTATTATTTTGCCACCCGGTTTTAATGGAGGCTTTGTAGATGTTTGATATACTGCATTGATCAATCAGGTTATTTTTACTACTTACTCCTCTGGATTATACAGGTTTATGGTGATATATTATACAAGATTTGGTGATATAATATGACATTGTTTACGTATGAATTGATCAAATGTTGTTTTACATGGTATTAGTCTTGTATTGCATACTCTTACTCCATTATATATTCCTGTTATACCATTATCCATTATACCAATTGATGCATTATGACTTTTTGATTTCCTGTGCTTGTCACAATTTCAGGCAGATGAGGATAGATGGTGGTCTTACCATGGACCCATCTAACTAGTTATACATAACCTAGTCAAGTTTTTTATTGTTTTTAAGTGTATGTTTTGTTCCATACATTGTTGTACATAATAAAAAAAAATGTATATATGGTGATCCCAAGGCAATTGCATTCTTCTGATTTCCTTCACTAAGCTTTGCAAGCTAAATACACCACCAAAAATAGGGGGAGCTATACCTTTGTATGTACAAACTGCAAAAAACTAAAGCAACATGAAAAAAGTCTATAAAGGACTTCTTGAGTTTCAGACTAGTAAAAAAAATGTCCCCATGATCCACTTTCTGACATTATCCCAATTAAATTCTTAATATATTTAGAATATCTTTTATTGGTGACATTTTGAATGCAATATAAACCTTTCTACTGATCATTTTACGAAAGTTTGCCTGTTTAATAGATTTCATACCATGTTATGCATCCTGAGGTTCCACATCACAAGCCCAATGACCTATCAGTTAATTGCATCATTTTATGATAATGTCACAAAACGAATGCACAACTGCATGCAAAGAACATCTAGAAAATTAATATTGTAGAGGAAGCTTTATCACATTAATATGTTAATACCAAAGAACAAGATGAAAAGTGTTAATTAGCTTTGCCCATTTAATGCAGTTTTTTTTCTCAATGCAAATGCTGTTTGTGTGGACATTAATTTCTTGAGAATGCTATCCTTTGTAAAACTAAAGAAAACCCAAAGTATCATTTTTATTCCACTTCAACTGAATGCAAAATAAGCTATAGACAATGTAAGAAAATAATTAGATCAAATTGTAAATTTTAAAATGGAAATAAATTAAAGATTTATATATTATTATTATTTATTACTATAGCTCCATTTATTCCATGGCACTTTACATATAAATTAGGGGTATACAAAATAAAAAACAAGTACAATAATCTTAAAAAATAGAGGTCACGATTGTGACGGTAGAAATCTTGTATGTGATTGTTGGAAGAGGAGAATAGAGGGGAGTGGAGAAGAAGATCTTGTGACCCATTTCAAATTTTTAAAACTGTGGGGAGAATGATTAAAGGCATTTACAATTCCGTTATTCCGTTAATTATCTGAATCATGGATTCAACTTTCCAATGCAATTCTCTGGGTCTGTTAAAAACCTGGACAGGACAGTGATGGCACACCAGTCACATCCTAGCACTGCCCCATGAGTCACCGATAGTATACTAGAAGGAATTTAAGAAAAACTTCATCAGTTTTTTGGGCTCATTTTGCATTTGAGAAAGGCTAATGGTGGTAAAAACTAACACATCGACCATACAATGTTGAAAATCCTATCCACCAAGTTGATTAAAACTGCTTTGTTTTTTCATATACATGAAAAAAATTATATCAACATGAGCCCTAACCTATGGATAGGAAAAGCCATATTTGTGCACAAAGGGGTCTCAGAATGTCCTACTCACCATAAGATTTAACATACCAGCTTTTGAATAGGACATTCTTAACATCTTTCCGAAATGCGACATGCACATTCTGTGCATATTAGGTGCAGATAAATACAGCAAGTTTTAAGAGCTGATTTTTCACCTTGCCCAGCATCTATGTGTAACAGCAGCAATCAGAGCTGAGGTGGAGTTGTGGTTAAACATCATTCCATGCTCCTATGAAAGTCATATGCGCTAATAGGGTGCTGTTGGTTTGCCATGGCAGCTGGGTTACCTGCTTAAGGCCCTTATGCCTGCCATGTTGGTATTCCTGAGAAACCTAGCTATAGCCACTGGACTTTATAGAAAACTGTTAGTTACCTTGTTACCTGTAAGTTGCCATGTTATTAAATGCATTTACAATTCTGTTAACTATCTGAGCTATGAATCAAACTCAAATTCTTAATATATTTAGAATATCTTTTATTGGTGACATTTTGAATGCAATATAAACCTTTCCACTGATCATTTTACTAAGGTTCGCCTGTTTAATAGCTTCATTCCATGTTGTGCATCCTGAAGTTCTACTTCACAAGTCCAATGAATTATCACACACTATTTTATGATAATGTCACAAAATGAATGCACAATTGCATGTAAAGAAGAACATCTAGAACACATTGGCTTTTTACATATTTTTTTACATTACAATCTGTGTTTAAATATTTGTTTTAATCTGATTTGCTTGCGATGCATCAGCACTAAATAGTCTAAGTTGGTGAAGTAAATGGAGAAAAATATAGGAAAAAATAAGATTTAAATGATAAAAGAAAAAAATTGGCACGTGCATACCACGCACCACAGTTCACTTGGAGAAATGTCTGCAGTGAGCTCATTGAGCTCAGAGCTGCACTATTTGTCCTGATAAAGAGGTCTTGCGTAACCTTGAAACGCATTGACTTTTAAACCTGTTTGAATACATGTTTTAATTTCACCGAATATTCAATTTCGGCAGCGCATAAGTGATACCTTCGTTCTTTTCCTTTTCAGAGCTACATCATTAAACTTTATCCAACTGTGCGAGTGGTGATCTCACTGAGGTCACCGCAGTTCAATGGCCCAGCTGGGAACACAGCCTCAGTGACCTGCGGTAACCTCAATGACACACCGCTAGTCACTGATGCAGCAGATCATACTTCAGTGGTTTTCAGACATGGACTATGGTATGGGACAGAACATTGGACAGGTGAGTCATGTAGTTGTTTTATATTCTTGTTTTATGCAGGAGATGATGGCTTCAATGGAATGGGCAATATATGAGTATAAAGGCCTCGTCACACTAAGCGAGATCGCTAGCGAGATCGCTGAAGCGTCACCGATTTTGTGACGCAACAGCGACCTACCAAGTGATCGCGCTTAGTGTGACATGCAGCGTCGACCAGCCCCCTGCTGGGTATCGCTGATCGTCGTTGAATGTCCTGGACCATTTGGTCTCCAACTGGCCAGCGCGCATCACTGCATGTGACAGCGGGAGACAAATGATCAGCAAGCTCCCAGCGCATACAACAGATGCTGGGAACTGGTATCTAGGGTACACATCGGGTAACTAAGCACCATGCAGCGCTTAGTAACCCGATGTTTAGCCTGGATACCAGCGTGCTCGCTGATCTTGATTGCTGGTGAGTCTGCCTATGTGGCAGCTCACCAGCGATCAGCTAACGATATCCCAGTGATCCCATCCACGTTGGATCGTTGGTGAGATCACTGGGTCATTGAAGAGTGTGATGGGACTCTTAGCATATCGTCATACTAGGTGTTTTTAAAGAGGTTTTTTTCTGCAGCAAAAAAAACAAGGAAAAAGAAAGTGTATAAAACATGTCTAGGATCACAAATTTATACAAAATGCAAATATATTTATTTAAAGTGCATATGCAATAATGGCAAAAAAAAACAGATAAAAACATTTAAAAAACCCAACGCCTAAAATATGTCACTACTGGAGGACCATTATTATTATTATTACCATATAAGGACCATCCAGATTCCTTCACTGTGTGTACCGGGGGTATATAATAGATACAATACAGTTAAGCTGTCCTGGAAAAATGGCTGTGCAAGTAATATAGCAGACAGTATTGCACAAGATCACAGACTTCAAATGTAAACAGATACAGGAATAATCCTACAAATAAACCGCAGAGAAATATTTAAGGGAAACAGAGGAAAATCTTGTAGTAACCCAAAATGAGAGGAACAGCAAATACCATAAGAGAACAGAGAAGTCCCAGGTGAGCGAGGCTGTATAAGACCTGTTGGTAGAAAAGTCAAATGAACACTACACAGTCACAGCATGATGCGTGGAGGAAAAATCCCCATGCATTTTGCCATAGAGCGTGGCTTCCTCAGGTTAACCCCTTCATGACCCAGCCTATTTTGACCTTAAAGACCTTGCCATTTTTTGCAATTCTGACCAGTGTCCCTTTATGAGGTAATAACTCAGGAACGCTTCAACGGATCCTAGCGATTCTGAGATTGTTTTTTCGTGACATATTGGGCTTCATGTTAGTGGTAAATTTAGGTTGATAATTTTTGCGTTTATTTGTGAAAAAAATGGAAATTTGGTGAAAATTTTGAAAATTTTGTAATTTTCAAATTTTTAATTTTTATTCTGTTAAACCAGAGAGTTATGTGACACAAAATAGTTAATAAATAACATTTTCCCACATGTCTACTTTACATCAGCACAATTTTGGGAACAACATTTTTTTTTGTTAGGAAGTTATAAGGGTTAAAATTTGACCAGTGATTTCTCATTTTTACAGCAAAATTTACAAAACCATTTTTTTTAGGGACCACCTCACATTTGAAGTCACTTTGAGGGGTCTATATGGCAGAAAATACCCAAAAGTGACACCATTATAAAACCTGCACCCCTCAAGCTACTCAAAACTACATTCAAGAAGATTATTAACCCTTCAGGTGCTTCACAGGTACTAAAGCAACGTGGAAGGAAAAAATGGACATTTTAATTTTTCCAACAAAAATTTTGTTTTAGCATCAATTTTTTCATTTTTACATGGGCAACAGGATAAAATGGATCCTAAAATTTGTTGGGCAATTTCTCCTGAGTACACAGATACCTCATTTGTGGTCATGAACCACTGTTTGGGCGCACGGCAGGGCTCAGAAGGGAAGGAGCACCATTTGATTTTTTGAATGGAAAATATGCTGGAATATTTAGCGGTTGCCATGTCGCATTTGGAGAGTCTCTGTGTGCCTAAACATTGGAGCTCCCCACAAGTGACCCCATTTTGGAAACTAGACCCCCTAAGGAACTTATCTAATGCATAGTGAGCACTTTGAACCCCCAGGTGCTTCACAAATTGATCCGTAAAAAAAAGAAAGTACTTTTTTTTCACAAAAATTTTCTTTTAGCCTCAGTTCTTTCATTTTCACATGGGCAACAGTAAAAATTGGATCCTAAAATTTGTTGGGCAATTTCTCCTGAGTACACAGATACCTCATTTGTGGTCATGAACCACTGTTTGGGCGCACGGCAGGGCTCAGAAGGGAAGGAGCACCATTTGATTTTTGAATGGAAAATATGCTGGAATATTTAGCGGTTGCCATGTCGCATTTGGAGAGTCTCTGTGTGCCTAACATTGGAGCTCCCCCACAAGTGACCCCATTTTGGAAACTAGACCCCCTAAGGAACTTATCTAGATGCATAGAGAGCACTTTGAACCCCAGGTGCTTCAAAATTGATCCATAAAAAAAAGAAAGTACTTTTTTTTCACAAAAATTTTCTTTTAGCCTCAGTTTTTTCATTTTCACATGGGCAACAGTAAAAATTGGATCCTAAAATTTGTTGGGCAATTTCTCCTGAGTACACAGATACCTCATATGTGGTCATGAACCACTGTTTGGGCCACGGCAGGGCTCAGAAGGGAAGGAGCACCATTTGACTTTTTGAATGGAAAATATGCTGGAATATTTAGCGGTTGCCATGTTGCATTTGGAGCGTCCCTGTGTGCCTAAACATTGGAGCTCCCCCACAAGTGACCCCATTTTGGAAACTAGACCCCCTAAGGAACTTATCTAGATGCAAATTGAGCACTTTGAACCCCCAGGTGCTTCACAGAAGTTTATAACGCAGAGCCGTGAAAATAAAAAATCCTTTTTTTTCTCAAAAAATGATATTTTAGCCCACTATTTTTTATTTTCACAATGGTTACAGGAGAAATTGTACCCCAAAAGTTGTTGTCCAGTTTGTCCTGAGTACGCTAGTACCCCATATGTGGGGGGGAACCATTGTTTGGGCACACATCAAGGCTCGGAAGGGATATAGCGACGCTTTGAAATGCCGACTTGATGGAATGGTCTGCGGGCATCTTGTTACGTTTTCAGAGCCCCTGATGAGCCTAAACAGTAGAAACCACCCACAAGTGACCCCATTTTGTAAACTAGACCCCAAAGGAACTTATCCAGAATGTGTGGTGAGCACCTTAAACCCCCAAGTGCTTCACAGTAAGTTTATAATGCAGAGCCGTGAAAATAAAAAATCATTTTTATCCTCAAAAACTGATTTTATTAACCCGCAATTTTTTATTTTGACAAGGGTAACAGGAAAAATTGGACCACAAAAGTTGTTGTACAGTTTGTCCTGAGTACACTGGTACCGCATATGTGGGGGGGAACCACTGTTGGCACACGTTGGGGCTCGGAAGGGAAGTAGTAACGTTTTGAAATGCCGACTTTGATGGAATGGTCTGCGGGCGTCATGTTAGGTTTGCAGAGCCCCTGATGTGCCTAAACAGTAGAAACTCCCCACAAGTGACCCCATTTTGGAAACTAGACCCCGCAAAGAACTTATCTAGATGTGTGGTGAGCACTTTGAACCCCCAAGGGCTACACAGCAGTTTATAACGCCCGGGCATGAAAATAAAAAAATCATATTTCTTCCTTAATCAGGATCTTTTAGTCCCCAATTTTTTTATTTTCCCAAGGGTAACAGGAGAAATTAGACCCCAAAAGTTGTTGTCCAATTTGTCCTGAGTACGCTGATACCCCATATGTGGGAGAAAACTACTGTATGGGCGCACGTCGGGGCTCGGAAGGGAAGTAGTGACGTTTTGAAATGCCCACTTGATGGAATGGTCTGCGGGCGTCATGTTACGTTTGCAGAGCCCCTGATGTGCCTAAACTGTAGAAACTCCCCACAAGTGACCCCATTTTGGAAACTAGACCCCGCAAATAACTTATCTAGATGTGTAGTGAGCACTTTGAACCTCCAAGGGCTACACAGAGGTTTATAACGCCCGGGCATGAAAATAAAAAATCATATTTTTCCACAAACATGATTTTAGTCCCCAATTTTTTTATTTTCCCAATGTTAACAGGAGAAATTAGACCAACAAAGTTGTTGTGCAATTTTTCCAGAGTACGCTGATACCCCATATCTGGGGGTAAACCACTGTTTGGGCATACGTCGGGGCTTGGAATAAAGGGAGCACTGTTTGACTTTTTGAACGCAAAATTTGCAGGAATCAATGGTGGCGCCATGTCGCGTATGGAGACCCCCTGATGTGCCTAAATAGTGGAAACCCCTCAATTCTAACTCCAACCCTAACCCCAACACACCCCTAACCCTAATACAAACCCTAACCATAACCCTAACCCCAATACACCCCTAACCCTAATCCAACTCTAACCATAAACCTAACCACTAGCCTAACCCTAATCCCAACCCTAACCCCAAAACACCCCTAACACTTATACTAACTCTAACCCTAACCACAAACCTAACCCTAATCTCAACCCTAACCCTAATTCCAACCCTAACCCAAATTCCAACCCTAACCCAAATTCTAACCGAACCCAAATTCTAACCCTAACCCTAAGGCTGGGTTCATATTGCGTTTTACCAGCCCGTTCAACCCCAGAGTGGCCCGTGCCCGAGGCCCCGTCACGAATGACGCCGTCGCAAAGCTGCAGCTTTCGGCTGCTTTTGCGATGCCCCCAAAAAATGGGGTGGGGGGCGGGGGTTTAAAACGGACCCTTTTACCCATTAAGGCTCCCATAAAAAAATTTTAAACCCCCAAAAAACCCCTGGGCCCCCCGCCCCCGTTGCGGATTAAATTTTGGGGTTTTTTTAAAAAAATCCGGGTAAATGACCGCCTTTTTTGCTAATTTAGCGGGGATTTGCTGCTTTTTTCCCTGGGTTTTTAAACAAAAATGGAATAGGTGTAAAACCGCGGGGGAAAAACCCGCACAAAAATTGACTGCGGGTTTTTTAAAAAACCGCAGCAAATCCGGCAAAAAACCCCCGGCTGGACTTTTTTTTTCCCATTTATTTGCATTGTAGAAAGGGGGTTTCCCCTGGATTGCTGTGGATCCGCACCCCCAAACCCGCTGCTGATCAGCAGCGAAATCAGCTTTGGATCGCAGCAAAACCCAGCTGCGGTTCAGCGCGAAAGTCGGATAAAGGGAAATAGTGGGTCAGCAGCAAATCCGCGGGGGAAAATAGCAGCGAATCAGTTGCGGATCGCGCAAAAATAGATGCGGATCGGGGGGGAAAAATTGTGGGATCAGGGGGAAAAATCAGCTGCGGCCCAGCAGCGAAATCCGCTGCGGTCGCAGAAAAATCCGGTGTGTCGAGAAAAAACCCGTGCGGACCCCCAGCGAAATCAGCTGGGACAGCAGCGAAATCCGTGGGTTTCAGCAAAAAAAATGTGGGTTCCAGCAAAAATCCGCTGGGATTAGAGGCGAAACCCATGGGATCAGCGGAAAAATCCGTGGGATCAAAAGGGCGAAATCGTGGGATCGGGGGAAACCCCCGGTGGAAAAGCTGCAAAACCGGTATGATGACCCAAAAACCCGTGGGGCCCCCCCAGAAAAATCGTGGGATCCGAAAAAATCCGCTGCTTTTTTATGTTTAAATTTCCCCTGGGACGCAAAAAAACCCGCTGCGGTCGGGGGGAAAAACCCGCTGGGACCCCCAGCGAAATCGGCGGTCAGCGGTAAGCGGGGTGGTTCGCAGCGAAACCCTCTGGGTTTCAGAGCGAAATCCGTGCGGATACGCAGTAAAATCGCCACAGGGGGGCCCCCGACATCCGCTGCGGTACCGGAATGGGGGGAAAATCGCACGAAATCCTTTGAGACCAAAGGGAAAACCCAAAAAAGGGGGACGGGCCAAAAGGAAAAAAAAAAAATTTTATTTTTTTTTTTTTGCCCCCCCCCTATGAAGGGGGGGGTTCTTTCTTTTTTTTTTTTCACTGTGGGGAGTTTATCAAAAGTGAAAAAAAAAAATTTTTAAAATTTTGAAAGGCCCTGGCATGGCGGCCGGGGGGCCTCCCATCCCCCGGGCCCCGGCGGGCGCAGCGCTTGCCCCCCCTTTTTTTCCCCAAGGGGCGGCCCCCAATGAAGACCCCGGGCGGACGGGGAGGATAAGGGGGCGAGAAAAACGGGGGGGGTGGTACATTCCTGGGGGGGGTGGGAGGGGGGGGGGAGGGGCACACCGGGGAGGATCGGAGGGGCCCAGCAGATGATAGTAACACCCGGTGACGTTCCCCCCCCTAAAACGGCGGCGGGGCGACCCCAAAAACCCTTATCAGTGTGGGGAGGGGGGGTCCCCCGTGTCAGCCATGGGATGTTTTTCTGTGGGCCCGGGGGTTTTTTTAAATTTATTTCCCACTTTTAGTGGGGGAAATATTACTAATGCTCTGTTGGGTTTCATTTTTTAAAGCCAACAGAGCGATCGAAACCCCGGGGGGGGTTTAAGCCACCCCACTGTGGGGTGCGAAAGGGGGCCCCGGGGGTGTGTCGGATGCCCTTTTTGATTCCGGTCCCCCCCCCGCGGGAAAAAGGGTTTTTTGCATGACGTACGTTGGCGTCGGGGGGCGGGATGGCACAGGTTTTCTGATGCCAAGTAGGCGCCCAGGGTTGGGAAAGGGGGTTTAAAAAGTAGAGAGGGGGGAGTTTTTTGGGAATCTTAAAAATTAGTTTTAATTCCTTTTTGGCGGGTGTGAAAGGCAGGGGAAAATTTTTGAAACCCGAGGCAGGCGCACATAAAAAATAAGTAAATTCCCCATTTAAAAAATTTGGGGAACCCCCACAATGTGATGATATAGAAAATCATTTTGGGTTTTTTTGGAACAGTCAGCGCATGCGCCAAGCAAATTTAAAATTTTTGGGGCCGGTTTGGGCCGTTTTGTTGCATGTTCAAAGGGGAAAGCCCCTTGGCAAGTATTTTTAAAAGGGGGAAATCCTGGTTTTGGGGCCTTTGGTTTGTGGTGGATTTTTCCCCAAAAACCACATTCTTAAAGGGAAAAGGGCCATACCCCAAAAAAAAAGAGCAGGGGAGGGAATAGCCCAAAAAAGAGTAGGGCAAATGGAAGAGAAGTTGACGCTTAACAAGAGATGCTTGTAAACTTACCAAAAAAAAAAAAATATCCCCCACAAAATATGGGCTAGGAAAAAATGGTGATACATGGCTAAGGATAAAATTAAACCTCGTTTGGAAAAAAAGATGAAAAATGTAGGGAAAAAAGGGAAATTTGGGATTTAATGAGTTTTAAACCCAAAGGGGGGGACCAGACAAAGTGTGGTTTTAAAAATGGGAAGCATATGTACCAACTTTTTTTTTAAATGAAAAAAAGTAAAAAAAATTTAAAAATTTTTGTAGAAGAGATTTGTAGTTTTAACCATGAATGAAAAATTTTGGGAAGTGGCAAGAAAACTGAAAAAAATTTAAAATTTCCCCTGAGGGAAATTTTTTTTTGAAATTTTTTTTTTAAAAAAGGTAAGACATGGGTTTGGAGGATGGTAGAGGAAAAAATTTTTTTAAATTTTTTGTCACCAAAATTAAAATTTTTAAATTTGAAAGAAAGGAATGTTTTGTTTATTAGGACCCCCCAAAAAAGGGGGGGAAAAACCCAAAACTCAAAATACGAGCAAAAAAGATAAATTTTTTTGGTAGTCATTGAACAAAAATTTTTATTTGATGGTTTTTAAAAAAAAAGTAAAAAAAATTTTTTTTTTAAAAAAAAATTTTTTTTTTTTATTTTTTTATTTTTTTTTTTTTGCGCTTTGCCCTGTCTCCCACTTGCCTGTTTCGGGGACCCGGGAGTTTTATTTGTAAGGATGATGTCACCCTTTTTTTGTCCGTTACATCGCCCCCGGTTTTGTAATGGAGAGGGTCTTAAAACCTCCCTTTTCTTTTCCCCATTTTTTTTTGGTTTAAAAAAAAACACCCCCGAATTAAATTTTTTTTTTATTTAAAATTTTAAAAAAAAAAAACTCTTTTCTTTTTTTTTTTCCCCCAATAAAAAACACAGTTTTCCCTACCTTTTTGCCTTAATTGCCCCCCCTTTCCCTGAAATTTAAAAAAAAAATAAAAAAACAACAATACCCCTAAACTTTTCCCGTTTTGTCCCCCCCGAAATTTCATGTCGGGGGGAATAAATTGTTTTCAACTGGACGAAAAAAAGTGACCGCCCCAGTCTGGAACCAGGGGGGGGAATGAGTTGCTGCTTTCAAAGCATCGGAAGCAGTAAAATCAAAGGTTACCGCGGGTTTTGATTTGGCTTTCCCGTGGGCCAATGAATGCAGTGCCCCTTGGGGGTTAAACGTTGCAAAAAAAAAAGTTGCGGTGCAGGGCGGGGTTCCCCCCAAATTTTTTTATTCACCGCGAAAAATTTTTTTCCAAAAGGGTTTTTGCGGTGAAATTGCTTGCACCGTGATTTTTTTTCTTACGTGCTAGCGGTAAATTCATCGAGGTCCCCCCCATTTTCAGCCTGGGGGGGAAAAACCCTTTTAGGGGTTCTCCCCCTTTGGGTGGTACTTTTGGGGTTTACCATCCAGGTTGAAAAATTTTCCCCCCTCAGACATGTTTATGGTGGGAAAAAAGGGCGGCACATGATGGTTTGTAGTATTTTTATTTTTTTTATACAGGAAAGTCGTTTTTTTGGGAAGGGTGATGATGTGAGTATGGTTTAATGGGGTTTATTAAAGGAGTCTGTGTCATTCATATTTTTTGGGTTTCAGACCCAGCTGTGCGTTTTTAAAGGTGGTTATCAAAAAAAAGGGGAAATTTTTTTAAAATTTTTTTAAATTTTTAAGTTTTCATGTTGCAGCCTGAGCTCAGAGACTTCCCCCCCGTTCGCTGTGAAAAAAATTTTTGGGAAAACCGCACCCTCAATGCCCGCGTAACCTTTTAACATAAAAGCTTGTCACTAAGGTGATCTTTTGGACCCCCCCGGATAAAAAAATGCTTTCCTTTTTTCATGGTTTTTCGGGGGGGCCCGAACGATGGACAGGGGGGGGTATAGTATTTTTTTTTTTTTTGTTTTTTAAAAAGGACTTAGGAATTCAATGTTAAGGAGTTAGTGAAATTTGTTATTTTTAAAAAAAAAAGGAAAAGTGTGTTTTTTTTATTTCAAATAAAGGTTTAAATTTTGCTTTTTGTGGTTTTTTTATAAAAAATATAGGTTAGAAAAGGTGGTGCCCCCCCCTAATTTTTTTTTTAAAAAAAAAACCCCTTTAACCCTTCCCCCCAAAATTTTGTCCCATCACCTTTTCCCTTCTACGTCATTTCACAATTCCCCCCCTTAAAAATCCAATAAACTTTTCTTCCCCCCGTGGTTCCCCCTCACAAATTTTCCCCCCCAATGTGTATACACTTTTCCATGTTAGGGGCTTTGGAATGCCCAAAAAAAAAAAATGTGAGTGGTGCGTTTTTGCGCCCGGGGGCCCCCCGCAAACGGGGGGCCCGCGTAATAAAATGGCGCGGAAAAATTTCTGTTATAGCGAGCGCCCCAAAAAAAAGCCCGTAAAATGTGTGGGGAATTGTGCGAACTCGCTTTCCACGAGCCCCGAAGGAGTGCAACCGCTATATGGGATGTGTGCAAACTCAAAACACAAATGAGTTTCAAAATAACCGCTGGGCGCTTCTAGGTTTGGGAAAAGGAAACCTTGTTTTCGTAAAGAGCCGGTGAGACAAACTTTGTGTCCTGTCGGGGCCCCCCTACAAGTTAATGTAAGCGAACATTTTAAAAGGGTAATGCGCTAATGTTCCCCCGGGGAATCCCCGAATTTTTGGCCCCTGGCCGACCTGAATAGGCAATCAAAAACCCCCCCGGGGTTTTTTTTGAATTGGGATCTAGGACACGAAACCCGACCAGTAGCATACAAAAACCCCCACGTTTTTTAAATCGGTATTTAGGGGTTAAATTTTGCCGGGCCCTAAAACCCACCACGCATTTACCACCCCTGGCCAAAATATAAGATTGATATAGCGCTGGGGCAGCCAGCACCCCTTTTTTAGCAAAAAGTACAGGACTTGCCAGAAAAAAAGGGGGAATGAAAATTTTTCCCCCAAAACCTAGTTTACAGGACCCCTTCCCCCCCGGAAATGGAGGGTTTCGAGTACCTGAGCAAAGTGAACCCCCTTTTCCCAAAGGGATCTCACTCTGGGCATGTAGAAGGGGGGGAAAAAAAGGGCTTTGTCTAAAGACGTTCTTGCGCTTTTCCAGTTTGGCCACAAAAGCAGAGTGGGGAAAAAGCATAATTTCCCCTTTAACCCGTTAGACTGGGCGAGTGTGGGCCGGGTTAAAAGGGGGAGAGTCCACTGGGGGCCGGAGACGGTGGGGACCCACGGGAATAGCTCGAGATTCCCCTTTTTCAGAAGCGGGAACTCGACCCCCCCCTTTTTTCCCCCTTTAGGGCCCCCTTCTCTGGGGCCCCCCCCGGGTTTAAAGGCAACGAGAGCTGCGGGGGGGGTGAATTTGCGGAGGCTCCGGGGGCCCATCCCTTTGGCCCTAAAAACCCCCCCTCCCCAAATTAAAACTTTTGCCACGTACCACCTTAAACCCCCCCGATGGGTTTCCCCCCTGGTCGTCCGAAGACGAACCCCTGTCCCCCAGATGGGGCTTGGAAAAGGGGGAAAGAAAACAGGGTTTCAGGAGGGGTACGTGAAAGGTTCGGAAAATACCCAGGGGGGAGGGGGAGCCAAACGGGATTTCCCGGGTTACCGTCCCAGGACTTTAAAAGGACCGGTGGGGGGGGTTTTTAAATTTTGGACTCATCCGACCCCGATGTTATGGGCGGGGCACCCCAAAATCCCCAGGAGCAAATGTGGAGCGGGGCCCCCAAAAGTGCGTCGGTGGAGGACCTATCCTTTTTTTGGACGCTAAAAAGGTTTCCGGGGGGCAGTCCCAAAGCCCCGGCCCCCAAAACCGTCTGCCCCTGGATTTGGGGAGAAGACAGGGGGAATTTTGGGCCCCGGGAAACCCCCGGGGTTGTGCCCCTTGTTTAGGAGGAATGGAGTCTGTGGTGGAGTCAGCCACGAAATTGTTCAGTCCAAAAATCCCACGGTAGAAAGGATGCCAAGTCATCTGCCTGGCTGAAACAAAATGTCGTAGATAGGTGACCAAGGGGGGGGTTTTCCCCCTCTTATAACCATTTTTTTCGGGGGTTTAGTAAAGAGAGATTTAACTCATTACAAAGTGGGACACAAGTTTTCCCCAAACCGAGAGCAAATGGGGCCTCGGTTTCATGACAATTTTGCCCGGCATACCTGTAGAGGGAAAATTTTGTCCCTTTTTTCCAACGCTGGGGGGCCCCCAAAAGGGCGACGGTAACCGTGGGTAGGGGCCCCCGTTGAAATTTTTTGGAAAAAAATGACGGTGACCCCCCAAAAAGATGGTGCACCCCCGAGACTTGGAAAAACCCCCAAAAAAGTCCATCCCAAACCTTTCCCGGGGGGCCCCCTTCTGCCCCCGGAAAAGGGAAAAAAAGGGGGGCCCCTTTGTCGAGGAGATTTTTGGGCAGGGAACACCCCCAAAACATAGTCCCCAACGTCTCGGACCTAGCTCCACCGATGTCCTGCCAGAAATTTTCAGTGCCCCTTTTTTCCCCCAAAAATGTAACCACCCGGAGAGTGTGCCCCCGAGAGTACCTCGGTAAAAATTTGGGAAAACAAAAGTTTGCCCGGAGGCACAGACTTGGGCAAAACCCCGGGGGCCAAGTTTCAGGCTCTCGTGGGGAAATAAGATAGGCTCCCCCTCTCCCCCTGAGGACCCCCTAGCGAGAGAGAGCGTCGGACGGATGTTCTTCTTCCGGGGAAAAAATTTTGGGGGGAAAAAAAACCCGGGGGGAAAAGGCCCTTGGCCTGGGGGGATTAAGTCTTGGTCTGTCTGAAGATACCCCAAAAAATTTTGTGGTCGGTGAGATTTGGGGGAAAGGGGGAAAACGGGCCCCCCCCAACAGATGTTCCATCAAAAAAGGGGCCCAATTAGCTAGAAAACCCCATCCCGATGGAAAAATTTCCCTTTCCCCTGTTTGTAAAAGGTTTTTAAGAAAAAAAAAGAAAAAAGGAGCTTCGCCCCGAGCATCCTTTTGGAAGGGGGTGTCCGCCCCAACGGTTGGGCCCCAAAAACCTCAAAAAAAATGGTTATAACCCATCGGGGCGATGTGGGGTGGGGCGCTAGCAAAATGAGTTTAAAAGGGAAGTAAAAACCTTGGAGACCCCCTTCCGCCCCCAATTTTTGGTTTTTTTCTCCCTTTTTTGGGAGGGCCCCCCGGGGGGCTCCCAAAGGGTTTAGAGAATGAGGAATAAAATGGGATAGAAATTTAAAAAAAACCCCCATAAAGCGCTTGCCCGTTTAAGAGAGTGGGGTTTTCCCGCCCCATCAAAACCCCTGAAATTTTGGGGTGGTTTATTAGCAACCCCGGGTTTTGAGATGTTTTAACCCAAAGGAAAAAAAAAAGGGGCCCAAAGTCAAAATAATTTTCAATTGCAAAAAGGGAAAAAATTTTCCCTTTGAGGTCGAAAACTTGCGGGACATTTTCTTGGTGGGATCAATATCTGGAGAGAAGTAAATATATTTTCCAGATAGACTCGAAGGGGTTTTTGGGGTTTACCGGAAGATGTCTTTTACAAAAGTTTGGGGAAAACGGTGGGCATTACAGAGCCCAAGGGCTTTCCCCGATATTCGTAATGCCCATCCTGGTATTAAAACCCTTTCCCTTCCCCCCCTCGGAGGGAAAAGGTTATAAGCACAAAGAGTTTTGTTTTTGAATCCCCCTTCCCCCCCAAGCCTTTAAAGAGTTCAGAAAAACGGGGGAAAAAGGGACTTTTTTTTTTTAAGGGGGATGGCTTTTTAAAACACTGTAATAAAAACATGGATGTAATTCCCCGTTCTTTTTTTGCACAAAGAAAAATCCCCCCCCCCCCGGTGGGAAAAACCTTTTTAAAAGAACCCCCTTTTCCCCCTTCTCCTAAAATAAATTTCGACTGGCCTCTGTCCGGGAAAAAAGGGGGGGGATAGACCCCCCCCCAGGGGTTGCCCCAGGAAAAAGGTCGATAGGACAGTATGGGGGGGTTTAGGTGGAAGAGTCTCCCCAGCCTTTCGGAAAACAGTCTGATAGACAATAAAACCTTGGGGGGTGGAGTAGATCTGCGGTAATCAGTGGGGAAACCTGAAAAGCACCCTTTAAAACATCTGCTTAAAAAGCATCACCCCAACGCAGTATTTCCCCCCCGAAGTCCATCTATATGGGGGGGAGTGGAAACGGAGCCAGGATTTCCCAGTGGGGGTTTGTCTATTCTGGGGGAAGGGGGAGTAGGGAAAAAAGCCCCTGGGGGAAGGGGTTTCATAAAAATGTAAGAGGAACAGTCTGGTGTGAAATTTTTTTGGGGGGGAATTTCGACCCATTCACTAACCCCGGAGTCACTGATTTTTCAAGCGCCACCCGAGGTATTGCGTGCGGCAGCAAAGTTTTTGGACAGAAGTTCCCCCCCTTTTCCGAGTCCACGCAAAAAACGGGGTTTTGAGAGTTTGGGAAGTGCCCACATGATTGTCCCTTTAAGGTCATTTGGGGAAAATGTGCTGTCTCTGTGAGCCCCCTCCCGGGTCCTAGAAAGCGATCGCCCTTTTGCGATTGCTGTGGCCAAATTTTTTTTTTAGTGTCCCGATGTTGGGGAAAAAATTTAAGGGAAAACCCTTGCTCAAGCGGTCGGGCTTAGTCCCGCTGGAAACCCTTTTGGTTTTGGGAAAGAGGCCCCAACAGAAAAATTTCCCCCGGTTTGGCGAAGGGGGGGGACCAACCCGAAAAAATCTGCCTGCAAAGGGCCCGCTTAACCCCCGCTCGTTTTTAAAGGAGATCAATGGGGTGGACAGGGGGAAATGAGTTTCTCCGTGTGGCGGGGAAACTCCCCGGTGGCCAAAACACCTTAAGATCCCCAGTCCTCTCGCAAAGGGTTTTGGGGTTTTTCCCCGGGGGTTTGTCAGAGCAGAGTCCGAAAAATTTGGCGGCGAATGGGACCCGGTTTAACCCCCCGATTTTCCCGGTTTTGGGGGCTGTATCGTGGGGGACAGAGTTGTAAAAGAAACTGTCTCAGAGCCTCCAGGAAGAAAAGGGGGCATCGTACCACCGATCGGGGCGCCCCCAAAGGGGGTTGCCCACCCACGCCCCCGCCCAAGGGGGATAAGACAAAACCCCCCCTTTTCCGTTTCCGTGGAAAAAGTGCGGACAGAAAACTCAAGTTTTAAAGGAAGCAGACTCCCCAAAAACCCGAAATGCTTTTTTTTCACCCCCCCAAAAAAGCTGGAGTGGGGACCCGGGGTAAGGGGAGCAGGGGGGGGTTGGGACAAAATGG
>JARQOD010000004.1:117800120-117844759 GCA_033576555.1 Oophaga sylvatica
GGACCTCATCCTCTTCTTGGACGCCTGAATGGCATCCTGGGTACAGTCCCAAATGTCCTGTGCCTCCACAACCCTGTCTGCCACCCTGGAGTTGGCAGAAGACACGGGAATGGGCACCGGAACCCGCGGATGCTGACCGTAGTTTAGGAGGAATGGAGTCTGTCCGGTGGAGTCAGCCACAGCATTGTTCAGTGCAAACTCATCCCACGGTAGCAAGGATGCCAAGTCATCCTGCCTGGCTGAAACAAAATGTCGTAGATAGGTGACCAAGGTCTGGTTGGCCCTCTCTACTAACCCATTCATTTCGGGATGGTATGCTGAAGAGAGATTTAACTCAATACTAAGTAGACGACAAAGCTCTCTCCAGAACCGAGACGCAAACTGGGGCCCTCGGTCACTGACAATTTTGTCCGGCATACCATGTAGATGGAAAATGTGCCTAATACACAACGCTGCGAGGGCCCAAGCAGACGGTAACCGTGGTAGCGGCACCAGTTGCACCATTTTGGAAAAATGATCGGTGATTACCCAAATGATGGTGCAGCCCCGAGACTTCGGTAAGCCCACCACAAAGTCCATCCCGACCATCTCCCAGGGCCTATCTGCCACCGGCAAAGGGTAAAGCAACCCAGCTGGCCGTTGTCGAGGAGACTTATTCTTGGCGCAGGAGACACACGCCAGAACATAGTCCCCAACGTCTCGGACCATATGCTGCCACCAGTATGTCCTCGCCAGCAATTCAGATGTCCTCTTTGCCCCAAAGTGTACACCCACCCTGGACGAGTGTGCCCACGAGAGTACCTCCGGTCACAAATTGGTAAGCACAAAAGTCTTGCCCGGAGGCACAGACTCTAGCGAAACCGGGGCCACAGTTCTCAGGCTCTCTGTGGGGACAATAAGACTAGGCTCCTCCTCTTCCTCCTCAGAGGACTCCACATAGCGAGAGAGAGCGTCGGCACGGATGTTCTTCTCTCCCGAGAGAAAATGTAGGGTGAAATAAACCGGGAGAAGAACAAGGACCATCTGGCCTGGCGAGAGTTAAGTCTCTGGTCTGTCTGAAGATACACCAAATTCTTGTGGTCGGTGAAGACTTGGAAGGGAAAGCGGGCCCCCTCCAACAGATGTCTCCACTCAGAGAAGGCCAACTTCATGGCTAGCAACTCCCTATCCCCGATGGAATAATTCCTCTCCGCTGATGTGAAGGTTTTAGAGAAGAAGAAGCAAGGATGCTTCCGACCTTGAGCATCCTTTTGGAAGAGGACTGCTCCAGCACCAACGGATGAGGCATCCACCTCCAATAAAAATGGCTTATCAACATCGGGGCGATGTAGGATGGGAGCGCTAGCAAAATGAGATTTAATGGAAGTGAAAGCCTTGGAGACCTCTTCCGACCACAATTTGGGATTTGCTCCCTTCTTGGTGAGGGCTACCAAGGGAGCTACCAAGGTAGAGAAATGAGGAATGAACTGGCGATAGTAATTAATGAACCCCATAAAGCGCTGCACCGCTTTAAGAGAGTGGGGTTCTTGCCAGTCCATCACAACCTGTAATTTGGCTGGATCCATAGCCAATCCCTGGTTGAGATGATATAACCAAGGAAAAGTAAAGACTCCAGCTCAAACATACATTTCTCTAACTTAGCATAAAGGGAATTTGCCCGTAAGAGGTCGAAGACTCTGCAGACATCTCTCTGGTGGGAGTCAATATCTGGAGAGAAGATGAGTATATCATCCAGATAGACTACGACCGAGGTGGAGAGCATATCCCGGAAGATGTCATTGACAAAGTCTTGGAAAACGGCTGGGCATTACAGAGCCCAAAGGGCATCACCAGATATTCGTAATGCCCATCCCTGGTATTAAAAGCCGTCTTCCATTCGTCCCCCTCACGGATGCGAATCAGGTTATAAGCACCACGCAGATCTAGTTTAGTGAATACCCTTGCTCCCCGAAGCCTATCAAAGAGTTCAGAAATCAGGGGCAACGGGTACTTGTTCTTAACGGTGATGGCGTTAAGACACCTGTAATCAATACATGGATGTAATTCTCCGTTCTTCTTCTGCACAAAGAAAAATCCCGCCCCTGCCGGTGACACCGACTTCCTAATGAACCCTCTTGCCAGGTTCTCCTGAATATATTGCGACATGGCCTCTGTCTCAGGAAGAGAGAGGGGATAGACCCTTCCCCGAGGAGGTTCTGCGCCAGGCAAGAGGTCGATAGGACAGTCATAGGGGCGATGAGGTGGAAGAGTCTCCGCAGCCTTCTCGGAGAACACGTCTGCATATGACCAATAGCACTTGGGAAGTGGAGTAAGATCTGCCGGTAACTCAGTAGTGGTAACCTGAACGCAACTCCTAACACATCTGCCTCTACATGCATCACTCCAACGCAGTATCCGACCCGAAGTCCACTCTATATGTGGGGAGTGGAAACGGAGCCAAGGTATACCTAGTAGGATCTCGTCTATTCCCTCGGAAGGACGAGTAGGGAAATAAGCTCCTGATGGGAAGGGGATACATACAATGTAAGAGGAACAGTCTGGTGTGTAATTTGTGAGGGCAATGTCGACCCATTCACTACCCGGACAGTCACTGATTTGTCAAGCGCCACCAGAGGTATTGCGTGACGGCAAGCAAAGTTAGAGGACATGAAGTTCCCCTCTGCTCCTGAGTCCACGCAAAGATCGGTTGTGAGAGTGGAAGTGCCTACAGTGATTGTCCCTTTAAGTGTCATCTTGGAGGAAAATGCTGCTGTCTCTAGTGAGCCTCCTCCCAGGGTCACTAGACGCGATCGCCTCTGCGATTGCTGTGGCCATCTGTTTGTATAGTGTCCTGCATGTTGGCAAAAATTACAGAACAAACCCTTGCTCAAGCGGTCCGGGACTTAGATCCCGCTCGAGAAACCTCCATGGCTTCAGAGGAATAGGACGCCTGAACAGAAGATTCCAGAGGTTTGGCGAAGGTGGGACCCAACCGAAACCTCTGCCTGCACTGGGCCCGCTCTAACCTCCGCTCGTTAAAATGGAGATCAATGCGGGTGGACAGGGAAATGAGTTCCTCCAGTGTGGCGGGAATCTCCCTGGTGGCCAAAGCATCCTTCACATGATCCGCCAGTCCTCTCCAGTACACCGGAATGAGGACTTTATCCGGCACTCTAGCTCAGAGACCAGAGTCCGAAATTGGACGGCGAACTGGCTGACCATGGATGAACCCTGTGATATTGCCAGCAGTTGGAGCGCTGTATCGTGGGTGACACGAGATAGTAAAAAGATCTGTCTCAGAGCCTCCAGGAAGAGAGGAGCACTCTGTACCACCCGATCGTCGCGCTCCCACAGCGGCGTTGCCCACTCCAACGCCCTGCCGACAGGAGGGATAAGACAAAACCCACCTTTGCCCGTTCCGTGGGAAAACGTGCGGACAGAAGCTCAAGATGAATGGAGCACTGACTCACAAATCCCCGACATTGCTTGCTGTCACCAGCAAACTTGTCTGGAAGTGGGAGACGGGATAAAGTCGGAGCAGGGGTGGTAGAGGACAAACTGGCTGCAGCCACGCTAGCAGCCTGAACAGCGACAGCGGTAACATCCACAGCTGAGGTTGTGCGCTCTAGAGCCGCCAACCTACCCTCCAGCTGCTGGATGTACTGCTGTAGACGCTGGTCGTCCGCCATTTTACTAGCCAGACCCTGGCGCTAGTATTATGTTAGGGTCTGCGGAATGCACCAAATATAAGATGTAGAGTGGTGCGTTTGCAGCCCGGGGTCCACTACTAAAATGGCGCGAGAAGCGAACTCTGTTATCCCGCACAGTCGCCAAAATAAACGCCGTAATGCGCTGTGGCAATATGTGCAAACTCTGTTATTCCACAGAGCCACTAGAAGGAGTGCCACAGCGCTATATGGCTATGTGTGCAAACTCACTAAACACAGCTGAGTCACAAAATAAACACGCTAGGGCGCTGTCTAGCGTTGAAAGCGAACCCTGTTACGTCACAGAGCTGCTGAGACAAACTTCTGTGTCCTGTCAGGCACCCAGGTACACAGTTAACTGCTAAGCGAACATAGAACGTGATCATGCGCTAATGTCCTCGCGGGAGTCACCCGAAATCTATGGCGTCTGATCGCCAGACCCTGAATACGGCAATCAAACTCCTCACCGGTTATGCCGGTAATCTAGGGCATCTAGGACACCGACCCTGACCAGCTAACATACCAAACTCCTCACCGATTAAGTCAGTATTCTAGTGGCTTATTTCAGCCGGGCCCTAACCACACACACGCATGACCACACTGGCGCAAAGCATATAACGATTATACTAGCGCATGGCGGCCAAGCCATGCCACCCTTTTATAGGAACAGCTACAGGACCTGCCAGAAACAAGGACCAATGAAACTATTCCAGTACACCAGTAGTCACAGGACCTTCCTGGCGGACCAATAGGAGCTGCTGCAGTACCTGAGCATGTGACCCCTGATCTCCAATAAGAGATCTCACTCTGGGCATGCTCAGAAGGGAAAACAAGGACTTTGTCCTAAAGACGTCTGCTCGCCGCTAACCAGTTCTGGCCACAATAGCAGAGCCTGGAGGAGCAGCAGTAATCCTCTGCACACTGTTAGACTGGGCGAGTCGCTGGGACCGATGTCTAAGTTGAGCAGAGTCCACTGCGGCTGGAGACGAATGGGAGACCGCAGCCGGAATGGCTCAAGATTCCCCTTGTGCAGAAGCGGGAACTCGACCCCTAACACCCACTCAAACAATTCCCTCACACGTTCCCTTCCATAGTGTCCTCTCACATTCCTCACCATACTGTCTTTTCACATATTTTCCCTATTAATGTCCTCTTACAAGATTTTTCCCACATCCCACAATAAACTTTTCAATATCATTAACTCAATTGGAGTTCTTACCTAGGAATAAGTAAACCCGAACTGTAATGATCGGGGTTCGTACCGAACACCTAGTGTCTGTTCACAGACCCAAAACATGGACTTCTCCAGGAATTCCATCCTACTGTTCAGGTTCAGCAGTCCAAACAAAGTTTTTTGAATGGCTGCAGCACAGTAAATCAACAAGGTTTGCCAGTATGGGCTTTTCAAGCTCAATCACAGCCATGTCAAGTATTGGCATGTCTGTGAATGTCTGGAGCACACTGTGTAAAAAAAAAAACAAACATGCAGTCCCCTCTATTTTTGATACAAAGCGCAAGTAAAGTTTACAGCTTTAGATGAAACCCCAACCTGTCAGCTTTCCATTGGCTGGTTATCAAAAAAGAGGGGTCCCACCCCAGTTTTTTAAATTATTTAAATAAATAATTAAAAATACCGATATGGGTTCCCCCATTTTCGACAACTAGCCAAGTTAAAACAGAAAGCTGGGGACTGCTATTCTCAGACTGGAAAGGGTCCATGGATATTGGCCATAACTAGCCTAAAAATAGCAGCAAGCAGCAGTCCTCAAAAAGGCATATCTATTAGATGCACCAATTCTGGCTTTGTGGGGTTGATGTTAGCTTTGTAATGTCTGCTGACATCAAGCCCATTGGTTAGTAATGGAGATGCATCTATAAGATGCTCCCATTACTGACCCTCTTGTGAAAACTAAATAAAGGCACACACACAGAAAAAAAGTCCTGTAATTGAAATAAACATACAAAAAATGTCTATATTTGAAACAAACACTCCCAACCCGCTTTTACCCATTTATTAATGTAAAATTAAAAATTATAACACCATATCCCTCACCTGTCTGAAGACAATTAATTTGTCCCACACAGAGGCCAACTCTGCTTCATCTGGATTGCATGGCTGAGTGGTGGCATGATGTGACTGCTTTGCCGTGAATCCAAAAGAAACTGAGCTAAGTCTGAGAACCACTGCCTGTGACAGGAAGTAACTTCTGACATCACCGCAGGTCACTGAAGCTGCGCTCTCACGCTCAGCTCAGTTTCTCCTGGATTCATGGCTAAGTGGTCTCATCATGCCACAGCTCATGATGGGACCCTACGCCAGTTTTTTAAATTATTATTTTTTATTTTTTTTAAATGGCATGAGACCCCTCGATTTTTGATAGCCAATCAATATAAAGCTGACAGCTGGGGACTGCAGCCCACGGGTGTCAGCTTTACTTGAGCTGGTTAGCTCCTTTTGAAGAAGTCTTTTGTACTTTGAAACATGTAGAATAAACCACTATCCATTTGACAATCTGGGATATATGTCTCATCATTGATCAGCAAGCGGGGAAATCATCCACAAACCTCTCCTTTCGTTCCTGGATATTGATTTGTCATTTACTGACCCGTGGATCTGCTGCAGATGATGTGCTTTATTAGATGCTTCTAGATACTCATAAAAGGTGAGTGTAATTTTGATTTTATCACCTGCCATACTCCTCAGATAAGACCCTATGTTTCGCTGATCTCTCCTACAGCTCTGCTTGCATAGTTGGAGATGGCTCTGACTGTTGCCTTAGGTGACCTTGTGGTGACTCCTGCTGGTAGCCCCACCACATACTTTTAACATAAACATTTTGAAAACCTATATCATGACACACAATGTACAGTTGTGCTCAAAAGTTTATATACCCCGGCAGAATTTTTGCTTTCTTGGTCTTTTTTCGAAGAATATGAATGAAAACACCAAAACTTTTCCTCCACTCATGGTTAGTGGTTGGGTGAAGCCATTTATTGTCAAACTACTATGTTTTCTCTTTTTAAATAAAAAACTTTTGAGCACAACTGTATATAGTGAAAACAAGTTGAAATGTATTAATTACGTGACAAAATATCAATAACCATAAAATAAAGAAGGGAAAAAAGACTCAACAAAAAACAAAATAGATAAAATGCACAGGAGATGGGTCCAAAAGTCAATGCATATAATTCCTTTGTCAAAGCACAAGGCAAAACATGCATTGGGCACACGAAGTGAGATTTTGGGTCAGTATGGTTCTCAGTCCACTCCTTACTTCCATTGCTTCATTTGCACATATTTTGCAATCATCTCTTTGTACATTTTTCTGCGCAGTTTAGACACATATCACTTTATATGAAAGCATTTTGCTCCTTTACTTTGTGTTAACCATCTTTTGTTGCATCTATTATTATATATCCATTTGAGATTTGGAAGCACTTGGCACTTTATTATTTAAACCTGCCTGTGTTGGAGATGTGTTCTGTAATCATGTTATCTCAAACTTTCTAAGTGACAAATTCCTTTTCTGATAAATTGACTCTCTATGAACAACAATATAGATCAGATATTTATATTTGCTATATTTTTATGTGACTTCATCGATTCTTTTGTACCACCTCAGGTGCAATTATAATTCTCAATTTTGCATACCTGATGCTGGTATTTACCATACTGGGATTATATACAATGACTTTTGGACACACCTCCTATACATTTTATCTATTTTGTTTTTTGTTTTTTTGTTGAGTCTTTTTTCCCTTTTTTATCTATTTTGTGTTAATTGATATTTTGAGATGTAATGAATAAAATTCAACTTGTTTTCACTATATACGTTGTGTGTCATGATATAGGCTTTCTTTCCAATGAGGTTACACAACGAGCAGATTATTTAATTGTTAGTTTCTCTTATATAATAAAAAAACTTTTTAAACATGTGCATGGAGGCAGTCATGCGCATCTCAACTAAGGAATGAGTGATTATGTTTGCATTCATCTTCTAAATAAAAATATATCTAAAAATGGCTCCAAAACTCAGCAATTGATATAGCGTTAAAGGAAGAAAAAAAATCTAAATAAATGATAGTCAAAGGATGAATTCACTCAAAATGGTGAACATTAGTGATGGGCGAGCACTAAAATGCTCGCGTGCTCGTTGCTTGGGTCAAGCAAATTGGAATACTCGGGAAATCGGACAGAACAACAAGCCCAATGTAAGTCTATGGGAGACACGAGCATTTATAAAATGATCCCCCCAAGGGGGTCCTTATAAATGTTTAAAACATCTAAAAATTATAGAAACACTGCTCAAATGAAATGGGAACATCATGGCAACTGCCACTGGAATAATTTCTGACTCCTAGGGTACAGCTCTGAACAATGTTGTCAGAGTTTCATGCCCTTTTTACAGGCACAAAAAAAAAAAAAACTAAAACAAAATGGATTCTCCTGGGAAATATGTTAAGGAACATACTTTCCAGGGTATTGACTACTAGCTATGAACCCGTTCTACGCCCGGGTGGCAAGCATTTTTATTGGTATAAGATCTCTCATCCAGGTATGTGCTGACCCCCTCCTCTCCTGGTATGCATGTTCTCCTCACCCCCACCCAATCCTGGTATGCATGGCACCCCATTCCTTATCCTGTTATGCATGGTCCCCTCACCCCTCAATCCTGGTATACATGGTACCCCCTCATCCCTATCATGGCATGCATGGCACCTGCTCATCCATATCCTAGTATTCATGGTCCCCTCCCCCCCAATCCTGGAATTCATGGTCCCCTCCCCCCCAATCCTGGATGCATGGTCCTCCCTATCGAACCCAAATCCTGGTATGCATGGTCCCCTCCCCCCAATCCTGGTAAGCATGGTCCCCTCCCCCAATCCTAGATTGCATGGTCCCCTCACCCCCAATCTCGGTATGCATGGTGCCCTCACCCCCCTATCCTGGTATGCATGGTCCCCTCACCCCCCAATCCTGGTATGCATGGTCCCCTCACTCCCCAATCCTGGTATGCATGGTCCCCCTCATCCCCAATCCTGGTATGCATGGTCCCCTCCCCCCAATCCTGGTAAGCATGGTCCCCTCCCCCAATCCTAGATTGCAAGGTCCCCTCACCCCCAATCTCGGTATGCATGGTGCCCTCACCCCCCTATCCTGGTATGCATGGTCCCCTCACCCCCCAATCCTGGTATGCATGGTCCCCTCACCCCCCAATCCTGGTATGCATGGTCCCCTCACTCCCCAATCCTGGTATGCATGGTCCTCCTCATCCCCAATCCTGGTATGCATGGTCCCCTCACCCAATCCTTGAATGCATGGTCCCCTCACCCCCCAATCCTGGCATGCATGGACCCCTCCCCCAATCCTGGAATGCATGATCCCCTCATCCCCAATCCTGGAATGCATGGTCCCCTCCCCCAATCCTGGAATGCATGGTCCCCTCACCCCCCAATCCTCGTGTGCATGGTCCCCTCACTCCCTAATTCTGGAATGCATGGTCCCCTCAGCCCCAATCCTGATATGCATGGTCCCCTCAGCCCCAATCCTGGTATGCATGGTCCCCTCACCCCCCAATCCTGGTGTGCATGGTCCCCTCACCCCCCAATTCTGGTGTAAATGGTCCCATCAACTCCGCATCCTGATATGCATGGTCCCCTCACCCCCCAATCCTGGCAGGCATGGTCCCCCTCACCCCTATTGTAGGATGCATGGTACCCCTCAACTCCCAATCCTGGTATGCATGGTCCCCTCATCCCCAATCCTGCTATGCATTGTACCCCTAACCCCCAAATCCTGGTATACATGGTACCCCTCACCCTCCAATTCTGGTATGCATGGTCCCCTCATCCCCTATCCTGGTATGCATGGTCCTCTCACCCCCTTTCCTGGTATGCATGGTCCCCTCACTCCCCAATCCTGGTATGCATGGTCCCCCTCATCCCCAATCCTGATATGCATGGTCCCCTCACCCAATCCTTGAATGCATGGTCCCCTCACCCCCCAATCCTGGCATGCATGGACCCCTCCCCCAATCCTGGAATGCATGGTCCCCTCATCCCCAATCCTGGAATGCATGGTCCCCTCCCCCAATCCTGGAATGCATGGTCCCCTCACCCCCAATCCTGGTATGCATGGTCCCCTCCCCCCAATCCTGGTAAGCATGGTCCCCTCCCCCCTATCCTAGAATGCATGGTCTCCTCACCCCCAATCTCGGTATGCATGGTGCCCTCACCCCCCAATCCTGGTATGCATGGTCCCCTCACCCCCCAATCCTGGTATGCATGGTCCCCTCTCCCAATCCTGGTATGCATGGTCCCCCTCATCCCTATCGTAGGATGTATGGTACCCCCTCAACCCAAAATTCTGGTATGCATGGTCCCCTCATCCCCAATCCTGGTATGCATGGTCCCCTCCCCCAATCCTGGAATGCATGGTCCCCTCACCCCCCAATCCTCGTGTGCATGGTCCCCTCACTCCCTAATTCTGGAATGCATGGTCCCCTCAGCCCCAATCCTGATATGCATGGTCCCCTCAGCCCCAATCCTGGTATGCATGGTCCCCTCACCCCCCAATCCTGGTGTGCATGGTCCCCTCACCCCCCAATTCTGGTGTAAATGGTCCCATCAACCCCACATCCTGATATGCATGGTCCCCTCACTCCCCAATCCTGGCAGGCATGGTCCCCCTCACCCCTATTGTAGGATGCATGGTACCCCCTCAACTCCCAATCCTGGTATGCATGGTCCCCTCATCCCCAATCTTGCTATGCATTGTACCCCTAACCCCCAAATCCTGGTATACATGGTACCCCTCACCCTCCAATTCTGGTATGCATGGTCCCCTCATCCCCTATCCTGGTATGCATGGTCCTCTCACCCCCTTTCCTGGTATGCATGGTCCCCTCACCCCCCAATCCTGGTATGCATAGTCCTCTCACCCCCCTATCTTGGTATGCATGGTCCCCTCACCCACAATCCTGATATGTGTGGTCCCCTCACCCCCAATCCTGATATGTATGGTCCCCTCACCCCAATCCTGATATGCATGATTCCCTCACCCCCCAATCCTGGAATGCATGGTCCCCTCATCCCGCAATCCTTGTGTGCATGGTCCCCTCACCCCTAATCCTGGAATGTATGGTCCCCTCAGCCCCAACCCTGGTATGCATGGTCCCCTCAGCCCCAATTCTGGTGTGCATGGTCCCCTCACCCCCCAATCCTGGTGTGCATGGTGCCCTCATCCCCCAATCCTGGTATGCATGGTCCCCTCACACCCCAATCCTGGTGTAAATGGTCCCCTCACCCCCTATCCTGAAATGCATGGTCCCCTCACCCTCCAATCCTGGCATGCATGGTCCCCCTCATCCCTATCGTAGGATGTATCGTACCCCTCACCTCCCAATCCTGGTATGCATGGTCCCCTCATCCCCAATCCTGGTATGCATGGTACCCCTCACCCCCCAATTCTGGTATGCATGGTACCCCTCACCTCCCAATTCTGGTATGCATGGTCCCCTCATCCTCTATACTGGTATGCATGGTCCTCTCACCCCCCTTTCCTGGTATGCATTGTCCTCTCACCCCCCTTTCCTGGTATGCATAGTCCCCTCACCACCCTATCCTGGTATGCAAGGTCCCCTCACCCCCAATCCTGGTATGCATTGTTCTCTCACTCCCCTATCCTGGTATGCATGGTCCCCTCAGCCCCAATCCTGGTATGCATGATCCCCTCAGCCCCAATCCTGGTATGCATGGTACCCCTCACCCCCCAATCCTGGTGTGCATGGTCACCTCACCCCAATCCTGGTGTGAATGGTCCCCTCACCCCCCAATACTGGTATGCATGGTCCCCTCACCCCCCAATCCTGGTATGCATGGTCCCCTCACCCCCAACCCTGGTATGCATGATCCCCCAATCCTTGAATGCATGGTCCCCTCAGCCCCCAATCCTGGTATGCATGGTCCCCTCCCCCAATTCTGGTATGCATGGTCCCATCACCCCCAATCCTGGAATGCATGGTCCCCTCACCCCCCAATCCTCGTGTGCATGGTCCCCTCACCCCTCAATTCTGGAATGCATGGTCCCCTCAGCCCCAATCCTCTTATGCATGGTCCCCTCAGCCCCAATCCAGGTATGCATAGTCCCCTCATCCCCCAATCCTGGTGCGTATGGTCCTCTCACCCCCCAATCTTGGTGTGAATGGTCCCCTCACCCCCTATCCTGATATGCATGGTCCCCTCACCCACAATGCTGGCATGCATGGTCCCCCTATCCCTATCATAGGATGTATCATACCCCCTCACCTCCCAATCCTGGTATGCATGGTCCCCTCATCCCCAATCCTGATATGCACAGTACCCCTCACCCCCCAATCCTGGTATGCATGGTACCCCTCACCCCCCAATTTTGGTATGCATGGTCCCCTCATCCCCTATACTGGTATGCATGGTCCTCTCACCCCCCTTTCCTGGTATGCATGGTCTTCTCACCCCCCCTTTCCTGTTATGCATGGTCCCCTCACCACCATATCCTGGTATGCATGGTCCCCTCACCCCCCAATCCTGGTATGCATTGTCCTCTCACCCCCCTATCCTGGTATTCATGGTTCCCTCACCCCCTAATCCTGGATTGCATGGTCCCCTCAGCCCCAATCCTGGTATGCATGGTCCCCTCAGCCCCAATACTGCTATGCATGGTACCCCTCACCCCCCCAATCCTGGTGTGAATGGTCCCCTCACCCCCATCTTGATATGCATGGTCCCCTCACCCCCCATCCTGATATGCATGGTCCTCTCATCCCCCTTTCCTAGTATGCATGGTTCCCTCACCCCCCAATTCTGGTATGCATGGCCCCTCACCCACTATACTGATATGCATGGTCCCCTCACCCCCTATCCTGATATGCATGATCCCCTCACCCCCCAATCCTGGTATGCATGGTCCCCTCACCCCACCGTCTTGATATGCATGGTCCCCTCACCCCCTATCTTCATATGCATGCTACCCCTCACCCCCCTATCCATATATGCATGCTACCCCTCACCCACCTATCCTGATATGCATGGTCCCCTCACCCCTATCCTCGTATGCATGCTACCTCCCACCCCCCTATCCTGATATGTATGGTCCCCCTCACCCTTATTAAACTGCACACATACAAAAAAAAGCAAAAAACTTTTATACTCACCTTTCTTCCCTGTGCTTCAGTGCTGTCCCATTCTGCTGGAGGCTGAGGGAGGAGTGTGGCGCCGGAGTATGCGCATGCCCATACCGCGCTGTCCGGCGCCATATTGCTGAAGACACACTGCAAATGTGTTTTCAGTAAAATGGCGCCGGATAGCGCTATGCACATGCGCGATTCCGACACCGCTCTTAGGCAAAAGAAGCGACGCGGCAACGCTCCTCCCGCTCAGGTAAGTATGTAAGTATGGCGCCGGATATCGTGGTATGCATTCAGTGTCTACGCATACCGCGATCTCCGGCGCATACACAGACCTCACCGCTGAATGCCGTCTTCTGACTGCAGCCAGACTGCGCAGGCGTGTCACACTTGCCCAGTCTATGAAGGCTTCGGACAGAGTGACGCTCCCAGCGTTATATTATAGATTATCTAAGCTACAATAATTAACCCAAAATAAAAATGTTCCTCCACCACTTGGGCTATGTTCACACACAGAGTTTTTGAGGCGTTTTACAACTTTAGCATTGCTTTCAACCAATACAAATGCATTCACTGGGAAATGTCTTTGTAACATTTAACAACCCTAGCTGGTCATGTGGTGTGTGACACATAAGCAGACATATCTTGTTTCATTTATGAAGGAGAGACTCTTAAAGTCACAGAGCCTATTTTTACAGGGGCATCAGGCAGCATTAATCTTCTTAAAGGGCCATTATTAAACAGTGGGTCTCCTATGCTGTTATTGCCTATGAAGTAAGAATTACGACGCACCCCAATACCCCTTTCACGAGAGGTACAGGAGGGCTCCCTGAAAAAATGTTGCATTGAATGCAAAGCCTGGATTGCTCCAAAGTTACATGCACCCCACTAATCTTTTCAAGCCACCTACTGGATGGCCACAGGAAAATCCACTTCACATTATTCATTTCGTACTCCCAAACTCTTTTCTTATGTATTGATTCTAAGACCTGCCCTCCTGCCAAATCATCTGCACCCCAATATGCCTTGGAACCCAGGTACTGGATGGGCACAGGAAAAACCACTTAAAATTATTTATTTTGTACTCCCATTCTGTTTTCTTATGCATTGACTGCAAAGCCTTCCCTGCTACCAAGACATATGCATCCCAATAAGCCTTTGAACCAACATACTGGATGGGCACAGGAAAATGCACTTCACAATTTTTAAAGACTCTGCCAATAACCCCAAAAAGGACATTTGCAACACCGGCCATGGCCGCATCAGCAGGGGTAGTAAAACTACCAGCCTTACCACCACCAGCATGATCAGGCACATGGCAGCAAAGCAACCGACTTTGTTGGTTGAACACCAGGCTCCATGAACAGTGTCTGCGGGTGATACTACTGCTTCTTCTGCTGTCAGCATTTTCAGATGTGAATTTTTTTAACAATTCAGCAAGAAGGGCCCTCTGTTGCTCCAACATTTTAGTATACCTGTCAGCCTCTTGAATAAGAGATGTAAAGTTCTACTTGTAGCTTGGGTCTAGAAGTGGTACGAATCAGTATTGCCTGTACCTCCAGGTACAAAGTATCTCACACAATCCTTATTGAAAAAATGACTAAGTATGGAATGGACAAGGCAACTGTTAGGTGGATTCATAACTGGCTTAGTGATCGGAAGCAAAGAGTGGTCATAAATGGCTGCATATCCAGTTGGAAAAATGTCTCAAGTGAGTTACCACATGGCTCTGTCCTGGGCCCTGTATTTTTCAAACATCTTTATCAATGATTTAAATGAAGGAACTGATGGTAAACTGATTAAATTTGCTGATGACACAAAGCTTGGAAGGATAGCTAATACTAGAAAAGAGAGAGAGAGTATTCAAAAAGATATAAATAAACTAGAGCAGTGGGCAACTAACAGAATGGATTTCAACAGGGAAAAATGCAAAGTACTACATCTGGGCTTAAAAATTAAAAAAGCATATACAGAATGGGAGGAATAGGGCTAAGCAACAGGACATGTGAAAAAGAGTTGGGCATACTAATAGATCACAGACTGAACTTGAGTCAACAATGTGATGCAGCAGCAAAAAAGGTGTTAGGGTTGGTGGAATGCACCAAATTAAATATGTATAATAATAATAAGGTACGTTCGCATCCCTGGGTCCACCGGGAACCTGCTGCTAAGCAATGGTGGAACAAGGCAGAGGTTGGACACCGACAACACGCGGGTGAGATGTCTCCCGGTATGAACAGCAGCGAACTCTGTTGCTTCACATAGCCGCAGCAACAAAATAATAGAACACTGTTCCCTGTTACATGTCACAGGACTCAGCTGATATGGCGTGAGTGAGGTCTCTAGGCTCAACCCCTAGAACGCGGGGACTTGAATCTGACCAGACCCACAATGCACATGGTGTCGCACAGGCGATGTTACTACTTGGCGCTAAGTGGTAGCAAAAGACAGCTGACTAAGGCACACCAGGATTTGGCAGAAAACTAGAGCAATAGCTCAACTGACCGCAGAGCGGTACCAAAAGATGTGTGCCAGAGCACATGGATTTACTGTGCCCTGTAAACAGCCCGTGCTAAGCAAAACACGTGGCCGAGACAGGCGATAGGTCAAGCCAAGTAAAAACCTGCCTGTAAGTCAAAAAATAACTTGGCACTCAAATGTGTAACACGAGAATTTTTTAATAAAAGTGCATCCAGACATGAAACAATTGAACGTTTTCGGTCCGACTATGGGACCTTCATCAGAATACTTGTCAAAGGAACACTGAAAAATATATACAGAAATATACATATTATAATAAAGACAATGTTTTGTCAATTAAATGCAATTAGAATGCAGTTCAAAAAATCCAAAAACAACGTCAATATATGAAAAATACATTGAAGAATATGTACAAAACGACTTTCATGGAAATAGCCTAAAAATTATTAACCATAAATAATTGGATAAATAAATATATAGGCAATTAACTGGAAAAATTAATAGGGAATATCGCAAAGCAAAACATGCACAAAGAACCAACAAAAAACGAACAAAAATTCCCAAAATAGTATAAAAGTATAAATTTTATTAAATAATATAACATACAGGGAATACGGACAGGAAAGGGAAGGAGGTAAAGACCAAAATTGTATACGCAAAATGAGGGGTGCTACTTAGGTAATTGCTGTTATTTCCCTGTTTTGGGATCAATATTTATTTTGTACATGCTATTACCTATATTTAGATAACGGTATCATTCTTGGGTGATTCATGCACATATTTGATTGTAGCCTTGTTTCCGCTCTGTGGTACATGCGGGCAACATATGTGGGTGGTATATATATATACTTGATTATAGCCTTGCTTCCGCTTTGTGGATACATGTGGGCAGTTTATATGGGCAGTATATGATCACACATGTGATCTTGGATAATGAATATGCACAATGATCTATCGTGACTGCTATTGTTATGACCCTTTACTATTTCATGCATTACCCCAATCTCCTCTGTAGCACCCCTCATTTTGCGTATACAATTTTGGTCTTTACCTCCTTCCCTTTCCTGTCCGTATTCCCTGTATGTTATATTATTTAATAAAATTTATACTTTTATACTATTTTGGGAATTTTTGTTCGTTTTTTGTTGGTTCTTTGTGCATTGAAGAATATGTGTATATAGCAACAATTGCGAGTTCAATCCAAAAAAAACAAAATAGAATAAACATCCAATGGTTGAAAAAAGGTGCTGAGTGAAACAAATGGTTAAGGAGTCAATCAAAAATATAGATATAGGTAGTGAACAGATGCTTAAATAAGTAGATGGGGAGAGAAAAGGATACCAAATAGTTTCAGAGTGAGTCTTGTGATGTTCAGAAGTTGAGTGCACGATATTCGTGGTACTAAAAAGGAGAGAAATAAGTAGTGAGAGGACTAAATATTAAGAACACAGCTGAATACCTGGACAAAATAGAATGCAATCTCCAAAAGGTAGCTAAAAAGGAAATAATGGATATATGTAAAAAAGTTGCTATTTTCCAGACCACACAAGAGATGAGAAGCAGGAGAAGGGATTAGTATGTATAATTACCTGGATGAGAAAAAATCCCTAAATAAATGAGAATGGCTCAGAAGTAGTGTTGAGCGATACGATACTGCAAATATCGGATATCGGCCGATATTAGCTGTATCGGCCTTTCGATTCCGAATACCGATATTTTCGTCATATCGAATACCGGAATCGGATTTGTCACTGTCACTGTGAGTGTCCGTCGGTCGGGTCTGTCAGGAGTCAGCGGTACTTACCTGGCAGAAGATCTCCGGCGGTCACGTCCTGGACTGCTTGATGGCCGCCATTATCTTCTCCCTGGCGGTCACATGCAGTTTTTCGCGATAACTGCAGTGACTGCTGGGTAATCCCGGCCGTAAAGCAGTCAGTCCGATGACGTCACCGCCGGGGAAGCAGGTAATCAGCTGTGCTGCGCCGGGATGACAGGCTCTGCCTGTCATTCTGATGTAGCAGAGCTGGATCGTCGTGGGACACTCGTTACTATGGACTGCGTCGGACAGGTGGTATACTGCTGTTTTTTTTTTTCATTTTTTTACAGGAGATCGATGGCGTCGCAGGATGAGACTGTAATAAAAGTAATGAAAACTGTGTTGTTTTTTTTATTAAATTAAAAAACTTTTATATGAACATTCACCCGACCGGGTACATCAACAATTTAACTATTTACATACAGGGACCCTGTCCGGGTTATTTATAATTCTTTGGCAGGGGTGTTCCAGGTACCACCTGGTACTCTTCTGATGCTTGCCAAACATCCGAGACACCAAGGACCACCAGGACCTGATGACGTCGTGTGGCCTGTACAGTCAAGTCGTGACCCGCTATCTGTGTCTGTGTGGCCACCTCTTTCATCTCCCTCCGGGTCTGGAGCCCTATGTCCCGGACTGAACGAACCCCAGGGGGCCTAACAGGCGCCGGGTACGGGCCAGCTATAGTTATCATGTCCATAGCTGGGGCTGCTGAGGAGACCACTGAGGGAGGCTGGGGAGATTTACGGCGTGGGATGGGCACTTGTGCAGAGGCCTGGATGTGGGAGGCTGAAGGCTCCGAGGGTCTCACAGGTTCCTGACACTCTGGGGAGTAGGGGTCGCACCTGGTAACATTTAGGGCGTACCATCCATTGTAACCCCAGTGTCGGGTGTAAGTCACCAAGTCTCCTGGCAACAGGTCCCTCCCCGGGTGTCCTTCTGGGAGGTGAGTCTCCACGTCCCGCCGGGTCACAAAGACTTCTAAATAAAGTCCAGGCTCCTGGATGAAGCCCCAACCACCTTTCAATTTAAAGCTCCGTACTGCACCCTTACGCCGCGGCTCCCTCAGGGTTCCTTTATCTTTTCTCATCCGGTCCTTATCTGCCCGGTCCTTCTCCAGGTGACGTTGCCGAAGTTTTTGGGATTCTCGCTGCTCCCTTTGTCGCTCTGCTTCCCACTCCCAATGTCTCCACTCTTCCTCCTGACGCCGGTTGTAATTCTCCTCCAGCATCTCCATGTCTCCACCATCAAACTGCAGCTTATGATGTCCGGTTTGCGGCAGCTCTCCTGGCGCCCCCCAGTCCTGGCGGCGCTCACCTGCGGAGGAAGCAGTCGGCTCTGGAACAGATGACAGTCGGGGCTCCGGTACAGACAGGTAGACCTCTGGTGCCTGCGCGGCCTCCTCCATGAGGACGGGTGTCGCTTCTTCTGTCTCAGCGACGGGGTCAGACAGCGGGATCTGGGGTGCTGCCAGTGCAGAGTTTTTTGCAGGAACGGGTGCCTCCACTGAGACAACGTCAACCGGATCACATTGCAAGGGCTGGGATGCCCGCACGGACTCCTCTACTAGAACGGGTGCCTCACCTTCCGGTACAGACACTTCAGGTAAGAGGGATTGGCGCCGCTCCAAGTTTAGTTTTAGGGCACGCCAGCTGGCTTCCATCCTGGCGACCTCCTCCCGGTGCCGGGCCAGGCCTCTTAGGGTATCCTCCGCTTCTTGCAGCGTAGGAGGGTTTCCAGGCCGGGTGCCCAACGGTGGTTCCGTGGCGATCGGGTCGCTTCCGTGGGGGGAGAGCTCTGACTGCTCCATCCCTTCACACTTCTGCTCGTGTCCATTAGCCATCTCTGCCAAGTCACATGTGTCATTAGCATCTGGAGAGGGCCCCTCTTTTGTAGTGAGGCGGGACCTTCGTGTTAGTTTCCGCACACTGAGGAGGATGAGGAGGCGGAACTGAAAAGCTGTGGGGCACGATCTTACATTGCAGTACCATTTAGAGTGGTCGGCCATCGTTTTCACGCCACTGAGTGAGTGTACACCCACGAAGAGCACGCCCTTCTTCTTCACCAGTGCCTCGTCGTGACGCAGATATGGCGGAAAAATGGCAAATACATTCTCTGATGATTTTAGCAATTCTCAAGCACAAAACCAGTTCAATTCAGGCACACAGGACTCGCTTATAGCGAGCTACAGAATCCTGTTCTTGACGCCCAAGTTGAGTCGCACAGAGCCAGAGGTTTTGGGGGTACTCGGCACCGAGCCCATCGACTTCTATGGGGTATGTCACGGCTTTACCCGGCAATTGAATCAGAGTCTATTTTACTATGTACAAGTGTATAAACTATAAATATATGTATATATATATGTCACAATGACATGTATATATATATATGTATTCTATGTGTGTATATTTTGTGTTTACAACGAAAGAAAGGGTTTTTTTTGTTGCGATTTTTTGTTCCCATAGACTTACATTGGACTTCCGGTATCGGAATCGGATATCGACGATATTTAGTGATATCGGCGATACCATTTCGATACGATATTTTTAGATATCGAGCAGTATCGCTCAACACTACTCAGAAGCTGTAAATCAGGACCAGACACTCACAGTAATGGAAGAGGGGAACTAGAGAAATATGGAAAATGGATATAAGTAAAAGGTATAGTAGTGAGAACTGGTCATGGAATGAAACAGGGTATAAAGGAATGTTACCTGGAAGCCAATGTGAAAGGCGCATAGGTGAGACAGGCTCAAACAGGCTGCTGGAAAGGCACTGCATAGGGAGATGGAGAAGGTAAAGAGGATTGCAAGAATTGCCAAAATGGAGAGAGGATAAGAGGATATCAAAAGGCAGAACCTGGGAGTCCGGATCTGTAAACACGCTGTGGAAGCAAGAAAAGCAGAAGTCTGCTGCAGAAGGAGCTGTGCGTGTGAGATAACTTCCGGGTTTTTATGTGTGAGAGCGGTCATGTGACCTGGCAGCAGGAGAAGAGACCGAGGTACGCCTGCGCAGTGAGCCTGCAATCCAATAATGTCCAGAAGGGCCCCAGGGTCTCACACCCCCATACTGGGGTTGGCATCCCTATGAAGGGATATTTTTCATGTTACTCCTCATATGTCATTTATGTGATCAAATGTCCCTGTGGTCTGGCTTATGTGGGTGAAACCACCCAGGCCATCAGGGACCGAATTTCACAACACAAATCTAACATTCGCACCAAGAAGCTTCATCTTCCCCTTCCGCATCACTTTCATGAAAAAAAACACAACGTATCTCAACTTAGATTTCAGGTTGTAGAACAGGTGGATTTTAATAGAAGGGGTTCAAACAGACTCAAGCTTTTGAAAAAGAGAGAGGCCTATTGGATCCATACCTTACAAACCTTGGATCAAGAGGCCTCAATAGGGATTATGACGTATCTTCTTTCCTTTGATTTTCCATTATGTATAACATGTTTATTATGATACAATATAAATGTTTATGTGACTGCAGTATTCTGATATAACCCCTTTATTCTTGTATACTGATTATGTCTTATTTATTCTAGAATCGCTGATCCCACCTTTAGTCCTCCATTTGGGCACCCTTTTAGAACCTTATTCTCACGGTATAGTATACACCTCCTTCACCCTTTTATTTTCCAGGTTTCATCATGCTCACTCTTGCTTCCCTATGTTGCTTTTTACCAGACTAACAGTTTTCTGAATATATATTGTTCCCCCTCTTTTTACTTTTTCAGGTTTTCCCTTCTAGTGCAAGCTCAATCCTACGTCGTGTTTAGTCCCATATCATCAGGTCACTTGACCTCTCCTTAGGGACTTTTTCGTCTTAACTTGCACTCATGACGTTTTTTCTATAGCGCTATTTCTGCTTAGCGTTTACTTAAGACGCTTTTTTCATAGCTCTATTTCTCTTTTGGCTCTCAATGCTGATTCACTTTTCCTTCTCTAGTCAGGTTTTATTCACCGCTCTGTTGCTCTCATCTCCCCTCATATTATAGCATTACATTTCCCCCCCTTCCCTATGCGCAGGCACACATTGTTTCCCAGTTGCTAGGTTACTATACTGCTCTGAGATGGCGACCTCCGTCTTCTCTTTATATCTAATCCTCCCCTGCTCACTGCGCAGGCGTACCTCGGTCTCTTCTCCTGCTGCCAGGTCACATGACCGCTCTCACACATAAAAACCCGGAAGTTGTCTCACACGCACAGCTCCTTCTCAGCAGACTTCTGCTTTTCTTGCTTCCACAGCGTGTTTATAGATCCGGACTCCCAGGTTCTGCCTTTTGATATCCTCTTATCCTCTCTCCATTTTGGCAATTCTTGCAATCCTCTTTACCTTCTCCATCTCCCTATGCAGTGCCTTTCCAGCAGCCTGTTTGAGCCTGTCTCACCTATGCGCCTTTCACATTGCTTCCAGGTAACATTCCTTTATACCCTTGTTTCATTCCATGACCAGTTCTCACTACTATACCTTTTACTTATATCCATTTTCCATATTTCTCTAGTTCCCCTCTTCCATTACTGTGAGTGTCTGGTCCTGATTTACAGCTTCTGAGCCATTCTCATTTATTTAGGGATTTTTTCTCATCCAGGTATTTATACATACTAATCCGTTCTCCTGCTTCTCATCTCTTGTGTGGTCTGGAAAATAGCAACTTTTTTACATATATCCATTATTTCCTTTTTAGCTACCTTTTCTTTTGGAGATTGCATTCTATTTTGTCCAGGTATTCAGCTGTCCTCTCACTACTTATTTCTCTCCCTTTTAGTACCACGAATATCGTGCACTCAACTTCTGAACATCACAAGACTCACTCTGAAACTATTTGGTATCCTTTTCTCTCCCCATTTACTTATTTAAGTATCTGTTCACTACCTATATCTATATTTTGGATTGACTCCTTAACCATTTGTTTCACTCAGCACCTTTTTTCAACCATTGGATGTTTATTCTATTTTGTTTTTTTTAGATTGAACTCGCAATTGTTGCTATATACACATATTCTTCAATGTATTTTTCATATATTGACGTTATTTTTGGATTTTTTGAACTGCATTCTAATTGCATTTAATTGACAAAACATTGTCTTTATTATAATATGTATATTTCTGTATATATTTTTCAGTGTTCCTTTGACAAGTATTCTGATGAAGGTCCCATAGTCGGACCGAAAATGTTCAATTGTTTCATGTCTGGATGCACCTTTATTAAACAAATTCTCGTGTTACACATTTGAGTGCCAAGTTATTTTTTGACTTACATTTATCAGGTTGGATACCTGACTTGAGCACCTATTCTCGTTTTTAGTTGAGTGCCGTGTTTTCTCCTATATAAAAAACTGCCTGACTAGGGAAGAGTAGGCGATCATACACGCCGATAGTGCAGCAGGTTCTCGGCCCAAACACACGTGCATACATAGGTGGTAGCATATCCACTCGCTCACACACATGACATGGTTATATACGAGCGCATGGCCATGCGGCCGTGTGATCCTTTTATAACCGCAGCCTTCCAGGCCCAATCCGAACTGCTTGAGGACCTGAGCATGTGACATCCGACCATCAATGAGCGGTCGTCTCACAGGCATGCTCAGACGGAGAAAAGCAGGATTTAGTCCCAGGAACATCTTCTCGTTAGTCTGAGCAAGATGCTAGGACCGACGTCTCCACTGAGCAGGATCTACTGCGGCTCAAGAAGAATGGGAGACTACAGAAGACATGGCTCGAGATTCCCCCTGTGCAGCGGCTGGATTTTGACTCCTAACAAAAGGCAAATATAATTCTGGGATGTAATAAAAGAAGCATAGTCTAGATCATGTGAAGTCATTATTGCCCTCTACTCCTATTTGGTCGGACCTCATCTGCAATACTGTGTTCACATTTGGGCACCACATTTAAAAAAGACATCAACAAACTGGAGGAAGTTCAGAGAACAGTGACCAGAATGGTGACCGGTCTGCAAACCATGTCCTATGAGGAAAGGTTACAGGATTTGGGAATGTTTAGCTTGCAAAAAAGAAGACTGAGAGGAAACTTAATAGCCATCTACAAATATCTCAAGGGCTGTCACATTGTAGAAGGATCATCTTTATTCTCATTTGCACAAGGAAAGACTAGAAGCAATGGGATGAAACTGAATGGGAGGAGACACAGATTAGATATTAGAAAAAACTTTTTGACAGGGTGATCAATGAGTGGAACAGGCTGCCATGAGAAGTGGTGAGTTCTGCTTCAATGGAAGTCTTCAAGCAGAGGCTGGACAGACATCTGTCTGGGATGATTTAGTGAATCAATGTCAGGGACACCGCACTGCACTTGCTCACTGAGCCAGTGCTTGTGTCCTGAGTGAACAAACTGTGCCCAATGATACCTGTATATTAGAGCCGCAGCAGTGAAGACGTGTGTTTCTGAATAACAGGACTTTCCGCAGCATGTGACTGCCAAGGGGCGGAGCCAGCCCCACGTTTCTCAGAGGCAGCAGTATCAGGTAATGTTTCAGGAAGAGGGACCTGCAGGCACGTGACTGCCTAGGGGCGTGGCCTAAGCTCCAGAGATCTAGGAGGTAAAGGAAAACTCCTAGAAGGGTAACTACGAAATAAAGTTACCAAGGGGCATAGACAGAATGGATGGTCAGGATAGCCAGGTCATACACATAGAGGGCGACGAAGTACAAGAGGAGCAGGCAGAGCGGAGTCAGAACGTAGCCAAGAGTCATACACAGAGAGGGCGACGAAGTACAAGAGGAGCAGGCAGAGCAGAGTCAGAACGTAGCCAAGGGTCATACACAGACGGAGCAACGCAGTACAAAAGGGACAGGCAAAACTCGTAACAGGGACACAGCCAAATCAGAACCAGACAGACAAAACGAAGCACAGGCACAATGCACTGGCACAAGCACAGGGTCAGACACACTCAGCCAAAGGTCAGAGTATAAACGACAAAGGCTGGCTTCACAGTGAGGCTATAAAAAGCCTCCCAGGACCCAGAAAGAGGCCAACCAAGTTAACCCGCGACTACCTGATCCAAGAACCCAGTAAACCATGACAATCCTGCTTTGAGCACGGGGTTGGGCCAGATGACCCAGGAGGTCCCCTCCAACTCTACCATTCTATGATTCTATACTCTAGTTACCTCCCACATTCCAAAGACACATTGATAGGGAATTTAGATTGTGAGCCCCAACGGGGACAGTGTCAATAATGTCTGTAAAGCGCTGTGGAATTAATGGCGCTATATAAATGAGTAAAATAAATAAAATAAAAATAAATATTGCAGAAATCACGGTCTTCAATTAACATCAGCGATGGGCTTTCTTTCATAGGAGTGTCATCATGACAGTCATACCAACAACTGTCAATGGGCGGTTAGAACAGTTCACCCCTTCTTATTGAAAGCAGTATTTCATGGGTTAAAATGGGTTAAAAGTCATGGGCAGAACTTCGCTCCACTCCGCATGACCATTGCCGAAAAAAACGAAGACCGCTGAGTGCAGTGAATACCTCCGGCAGTTAGTGAGCAGTCCCAGAAGCAGATGTGACCCGGAGACAGCGGGACGGGAGGACGTTTTGCTGGACAGGTATGTATAATTATAATGGCCCTGGACCCGAACTGGACCTGAACTGTAAGGCTAAGTTCACACGTTCAGGAATATTTGCGTTTTTTTCCGCGATTTTCCGTGGTAAAAACGCGAAAAAAACGCAAGCATTAAGCATCCTATACATGTTAATGGATTCCACATGTTGTGGCCACATGTTGCGTTTTTTTCCACGAAAAAAACGCTTTGCGGAAAAAATAGCAACATGTTCATTAATTTTGCGTAATCTCGGCGGAATCGCCGCCATAGGAATGAATTGAACCGCTTACTTTCCGCATGTGGCTATGCGGAATGTAAGCGGTTCATGTGCGATGGTACCCAGGGTCTGGAGGAGAGGAGACCCTGCGAGTCCCCCATTATCCATTGCGGTATGTTTACTTTGTTTGCGCTCTATAGATGGGTTTAGATCATCCCCTTTGGTGGATTTCCACCTCTATGTGCGATTGTCATGAGCGGCTTTTGTGGACATATATATGCTATTATGCATTAGTCATTCAGCCTCACTACTTGTGACAATCTCTGTTCATACTATCAGACAACTGCAGGGCCTCCCAGCCAAACTGTGATTTTGCTTCTGTATATCGTGGCATTGTTTTTCCTGCCTGTTTCCATCACTTGGTTTAAATTCTATTTTATTATTTGTATCAATAAAGCTATTTTGTACTTTACATTTGATCATTTGACTGCTTTGTGGTGTGGTGGTTAGTTTTACAGTTTAATTGCAGTTGATCGTTAATTATATGTCCGTTGGTGTAGCTGGAGTTATTTGATACTCCTTTTGCATTATTCTCCATGCATACACCATGTTTGCTAGTTACTTGTTTTTAGAACATCAAAAAGAGTTATGCATGACTTTAGATGAAGACTTATGGATCTAGTCAAGTTGCCAATGGCAATTTATAATAATCAATACACAAGTCATACTTCTCTGTCTAAAAAGTGAAACATTCAAGAAAGAACTGAGTTATACATGCTTTAACCATCACAATCCCTACAAAATAAATTCTTAAGGGAAAAATCGACTCATCTGCTTTCTTCATTACTATGGATTCAGAATGAATGTATCTCCTTGTATCTAAATGTATCTGTCAAGTATTGGATTTGCTGATTAAATCTAAAAAGACAATAATAGTTTATGCAAAGTTCTTGTTGATTGCTGAGCTGAGTGATAAATTCCCAACTTTCTTAGTATATTATGAAAGCATTAAGATGCTCGTTAGTGTCTCATTGCCAGGACAATCTTTCAAGTCCACTAGATGCAACTCAAGCAGGTTTTACTGTGTTATATGAGGACAATGAGGTTTTAAGTGGACATAATTGTTTAAAAAATGACAGCTCATGTAGATAATTTGCAAGTGATGAAATACTATAGAACAAGGGCTAATTCTGATATCCATGCAAATCAGTCCGATATGCGACTGTAAGGCATGTACTCACTGCAGATCTCACGACCCGAGCATCACAGCTTCATAGAAATTTATAAAGCTGTCATGCTCAAGTTGGGAGAGCTGCAGCCTGTCCGTGCATTAGTGATCCATGCTCAAACTGTTTAATACCCACCTCGGGATTAGAGATGAACAAATTTGTTCCGATTATGTTCCGAATACGATCAGAATCGAATACCGCTTTTGCAATATTCGTCGAACACAGTCGAACATCATTAGAGTCAACGGGAGTAGAAATTATCTAATATGTTCGGAACCGATCATAAGACATACATTCAGCACGAATAGCGTTCGAATATGGCTTGAATATGTCAAAATCAGATTCGGGGCCAAAATCCAAACAAATTCACTCATCTCTAGTTGAGATGACCCCTAAATGTTATGTTGATAAGATGAAAGTCTCTTAATCTGTAAGATTAGAACCAATTTGATGTTAGATAAGTAGATTCTCAAGGAAGCCAGTTCTATGATGTGTAATAAAAGTTGTATTTTTGTGAAACTTGTCTTTGGGTAGGTCTACTTTCCTTTTTTTTTTTGTATCCAGTAGGCATGAGCGAACGTGCTCGGTGATAATCGGTTATCATGGTGCTTGTTACTTGGCAAGTAATGAGCACTTTGCATTTTTGGCACCTGTTACACAGCCAGTACATGCAGTGATTGCCTGTGCTTCACTGTAATGCCATAGCCATCTTGGTTGTGAAATTACTGAGATTTGCTGGTCGTATGACAGCATCAGAGGTTATAACAGAACAGATACCACCCGGCTTGGCACACTGACGCCATTGTACAGCTCTGTGACACTTCGTATTGGAGGAAGAGAGTGCTTGTCTAGACCTGTATGTGCACAATAAAACGAATCAAAGGCCTGTAATGTTGATACTAATGATGAAGCTGAGCCATCATACTAACAGCCCTTCGAATGGCTAATTGTTTGCTTTGCTGTTTGTATCACATACAATTTGCATTTACCTAGGGAGGGAGAGAGAATTGCAGGAGCAGGGAGAGTGGCTGTACACAATCAGTAGACAAGGTATAGGGCTGTACAGTCCATTGCCAAATATATAGCTTTAATTATTTTTTTTGGGGGGGTGAAAAAATGCAATATATTTTGATCCATCAAGTATTACATGATTTCTGTTATTTTTTTATCAGCCATACAGTTTCACATGTTCTCCGGTATTTCTGTGATATCTAACATTCCAAAAAAAGCATTGAAAAAAATAAGATAGCTGGATTACATTTCGTTCCCATACACTGTTTCATGGTCTGGGGTACATTTTTGTTATATTATCTAACATTGCAAAAAAGATTTTTTAAAAATGGCTGGATTACCGTTCTCATCCATACACTATTCTGTGATGTGGAGGACATTTCCTGTGAGTTATAAAACTGGAAAAAAGCATAATAAAATGTTGCAGTATTAAAATTTTTAGTCTTACATTTTCACGTGTTCTGTGGTACATTTCTGTGATATCTAACACTACAAAAAAGTGTTTAAAAGAATAGCTGGATCACATTTCTCTCCCTTAAACTATTCTATGGTCTGGGGTAAATTTCTGTTTTACTGTCTAACACTACAAAAAAGTACAGTTTCACATGTTCTGTGGTACATTTCTGTGATATATAACAATAACAATCCAAAAAGGCATTTCAAAGTCTTGCTGGGTTAAATTTCTCACTCATACAATATTATTTGCTTTGTGGAACATTTATGTGACTTATATCACCACCAAAAAGTGCTGAAACAATTCTTTGGATTGAATTTGATTATCATCAATACACTTTTGCGTTCTTTCGGTTACATTATGGTGGTAATAAAATCCCAAAAACCGCATTGACTGCTGCAGGTGACCAATTTTTTTCATTTATTAAAAATACTTTTGGTTTCAAGAGACTTAGCAATTACAAAATGCGTAAGGCGTGCGGTAAGGAAAAGGGAAGTGAAAGTGCTGATGATGGTGCATGCACATGCCGAGGACGTGTGGCAGGTGTGACTGCTCCTGTTTCTAGAGCACAAGAAAATTGTCCATCCATGACACATAGCATGGTACACCACTTCTGAAGCCAGAACAGTGCGGAAAAATGGTTGGATGGAAGCAGACAATGCTTCCAGCAGGTTTCACAGCACTACCCAGTCTTCCACACTGTCCAATTTCACCAGCCTTTAGTCTGGATCACTTAATCCTCACCCTGATCTTCCTTTCTCCCACCATAAGAAAAAAGTTGCCAAGAAGACAAAAAGAAGGTGTACTAGTCCATAATAAAAATGTATAAATTTTATTAATTCCATATAGAAACAGACACAATATATCTACAAACAGGACACAGGAAATTGTCACACATGAGGGATAGTAAAAATTATTATTTATGCAAATAGGGTAGCCGCAATGAAGATAACAGGCGCCTTATCTCACAGGATCACACCACAAAAATGCATGGTATAATCACTCAAATGCATAAGTGCACATAGTAGTGCCTAGCATAATCCAGTGGACACAAAAGGTCCATAGCAACTAAACTCAGTATATCATAATATTATTACCTAATAGGCAGGTCTGCGTTGATAGTGGGAGATGAAAAAGGGATCCAGGAGGATAAGCGCGTCCTCACCAACGCGCGTTTCGGCCTCAGCCTTTGTCAGGGGCCCCTGAGGTGGCCAATTTTTATCGTAAATATATTGGTAATTTCTCTGTTATTGTTAAACCATTGACTGATTTGACCAAGAAGAGTTCTGATGTGGTGAATTGGCCTCCTGAGGCAGTTTCTGTGTTTCAGGAACTTAAGCAGAGATTCACTTCTGCTCCTGTTCTATGGCAGCCTGATGTTTCACTGCCATTTCAGGTGGAGGTTGATGCCTCTGAAATTGGGGCAGGTGCCGTTTTGTCCCAAAGAGATCCAGAGACCTCTAAAAGTAAACCTTGTGCCTTTTTCTCTCGAAAATTTTCTCCAACTGAACGTAATTATGACGTGGGTAATCGGGAGTTATTGGCCATGAAGTGGGCTTTTGAAGAGTGGAGACATTGGCTGGAGGGAGCCAAACATCAGGTTGTGGTCCTCACGGACCATAAGAATCTGGTTTATCTGGAATCAGCCAAGCGACTTAATCCTAGACAGGCCAGGTGGGCCTTGTTTTTCACACGTTTTAATTTTGTGGTTTCCTTTCTTCCTGGCACTAACAATGTTAAAGCGGATGCCCTCTCGAGGAGTTTCCTTGCTGACTCTCCTGAGTTATCTGATCCTGCTGTTATTTTGAAAGAGGGTGTAGTTCTTTCCACCATCTCTCCCAATTTGAGACTGGCTCTGGAAGGGTGTCAGGAGGATAAACCCGAACTCTGCCCTATTGGGAAATTGTTTGTCCCAGACCGGTGGAAAAAGTGTGTGATGTCTGAGATTCATTGTTCTGCGTTGGCCGGTCATCCCAGAATTTTTGGTACCAGAGACTTGGTTAGTCGGTCCTTTTGGTGGTCTACTTTGTCTCGTGACGTCAGAGAATTTGTGCAGTCCTGCGGGACTTGCTCTCGCTCCAAGCCTTGCTCTCGCCCTAGTGGTTTGTTGATGCCATTGCCTGTGCCAAAGAGACCATGGACCCATATTTCTATGGATTTCATTTCCGACCTCCCTGTTTCTCAGAGAATGACCGTTATCTGGGTGATTTGTGATAAGTTTTCCAAAATGATACATCTTGTGCCATTACCTAAGTTGCCTTCCTCCTCCGAATTAGTGCCTTTGTTCCTTCAGCACGTGGTTCGGTTACACGGTATTCCTGAGAACATTGTGTCTGACAGAGGAGTCCAGTTTGTTTCCAGATTTTGGAGGACTTTTTGTTCTAAACTTGGTGTTCAATTGTCTTTCTCCTCGGTAGAGTTGAGCGATACTTTCCGATATCCAAAAGTATCGGAATCGGAATGGTATCGCCGATACCCCAAAAATATCGGCGATACCCAATACCGATACCGGAAATCCAATGTAAGTCTATGGGAACAAAATATCAGAATTAAAAAAAACCCATTCTTGCCTTGTTGGTTAATTGTACAGTCATGGCCAAAAGTTTTGAGAATGACACAAAAATTTTTACAAAGTCTACTGCTTCACTTTTTCTAATGGCAATTTGCATATACTCCAGAATGTTATAAAGAGTGATCAGCTTAACAGCAATTACTTGCAAAGTCAATATTTGGCTAGAAAATGAACTTTATCCCCCAAAACACATTTCAACATCATTGCAGCCCTGCCTTAAAAGGACCAGCTAACCTCTTTTCAGTTATTGCTCCATTAACACAGGTGTGGGTGTTGATGAGGACATGGCTGGAGATCAATCTGTCATGATTAAGTAAGAATGACACCACTGGACACTTTAAAAGGAGGCTGGTGCTTGGCATCATTGTTTCTCTTCTGTTAACCATGGTTATCTCTAAAGAAACACGTGCAGTCATCATTGCAATGCACAAAAATGGCCTAACAGGGAAGAGTATCGCAGCTAGAAAGATTGCACCTCAGTCAACAATCTATCGCATCATCAAGAACTTCAAGGAGAGAGGTTCCATTGTTGCCAAAAAGGCTTCAGGGCGCCCAAGAAAGACCAGCAAGCGCCAGGACCATCTCTTAAAAGTGTTTCAGCTGCGGGATCAGGCTACCAGCAGTGCAGAGCTTGCTCAGGAATGGCAGCAGGCAGGTGTGAGTGCGGAGACTCTTGGAGCAAGGCCTGGTCTCAAGGAGGGCAGCAAAGAAGCCACTTCTTTCCAGAAAAAACATCATGGACAGACTGATATTCTGCAAAAGGTACAGGCAGTGGACTGCTGAGGACCGGAGTAAAGTTATTTTCTCTGATGAATCCCTTTTCGATTGTTTGGGACATCAGGAAAACGCCTCATTCGGAGAAGACAAGGTGAGCGCTACCACTAGTCTTGTCTCATGCCAACTGTTAAGCATCCTGAAACCGTTCATGTGTGGGGTTGCTTCTCAGCCAAGGGAATCGTCTCTCTCACAGTCTTGCCTAAAAACACAGCCATGAATAAAGAATGGTACCAGAATGTCCTCCAAGAGCAACTTCTCCTAACCCTCCAAGAGCAGTTTGGTGATCAACAACGCCTTTTCCAGCATGATGGAGCACTTTGCCATAAAGCAAAGGTGATAACTAAATGGCTCAGGGAACAAAACATAGAGATTTTGGGTCCATGGCCTGGAAACTCCCAGATCTTAATCCCATTGAGAACTTGTGGTCAATCATCAAGAGACGGGTGGACAAACAAAAACCTAAAAATTCTGACAAAATGAAAGCATTGATTGTGCAAGAATGGACTGCTATCAGTCAGGATTTGGTCCAGAAGTTGATTGAGAGCATGCCAGGGAGAATTGCAGATGTCCTGAAGAAGAAGGGTCAATACTGCAAATATTGACTTGCTAAAAAAAACAGGCAAAAAAAACAAATATCCAAAAATGAAATAAAAAATCTTTTTGCAAAAATGCATGAAGGTAGTAATAATCATAAGGGTATTTAGTAAACATAATTTTGATCAAAATAATGTACAAGCCATCCCGCCACGTCAAGGCAACCCTGTTCATAGTGCATTCCGTGCATATAAGGGTGTGACCGCCCTGTTTTCTGAGTTGAGAAAATCCATCCTGTCTGGCCAGAGCTTCAACTGGTGGGTTCAGTCCCTCTGCCCTTGTTCACATTTAAGTCACTTGACAAGTGGAAAGGTTTTCAATATTAGAGTAGGACTGTCCCACAGAGGGTTGCCTTGACGTGGCGGGATGGCTTGTACATTATTTTGATCAAAATTATGTTTACTAAATACCCTTATGATTATTACTACCTTCATGCATTTTTGCAAAAAGATTTTTTATTTCATTTTTGGATATTTGTTTTTTTGTGCCTGTTTTTCTGTGTAATGGTCATGTGTTAATATGCATTTACATTTTGCATACACATTAACTTACTTTTTCAGTTCAGATCTAGTTTTCTATGTAGTTCATAGTGCATTCCGTGCATATAAGGGTGTGACCGCCCTGTTTTCTGAGTTGAGAAAATCCATCCTGTCTGGCCAGAGCTTCAACTGGTGGGTTCAGTCCCTCTGCCCTTGTTCACATTTAAGTCACTTGACAAGTGGAAAGGTTTTCAATATTAGAGTAGGACTGTCCCACAGAGGGTTGCCTTGACGTGGCGGGATGGCTTGTACATTATTTTGATCAAAATTATGTTTACTAAATACCCTTATGATTATTACTACCTTCATGCATTTTTGCAAAAAGATTTTTTATTTCATTTTTGGATATTTTTTTTTTGTGCCTGTTTTTCTGTGTAATGGTCATGTGTTAATATGCATTTACATTTTGCATACACATTAACTTACTTTTTCAGTTCAGATCTAGTTTTCTATGTAGTTCATAGTGCATTCCGTGCATATAAGGGTGTGACCGCCCTGTTTTCTGAGTTGAGAAAATCCATCCTGTCTGGCCAGAGCTTCAACTGGTGGGTTCAGTCCCTCTGCCCTTGTTCACATTTAAGTCACTTGACAAGTGGAAAGGTTTTCAATATTAGAGTAGGACTGTCCCACAGAGGGTTGCCTTGACGTGGCGGGATGGCTTGTACATTTTTCTGTGTAATGGTCATGTGTTAATGTGCATTTACATTTTGCATACACATTAACTTACTTTTTCAGTTCAGATCTAGTTTTCTAAATATTGACTTGCTGCATTAACTCATTGTAACTGTCAATATAAGCTTTTGTTACTCATATGTTTGCAATTATTATATTTCTGTCTGTGATAAAAACATCTGTCAAACACACATAAAAACCAGAGGGCAGCAGATCATGTGAAAATATAATATTTGTGTCATTCTCAAAACTTTTGGCCATGACTGTACATGAAGGAAAACAACAAAGAGTAATGTAGAATGTATTGGGGGAGGTTGAGGAGACATTAAAGGCATAGATGTTTAACCCAATCAAATGGAATAGCATTAATATTTTTTTTTTTTAAAGATGTTCGGATTGACGAAGAAATTGACAATGTTGTTAACGTTTTTTCTATTTTGGCAAATATGTATGTTTCACAACTTCCATGCTCTTCACCTTTTTAACTTTTGACACACTTTCTCCTTCATAATCTTCAGCAGCATCATCTTTTTCATCAAATTATTCTTCATCTTCACCTTCTTTATCTTCTTCTTAAACTTCTTGCTATTCATCTTTTTGTTAACATTACTCATATTGTTCTTATTCAACTATTATTCTTCTTCATATTCTACTTCATCTTCATCTTCTTCATCATATTCTTATTTTGGACAGAGATTCCAGTACTTGTAATCTGTAAAAGTATGAATTTTTCACCCTTGCATTCTTGCTGTCACAAAAGTTTTAAATTACAACAGTTTTTGTCCGTGTTGAGTTTAGCCTGCAGCAGCAGTCATTTTCCAGGGGCATGTCTGGTTGCGCAAGGCTTTATCCGGCAACACTACCTTCCTTGTGTCACGGGTAGGGTAGCGTGTGTCTATTATATGACTCTCTCTAAAATGTGACGTTACGCAGCCTTATTCTGCCCTAGGGACGCCAAAAATACGACAGCAGTAATAATTTACTGTATAAAACTCCACCTATGAGCAACAAAACAAGCACGTTCCCTCTTCTGTTTCCTGCGCTGACATGTGAGGAGGGAGTTTGGAGATGCTCCTGAATTCCTCCCAGGTATCCAAGCATATCGGGCCCATAGGAGAGCAGTAAAACCACCCCCGGGAACACTGACACCTTTTACATTCGTGGGGACATAATTTATGGAGCGCTACTTGCTACGGAGTTCACAACAGACCCCGAACAGTTTACCTATCCAACTGAAGCAGAAGGACAAGATGGCGCATGGAGGAGACAAAGAGGAAAGAGGCGCGATGCTGAGCGCTGCCATAGACATGCAGCAAGAGCTATTATCAGAAGCACCATGTGACCTGAGAGTTCCTTAGGAATTTGATTCGCAGAAAATGGCTGAAGAGAGGTCACAGCCCTTCTCTTACCAGACATTCAGAAGCTGCTGGAGTCGGCATTGCAATCGTCATTGTCTTCCATACAAAAGTCTGTACACCTGAATACCATTGCAATTACCAAGCTGCAACAGGATGTGGCGCTGCTACAACAGGAGAAGCAACTTGGACAAGACAGAGAACAGAACCTTCAGCAGAAGTTACAAAATTTGATAGACAAAACAGAGGACTTGGAAAATCGCTCGAGACAAAGCAATTTACGTCTCGTCGGACTGCCTGAATCGTTTAAATCATCAGACTTACAATCCATCTGTGAGAATGATCTACCGAAAATATTGTGACTTAACTACTACTGTCGTGTGTAACGTGCACATAGTGTGGGACCGCCGCAAAACAACAACAGGCGAGGGGAGGCATCGAAACCAACGATGTACAGACCACGGCAAGTAATAATTAAGCTGTTACATTATAACGACAAAGTTTCATTGTTACGGCCATTCAGAGAAGCGAGGCGCACAGTGCTACTCCATGGCTATGAGATTCTGCTCTTTGATGACTTCTCAGTATCGGTGTCCAAGAAGAGGAGGGCGTTCAGTTTCATTTGCACAACGTTGTTTGAGCGAGATGTTCGCTTTCAACTACTGTTCCCAGCGCGTTAGCAGTTCCAAAGATCTGACGGGACATATGTCATTAATGACACACCAGAACAAGCCGAAGCAGCCTTGGAACGAAATAAACAAAGTGATAGGGAAGTACAGCGACGCAGTTCCAGGTTCTCCCCACGCAGACGACGACAAGATGGCAGTTCATGAAGGAGATCAGGAAAGATGAAAGAGATTCTCTCCACGTTAAATGACATATGAGATATATTTGCTGTTTGAGCCGTTTCTATTGGAGTTCCTTCATACCTATGCTAAAGCATGATAGTTTTGCTGCAATTTTAGATGGTTAAATGAGTTAATTGATATTAGATGTTGAAGATCTCTCTTGAGAGTGGGGGTCTTGATAAACGTGGGACAAATGAGTTAAACATTACATATGGAGGGACAATAAGTGAAGCAGGCTATTGGGGTTTCATGCTTTGGACACATGGGGGGTACACTGAATAGCCTGGGAGGATGGGGGTAATCTCCTCACAGGTTACAAAAAAGGAAGTCACATAAACACAGGTAGTGGTGGAGAGACTACGACCGCTTACAGGGGTTTATTGGTAAACAAGAGTTACTAGAAAAGGGTAGCAAGGAACCTCTCTCCAATAATTAATCCTGGAATTGTCAATATATCTTGATTAGGTATTTGATATTGTGGTGATGCTTCCTCCTTTCCTCACAGGTTGGTGCCAACGACGGCCAAAAGAGGGTACACCGTCTCCTCCAGCACACTCTTAATTTTTCTGCCGCCCATTCAACATGAAGATCATCTCATGGAATGTCAAAGCCTTGCGTGCGCCGGAGAAGCGCACAAAGATTCTGAGGTACCTCCGCCGGTGGAAGCCGTACATAGCACCTTTTTGTTTTTGAAAATCAAAATAAAAAGGAACTTTAAAAAAAAAACCCTCTTCAACAATCTACAAGACAAACAAGCATGATGGGTGACGCTGCCTTTATTGAGTTACAGTATTAGATCGACATTGTCCATGAGTAACTATGCACTCTGATAGCTATATAGCATTATTAATTTATATCTGTTGTGGTTGTTTCAACAGCACTTGCAGGTCTAACTACCTATTGTTTGTATGCATGATGCACTTTCTTGGTGTAATTATTTATTATTGCGCATTATTACCAGGTTTACATGATGGCCATTTCATATATGGTGTGTGAAGTTACAGTTGTCCTCACTCTGTGTATTTTATTATGTCTGTCATTAATAAAACTCGTGAGGATGATGATGATGATGTTTATGATTCGTACATCCATTCACTGCATTATCTTACAGGTACAGATAACGTTCCTTAAGAAGCATTAATTGATAATTATGAAATGTATTTTTATGCATTAATTTAAAAAGTAAACACTATGTTTTATTTTTTGTTACCATTTCTACTAGCCATGTGCAGATATGCGCTGTGATGACAAATTAATATTTGTCCATATTTCTTATAAAAAATTTTCATTTTAGCCCTTGAAAACGTAAATCTTTCCTGTTTTAAGCATAACAATCAGGGTGACGGCTCTTCCCTATTTGGAGCATGTTCGACATGGGTTTTTCTGTGCATGTGTAGGGAACAGGAGACTTCTTGTCGCTGTGGTACACCAAAGGGGATCTTGCCGGATGTGAGATATATTTCTTCTAGCAGACTGAAGTTTGCTCTGTATTTTCCATGATCACAAGGACCTGTGATAAGGTCATAGTCACGTGATCTGGTCATCTGATGTGTACCTCACCTGAGGGTGTGGAGTAGGCCTATAAAACAAGGAGCTGTTGTAGTTGGTGTATTATAGAGAAGGTGGGACCAGTAAACTATAAAATACACCAACCAGGGCGGAGAAAGCCAGAACACGTATACCATGTGAATCTGCTCAAACCATGGAAAGACAGAGACCCGCTTGGTGAGGATTGTCCACAGCCTGCATTTCCAGTACAGATGGCTTCCTTGCCTCAGGAGAAGGCAAGAGAAGTCCTCTCCGCCGTCAAAATATCAGACACTTTGTCGCACAGACAAGTTCAGGAAGTCAGAGAGTTTGTTAGCCGAAATACAGATTTTTTTTGGAACTTCCTGGTCGTACCTCCCTAATACAACATGACATTGTCACTGAGCCGCAGGACAAAGTACGATTAAAGCCATATCGGTTGCCTGAGGCCCGGCGACAAGCCATCTTGGAAGAGGTCAAGAACATGCTGCAGTTAGGGGTCATTGAAGAGTCCCAGAGTGAGTGGGCCAGCCCAATAGTCCTAATACCAAAGCCAGATGGGACACTAAGGTTCTGTAATGACTTCATAAAACTGAATGAAATTTCTAACTTTGACGCCTACCCCATGCCCGGGTCGATGAGTTAATAGAGCGGTTTGGGCAGGCACGTTATTTTTCACTCATTGACCTCACAAAAGGGTATTGGCAGGTGCCACTAACAAAAGCAGCGAGAGAGAAAACGGCTTTTTTAACACCCGAGGGACTGTTCCAGTATATAGTCCTACCCTTCGAGTTGCATGGCCCTCCAGCGACATTCCAGAGGTTAATGGACGTTGTTCTTCGTCCTCATCGCCGATATGCCGCGGCCAATCTGGACGATATTGTGGTGTACAGTACAGACTGGGTAAGTCACTTAGCCAAGGTACAGGCGGTGATAGATTCGCTGAGACAAGCAGAGCTAACTGACAACCCAAAGAAGTGTTCCATAGGGTTGGAGGAAGATCGCTACCTGGGGTATGTGATTGTGAGAGGAGTTATCAAAGCCAAAATAAACAAAGTGGAGGCAATCCAAAACTGGCCCCGTCCCCTCACCACTAAACAAGTGAAAGGGTTTTTGGGGTTAGTGGGATACTACCGGCGGTTTATTCACAATTTTGCAACACTGTCGGCGCCGTTAAATGACTGCCTAAAAGGCGGGAATTTAGTAATGGTGCGATGGAATGATCAGCTTGAAGAAGCGTTTGTAAAACTAAAAGGGGCACTGTGTGTGTGTCACCATTTTTGATCACACCCGACTTCAAAAGAGAATTCATTGTCCAGACTGATGCGTCAGAGGTAGGTGTGGGTGCCGTTTTGTCTCAGGAGGTTAACGGGGAGAAGCATCACATTACTTTCCAGAGTCGAAAGCTAACTCCAGCTGAAACCAGATACAGCATTGTAGAGAGAGAGTGCCTGTCGATCAAGTGGGCACTGGAGTCGTTGCGCTACTATCTGTTGGGGATAACATTTTGGTTGTTAACTGATCATTCCCCTCAGACTGGCAGTGTTGTATCCCAGGGAGTAGAGTTCAGGTGGTAGAAAGATGAACATAACAGGAGAAATTGTTAACGTTGCCAACCAGTTATTTAATCGGAAAACGGACAGGCAAATTCTGGCGAGATCCATGCCTTGTTCATTTTCAGAAAAGTAAGCCGGTCTACATTATCGGAGGATAGTCGCATGCGACGGTCTGTTAGTACACCACCTGCAGCACTAAAGACGCGCTCCGATAATACACTGGCAGCAGGGCAAGCCAGCACCTCCAATGCATACTGGCTAAGCTCTGGCCATGTATCCAGCTTAGAGACCCAAAACTTGAAAGGGGAAGAGCCATCTGGGAGTACACTGAGAGGGCAAGACAAGTAGTCTGTCACCATCTTACGGAAACGTTGCCTCCTGGTGACTGGAGGCGTCTCGGATGGTGTAGACATTGGTGGCGCTGTCACAAAACTTCGCCACATTTGGAACATACTGGTCTTGCCCCCTGTGTAGAGGCGCTGCTTGTGCTCCCTCTTGTTGCAGAGCTGTCTCCATTGCCTCCACGCACAGAGCTGCTTTGTAAAGCAGTAGCAGCAGCGTTCTCGGCTGGAATGGAGAACATTATGGATTGCACCAGTGTGTCTTTGTATCCCGCATTTTACGCTCCCGGTTCAACGGTGTGATGAGGGTTTGTAAGTTGTCCCGGTAGCGAGGGTCTAGGAGGGTGTACACCCAATAATCAGACGTGGTGAGAATGTGGGCGATGCGGCGGTCGTTTCTCAGGCACTGCAGCATGAAATCAACCATGTGTTGCAGACTCCCAACTGGCCAAGAAACACTGTCCTCTGTAAGAGGCGTCATCTGTACCTGCTCTGCATCACCCCACCCTCGCTCTACATACTGACTAGAGCGTTGTGTACCTCCCTCTGTAGCGATTTCTTCCTCCTCCATTGACTCCTCCTCATCCTCCTCACAAAGTGAGCCCTGCAAAGCCCTTTGTGAGGAACAACGTTGCGCTGACTGTCCAAAAGGTGATGGAATTTGTGTCTCCTCATCCTCCACCTCTTCCAAAACCTCATCCCTTAGTGCTTGCAGTGTTTTTTGAAGCAGGCAGATAAGGGGGACAGTCAGGCTGACTAGTGCATCATCTGCACTCGCCATCCGCGTTGACTCATCAAACGCACGCAAAACGTGGCAGATGTCCTTCATAGAGGCCCACTCAGTAGTGGTGAAGTGTGAACGGCGCAAATTGCGTGTTGATTGCGCCTGTTGCAGCTGATACTCCATTACTGCTGTCTGCTGCTCACACAACCGCTCCAACATATGTAACGTGGAATTCCACCTGGTGGGTACGTCACATATGATGCGATGTTCAGGAAGGCGCAATCTGCGTTGCAAAGCTGCAATGCGCGATCTGGCCATGCTGGAACGGCGCAAGTGAGCGCACTCTAGGCGGACCTTGTGCAGCAGTGCATCAAGATCCAGATAGTCCCTCAAAAAACTCTGCACGACCAAGTTGAGCACATGTGCCAGACATGCTATGTGAGTGAGGTTGCCAAGGGCCAGAGCTGCCACCAGATTTCGTCCATTGTCACACACTACCAAGCCTGGCTGGAGATTCGCTGGCAAAAACCACACGTCGCTCTCCTGCTTGATGGCATTCCAGATCTCCTGCGCTGTGTGGCTTCGATTCCCCATGTAAATTAATTTCAGGACGGCCTGTTGACGTTTGGCCACGGCTGTGCTCTTATCGGTCGCAACAGGTAAGCGTTCACGGGTCCATGTGGAGGTAGACCGTGACGGCTCCTGCAGCGATGATTCTGAGGAACTGGAGTAGGAGGAGGAGTCAATGTGGACAGACTGGATTCCAGCAATCCTTGGAGTTGGCAGAACACGTACAGCGCCACTCGCAAAATCTGTACCCGGCTCCACAACATTGACCCAATGGGCAGTGAGGGAAAGGTATCGTCCCTGGCCATGGGTACTGGTCCACGCATCAGTAGTCAGGTGGACCTTGCTACTGACGGCGTTTAGTAGCGCATGTTTAATTTTTCCCTCAACATGCTTTTGCAGAGCAGGAACGGCTTGCCTGCTGAAATAAAATCGGCTTGGCACATTGTATTGTGGGACTGCCAATGCCATTAAGTTCCGGAAACTGTCAGTCTCCACCAGCCTGAATGACAACATTTCAAGGGACAGGAGTTTTGCAATGCCAGCATTCAGAGCCTGTGCTCGTTGATGGTTTGCCGAGTATGGCCGTCTTTTATCCCATGCCTGTGCTACCGATGGCTGTACAGTGGCCTGGGAGTGTGAGGATGACAGGGAACTTGCAGCTGTGGGTGGAATAACACTTTGTCTCTGGACAAACAGTGACCGAGGTTCTTCCATGTCGATCCTGTGAGGAAGCCGAACCAGCTGTGTGTGAGCTGGAGGAAGAGGCTCCAACACAACCTGAAGATGTAGGTGCTGCTGTAGGTTGGCCTACATCTCCAGTGTGTCTTTGTAACTCAACTACGTGCTTTGTCCGCACATGTTTCCACATATTAGTGGTATTGAGGTTACTGACACTTTTACCTCTTTTTACTTTTTGCTTACACAGCTTGCATTTGACATAGCAAATATCATCTGCAAGTGTGTCAAAAAAGGACCACGCAGTGCAAGTCCTGGGAGCGCCCGTTTTGACTTTTGGAAGAGAACTGCTCTAAACAGGTGCCAAACTGGAGGCTACAGGCAACCGAGTCTGCAGCCTACCTCTCCCTCCTGTTTGTACCATTGGGCCAATCTCTTCCTCAGAGCTGCTCCCACCACCTTCCTGTTCCTCACGCCATGTTGGGTCTTGGACCTCATCATCTCCACTACCCTCTTCCAACACCTGCTGCTGTTGGGTGGTCTGGACAGCACCATGCTCAACAGAAACTGGCAACTGAGTCTCATCATCATCAGATGCGTTCTGCGGTGTGCTGACCATCGGCACTGGCTCACCCGCCTCTTCTGATTCAGAGAGACACAGCTGTTGCGCATCACTGCATACTCCCTCTTCTTCAAATTCCAGAATGCTGCTTGGCTGGGCCCCTGTTTGCAAGCCAACAGATTCTGAGAACAGAAGCAGAGACTAAGCTGGCTCCAGTTCAGAACTCTCTGACTGCCTGGGCAATTTGACAGGCGGTGAACAGACAGATGGTTGCTCAACAGTGTTGTGGTCCTGAGAGGAGGTGGAAGCAATTGAAGTCGATGCATTGGCTGCCATCCAACCAACAACGGCTTCAATTTGTTCTTCCCGCAGCAGGGGGGTACGCCGAGCTCCTATCAAACTGCACATAAAGGAACGCTCCCGGGGAAAACTGGTGGATGCTGTGTCACTGGGGGCGGCAGCAGCCACAGAATCCCCACGTCCTCTCCCTGCTGAAACTCCACGGCCACGACCACGTGCCTTACTCCCTGCCTTCTTCATCTTGGTAGATTGATAAAGAAAGTCAGAAAAGTTATAAGGCCTAAGTGTGGTTATTACGCAGAGACTGCAGTGAACACTGCACATAACTGTTCACTATCTCTGAAAGGCTCCATTCTGTAATTGTATAGTGTTTGCAACCAATGTATTGGATACGGATGGAAGCGCGTCACACTAATAGATTTGAGTTATTTGAAATGGTATGGAGCAGCACCAATTAGAGAAAAATGACAAGGATGAGGCAGTGACACACGTTCAGCTGACTACAGCCAGCAGTGGTTGAAGAAGTAACTAGAGCGTGATCTGCACTCAAAAAAAAAAACTCACAGACTAGAGTGAACACTGAACACAACTGTTCACTATCTGTGAAAGGCTCCTTTCTGTAATTCTATAGTGTTTGCAACCAATGTATTGGATACAGATGGAAGCGGTCACACTAATAGATTTGAGTTATTTGAAATGGTATGGAGCAGCACCAATTAGAGAAAAATGACAAGGATGAGGCAGTGACACACGTTCAGCAGACTACAGCCAGCAGTGGCTGAAGAAGTAACTAGAGCGTGATCTGCACTCAAAAAAAAAAACCTCACAGACTAGAGTGAACACTGAACACAACTGTTCACTATCTGTGAAAGGCTCCTTTCTGTAATTCTATAGTGTTTGCAACCAATGTATTGGATACAGATGGAAGCGCGTCACACTAATAGATTTGAGTTATTTGAAATGGTATGGAGCAGCACCAATTAGAGAAAAATGACAAGGATGAGGCAGTGACACACGTTCAGCAGACTACAGCCAGCAGTGGTTGAAGAAGTAACTAGAGCGTGATCTGCACTCAAAAAAAAAAAAAATCACAGACTAGAGTGAACACTGAACACAACTGTTCACTATCTGTGAAAGGCTCCTTTCTGTAATTCTATAGTGTTTGCAACCAATGTATTGGATACGGATGGAAGCGCGTCACACTAATAGATTTGAGTTATTTGAAATGGTATGGAGCAGCACCAATTAGAGAAAAATGACAAGGATGAGGCAGTGACACACGTTCAGCTGACTACAACCAGCAGTGGTTGAAGAAGTAACTGGAGCGTGATCTGCACTCAAAAAAAAAAAAATCACAGACTAGAGTGAACACTGAACACAACTGTTCACTATCTGTGAAAGGCTCCTTTCTGTAATTCTATAGTGTTTGCAACCAATGTATTGGATACGGATGGAAGCTCATCACACTAATAGATTTGAGTTATTTGAAATGGTATGGAGCAGCACCAATTTGAGAAAAATGACAAGGATGAGGCAGTGACACACGTTCAGCAGACTACAGCCAGCAGTGGTTGAAGAAGTAACTAGAGCGTGATCTGCACTCAAAAAAAAAAAACCTCACAGACTAGAGTGAACACTGTACACAACTGTTCACTATCTGTGAAAGGCTCCTTTCTGTAATTCTATAGTGTTTGCAACCAATGTATTGGATACAGATGGAAGCGCGTCACACTAATAGATTTGAGTTATTTGAAATGGTATGGAGCAGCACCAATTAGAGAAAAATGACAAGGATGAGGCAGTGACACACGTTCAGCAGACTACAGCCAGCAGTGGTTGAAGAAGTAACTAGAGCGTGATCTGCACTCAAAAAAAAAAAAATCACAGACTAGAGTGAACACTGAACACAACTGTTCACTATCTGTGAAAGGCCCTTTTTTTTAATTTTATAGTTTTTTGCAAACCCTGTAAAAGGATACGGATGGAAAAACGCGTCACACAAAAAGATTTGAGTTTTTTTGAAATGGATGGACAGCAAACCCAAATTTTTAGAAAAAGACAAGGGTGAGGAATGAAAACAACGTTTTAGCAGACACAAAACCCCGTGGTTTAAAAAAACTAACTGGAGCTGATTGGGACTCAAAAAAAAAAAAACTCACAGACTAGATTGGGAAAACTGAACACAACGGTTTACTATCCCCTGGGAAAAGGTCCCTTTTTGTAATTCTATAGTTTTTGGCAACCAATGTATTTGGGAAAACGGAGGAACAAAGTCACACTATAATTTTTAAATTTAAAGGAGCAAACAAGAATTACACTAAGAAAAAAAAAAAAAGGCCCGTGACTGACACTGCAGAAGCCTCCAAACAGCTTTGGGATCGAGCAAACTGCAGCATCACCTGCAGTCACACCACACCTTCACAAGCTTTAAAAACAACACTGGAAAAAGGAAGCTTTACACCGGTTGGAAAACTAGCCTGTAAGCACGTACAAAAAATCGCAATCAACGTCTCCAGGTCAGCGAGCACGTTCTGTCCCACTGAATTCAACACGTGACCAAAAATGGCGGCGCCCCTTTTATAGTGCTTTGGGTGACATAATTTCAGCACCAAAACGCCAGCCATTGGTTAACATGACCCAGCAGCAGGATGTCCCACACTTCTTGGGATTCCCATTGGCTACTAAAAACATTGCCCTATGTTGAGCGATACTGCCGAAAACTAAAAAATCGTATCGAAATGGAAACGCCGATATCACTAAAAAACGTCGATATCCGTTCCATACCGGGGCCCCAAAGTAATCTATGGGGAAAAAAAATCGCAAAAAAAAAAAACCCTTTCTTTTTGTTGTAAACACAAAAAAAACACATAAAAATATATAAAAATATACTGTCATTGACAAAAAATAAATTATTTAAGTTTTTACCTTTACTAGTAAAAAGGGCTCTGTTCAATTGCCGGGTAAAGCCGGACATACCCCCTAGAAGTCACGGGCTCGGTGGATACCCCAAAACCTCGGCTCTGTGCGATCAACTTGGGCGTCACAAAGGATTTTGTAGCCCATAAGCGAGCCCGGGCCGAAATTTAAATGGTTTTGTGCTTTAGAAAGCTAAAATCAACAGAAATTATTTCCATTTTTCCGCCATATCTGCTCACGACGAGGGACTGGTGAAGAAGAAGGGCGGCTCTTCGGGGTTTTTCACCACTCAGTGGCGTGAAAAGATGGCGACCACTCTAAATGGTACTGAAGTAAACGGCCCCACACTCTTCTTCCCCCTCCTCATCCCCCCAGTGTGCGGGAAAATAACCGAAGGTCCCGCCCATACAAAAGACGGGCCCTCTCCCGATGCTAATGACACAGTGACTTTGGGAAGATGGCTAATGGCACGACA
>JARQOD010000004.1:117844859-117922860 GCA_033576555.1 Oophaga sylvatica
TTTGTAAAGAAGAAAGATGGATCTCTGAGACCATGCGTAGACTATAGGGAACTCAATAAGGTTACTATTTAGAAAACCGTTATCCATTGCCTTTAATCCCTGAGTTATTGGAGAGAGTGCGACATGCCAAAATTTTTTCTAAACTAGATCTTCGTGGGGCCTATAACTTAGTCCGTATTAGACCTGGGGATGAATGGAAGACTGCATTCAGGTCACGCTATGGACACTTTGAATATCTAGTTATGCCTTTTGGTCTGAGTACCGCCCCAGCCACTTTCCAACACTTGGTGAATGACATCTTCAGGGATCTCCTAGATACATTCGTGGTAATTTATTTGGATGATATTCTAATTTTTTCTAACTCCACAGAGGAACATCATGGACATGTGAGAATGGTCTTGGAACGTCTAAGACAAAATCATCTTTACATCAAACTTGAAAAGTGTGAATTCCATAGGACCGAAATTCAATTTCTGGGGTATGTACTGTCTACACAAGGAATTAGTATGGATGGAAGCAAAACCAAGCCATCAAGGATTGGCCAAGTCCTAGAAATGTGAAGGAGGTACAGCGCTTCAATCGAGTTTGCCAACTTCTATAGACGTTTCATTAGAAATTTCTCTGAGGTAGTGTCACCTATCACTCAACTTACCCGGAAAGAGTCTAGGTTTTCCTGGACTCCCCAAGCCCAGGAAGCATTTTCCCGTCTAAAAGATAAATTTACCACTGCACCTATCCTAGTACATCCCAACCCCGAGCTTGCCTTCATAATAGAGGTGGATGCTTCAGACTGTGCCGTTGGAGCTATACTCTCTTAGAGAACAGGTGAGAAGAATGTCTTGCATCCCTGTGCCTTCTTTTCCCAGCAGTTGTCTTCGGCTGAGAGGAACTACGATGTGGGCAATAGGAGTCGTTGGCCATTATTGCCGCCTTCAAAGAATGGAGACACCTTCTTCAGGGAGCTGCACAGCAAATAGTCGTCCTGACAGACCATCGTAACCTTGAGTTTATCAGGTCGGCTAAGTGCCTGACTCCTCGCCAGGCTCGCTGGAATCTTTTCTTAAACCAATTTAATTTTATCATCTCTTATAGACCAGGATCGCGCAATGGAAAGGCTGATGCACTCTCTAGGATTTACTCAGCAGAGACACGTCCAATTACTCCTCCTAAGACTATTCTTCCTGACTCTAGATTCCTAGGAGTAATTCATAATCAAAACCTACTTAAGGACATCAAGGAAGCATACCATGCGGATTCCTTTTTGGCACAACCCCCAAGGGACGTAAGTCTTGTCTTTAAGAATGGTGTGTGGATTCAGGGACAACGCCTGTATATTCCTGAAACAGTCAGATTGAGAGTATTGCAACTCATTCACGATTCCAAGATAGCTGGGCATAGAGGAATTCTAAAGACACAGGAATTTCTTTCTCGTTTCTTTTGGTGGCCCACTTGCAGGAAGGATGTTTTGAATTATGTCACTTCATGTGAGGTCTGTGCAAGATGCAAAACACCTCGCTCCTCACCAACTGGTCTGTTACAGCCTCTTCCCACCCCGTCCCGCCCGTGGGGATCCATTTCTATGGACTTCATTGTGGAGTTACCAACCTCTCAGGGAAGAACACCATTCTAGTGGTGGTTGACCGTCTAACAAAGGCAGCTCATTTTATCCCTTGTGTCGGCTTACCCACTGCAAAACAGACATCAGATTTGATGATTAAAGATGTGTTTCGCTTACATGGAGTACCGGATGAGGTTATTTCGGATCGAGGGGTGCAATTCACTTCTAGGTTTTGGCAAAATTTCTGTGCAGCATTGGACATTAAAGTAAACCTTTCTTCTGCTTTTCATCCCCAGACTAATGGACAGACCGAACGAACCAATCAAACCCTGGAGCAGTATCTCCGCTGCTTTATCTGCCACCTACAGGATGATTGGGTGGATCTACTTCCATTAGCTGAGTTCTCGTATAACAACTCTCAGAGTGCCTCCACTAAGCAGTCTCCTTTTTACTGTAATCTAGGTTATCATCCTAACATTCTACCACGATTTCCCATAGAAACGCCTTTACCAGCAGTGGCTGAAAGAATCACGTCTTTACAGAAGAATATGGATCTTCTAAAGGAAAATCTGGAATCGGCTCAAGAAAGGTACAAGAAAGCAGCAGATAAATTTCGTAAACCTGCACCAGCTTTCAAGGTAGGAGACTTGGTCTGGCTGTCAACCAGAAATCTTAAGTTAAGGATTCCATCGTCTAAGTTGGGACATAAGTACATTGGACCCTATAAAATCAGTAAAATTATAAGTGCCGTTGCTTGTCGTCTTCAACTGCCCAGAACTATGAGAATCCACCCTGTCTTCATGTATCCCTACTAAAGGCTGCGACACCCAATACGTTTCCTGGACGTTCCTCTCCTTGCCCTGACCCAGTGCTAGTCGATGTCAGGAAGAATTTGTGGTGGAAAGGATTTTAGATTCCAGGTTGTATAGAAATCAGTTACAGTATCTGATTAAATGGCAGGGCTACCCAGTGGAGGACAACTCATGGGAACCGGTCAATAACGTTAATGCTCCTCGCTTGCTCCGTCAGTTTCATCAGAGGTACCCACACAAGCCTGGTCTGAGGTCATCCGGAGGTTGTCCTTAAGGGGGGAGTAATGTAAGGTTCTATGTATATATTCCTGAAACTCAGTTTGTTCGTCAGCCATTTTACTTTCTGTCTTGCTGCAGCTATCTTGCCCTCAGTCAAAATGGAGTTTCCAGCTTGCATGTTCCCGCCATGATTCTCTCCTTTGCTTCTTAAGCAGCCACAGCTGAGCAATCAGTGCTTCAGAATCTAGCCTGCAGTGAACCTGTGACTTGACTCCTGTAAGCCTTGGACCTTGTACTCCAGCTATTCCTACTGAGGAACTCTGAAGCACTTGTGGACTCTGAACCCTGCTCTTTGAAAGACCCATGTTTGCATGGACTTACGGTAACAGAGAAGAAGATCCTGAATCTGTATTGGAGAGTGATTGCTGAGCTTGGATTACTCTGGCCTGCTGTGTCTCCTGTTTCTGTGTCTGCAAACTGTGTGACTATTTCTGCCAACTTGTATGAAGTAATACAGGACTTTTCTATATCAAACCTGTGTCTCATGTATGTTCATCGCACTCAAGCACAAGACGCTATATGAACTGTACTACATACATTACATCCTTTTAGTCACCAATTTTTAATTTCCCAAGGGTAACAGGAGAAATTAGGCCACGAAAGTTGTTGTCCAATTTGCCCTAAGTACGCTGATACCCCATATGTGGAGGTGAACCACTGTTTGGGAGCACGGCAGAGCTCGGAAGGGAAAAAGCGCCATTCGACTTTTTCAAACCAAAATTGGGTGGAATCATGATTTAATGCCATGTCGTGTTTGGATAGCCCCTGATGTGCCTAAACAGTGGAATCCCCCACAAGTGACCCCATTTTAGAAACTAGACCCCAGAAGGAACTTATCTAGATCTGTGATGAGCACTTTGAACCCCCAAGTGCTTCATACAAGTTTATAACGTAGAGCCGTAAAATTAAAAAATCATATTTTTTCCACAAAAATGATCTTTTCACCCCAATTTTTATTTTCCCAAGGATAACAAGACCTCAAAAATTATTGTGCAATTTGTCCTGAGTACGCCAATACCCAATATGTTGGGGTAAACCACTGTTTGGGTGCATGGCAGAGCTCAGAAGAGAAGGAGCGCTGTTTGACATTTTCAGCGCAGAATTGGCTGGACGCCATGTCGCGTTTGGAGAGCCCCTGATCTGCCTAAAAAGTAGAAATCCCCACAAGTGACACCATTTTGGAAACTATACCCTCTAAGGAACTTATCTAGATCTGTTGTGAGCACTTTAAACCCCAAATGTTTTACTAAAGTTTATAATGCCTGGGTGTGAAAAAAAAAATTCCACAATAACGTTTTTTTAGTCCCCAATTTTTGATCTTTCCGAAGGAAATTGGACCGCAAAAGTTCTTGTCCAATTTGTCCTGAGTTGATATCCCATATATTGGGGGGGGGCAATACTGTTTTGGCGCACGGCAGTGCTCGGTATGGAAGTAGTGATGTTTTGGAATGCAGACTTTGATGGGTGTCATATTCAGTTTGCAGAGCCCCTGATGTGCCTAAACAGTGGAAACTCCCCACAAATGTCAACATTTTGGAAACTAGACCCCCTAAGGAACTTATCTAGACCTGTGGTGAACACTTTGAACCCCCAAGTGCTTCACACAAGTTTATAATGCCTGGGCATGAAAATTAAAAATCGTATTTTTTTCCCACAAAAATTATCTTTTAGTCACCAATTTTTCATTTTCCCTAAGGTAACAGGAGAAATTGGACCCCAAAAGTTGTTGTACAATTTGTCCATGAGTACTCTGATACACTATATGTGGGAGAAAACTACTGTATGGGCACACGTCAGGGCTCGGAAGGGAAGTAGTGATGCTTTGCATTGCAGACTTTGATGAAATAGTCTGCGGGCATCATGTCCGTTTGGAGAGCCACTGATGTGCCTAAACAGTGGAAATCCGCAAACATGAACCCATTTTGGAAACTAGACCCCCCAAGGAACTTATCTAGATGTGTGGGGAGAACTTTGAACCCCCAAGTGCTTCACACAGTTTATTTTTTTTCTCACAAAAATGATATTTTTGCCCCCAATTTTTTATTTTCCCAAGGGTAACAGAAGAATTTGGACTCCTAGAGTAATTGTTGAATTTATCCTGAGTATGCTGATACCCCATATGTGGGGGTTAATTACTGCTTAGGAGCACGGTAGATGTTGTGTTACGGTAGCTGAGGAGGACAGGAACAACAGCAGGGCAGCAGAACACCTGAGATGTTGGTAACTGATGGGTTGCAGATTCCTAAACTAACGACACAACTAGAGGTAGCCGTGGAGCATTCCTACGTTGATCCTAGACGCCTCGTCACATCCTGAGAGATAACTACACCTAAAGGCAGAAAGATGAAAGCTATCTGCCCCGGAGCAGATCCTCAAAGAAAATAGGAAGCCCCCAAACATATAATGGCGGTTAGACAAGATGAAAACACTAACATAGGCAGAAAATAGATTGAGCAAACGCTGGGGCCACAAGCTGACTAAATAGGATAGGAAAGGAGAGATCATTTTGTGCAACCCAGAAAACCCTACAAAAATCCAACAAATTCTGATTACAAAAATACTGAGATCACACGATCTCGCCACCCGCTAAATCAGATCCCAGTGTGAACAAAACCAAGCTGCAGCCGCTGAAAAAACAGGAAAAAGCAAATGAGCGAATAACAGTGGCTGCAAATAAACTGTGAGGAGCTCAGGCCCCAGGAGGGGACCTGGCTGATCTCCACAAAAGTGCAGAAAACAATGCAAAAAGCAAGCACAAAAAGAAAAGCAAAAATATCTTATCTGAAAGCAGGAGATGCAGGCAAGACTCCAGCAAACTTCCAAATGAACCAGGAACCACAATTGAGACAAGAACAATTAATCACCGGCAACCATCATGGGAGGGAACCTCCCTTATATCAGACCAGTCAGTGAACCCAGATTGCCATTCCTCGCTGAAAGGTTCAGTACTGTCTGTAACCACCAGAAGGAGCCTCTGCTCAGAAACCATCTCTAGCACATTTATAACAGTACCCCCCCCTTGAGGAGGGGTCACTGAACCCTCACTTGTGCAACCAGGCCGATCAGGATGTTCTCGGTGATAGGCACGGATCAGTCTCCTAGCATGGATGTCCGAAGCAAACACCCAAGAATTGTCCTCCTGACCATAACCTCTCCACTTAACCAAATACTGGAGTTTCTGTCTAGAAAAATGAGAATCCAATATTTTCTCAACCACATACTCCAGATTGCCCTCAACCAAAACAGGGTCAGGAGGCGCAGCCATAGGAACCACTGGCTCGACAAACCTCTTCAATAAGAACTTGTGGAACACGTTATGGATCTTAAATGTCCCTGGAAGAAGCAAACGGAAGGAAACAGGATTAAGAATCTCCATGATCTTATAAGGTCCAATGAACCTGGGCTTAAAATTTGGAGATGCAACCCTCATAGGGATATTTTTTGAGGACAACCAAACTAAGTCCCCCACTTTAAACCGAGGACCATCAGTCCTATGCCGGTTGGCAAACTGTTGGGCCTTCTCCTGAGAGAGAGACAACCTCTCCACTACCTGGTCCCAAATCTGCTGCATTCGCTCCACAACAGAGTCAATACCCGGACAGACAGAAGCCTCCACCTGTCCCGAAGAAAATCGAGGGTGAAACCCAAAATTGCAGAAAAATGGAGACATCAAGGTGGCAGAGCTAGCCCTATTATTAAGAGCAAACTCAGTCAAAGGCAAAAAAGAGACCCAGTCATCTGATCAGCAGACACAAAACATCTCAAATAAGTCTCCAAGTGTCACGCTGTCACTGTATACAGGAGGTCCGGGGTCTATGCTGACCCTAAGCTGGGTCCTGACTAATCCATCTACCTGGAGGTACTGTTGATAGTACAGAGGTCCAGGCCGCCAGCGTAACTCTATCTCCTGTGAATCCCTGACCCTCAGTAATCTAGTCCTGAGAAGGACCCTGATCACCACCACAGGGGACGGAAGGTAAATGCCTATACACAGTATAAGACGAACGAGACAGTACAAGGGGTAAAACAAAAGACCACCTTGCATACAAAACTCACTCTACAACTACAGAGGGAACACCAACGGGTAAGGAGATAAACAATAAAGCGAGGAGGGGAAAAAACCACACCAGGTACTCTTCACTTCAGACTTCACAATACCACGATCCGCTCTGCTGGTCTGCATGAATGATTTCACCGACACTTCCCTAGCAGACTGGCAGGTATTTGAAGGAAACCCATTACTGCAGCATTAACTGCAGCTGGGCGAGACTGGGCCTCGTCTAGCACAGAGAGAGGGAGAATTAACTCCCTCACTGCCGAAAAACACCAAGCACCAGAAACTCAGCTGTGAGAAGTCAGGTTGTGTAATCGTGACGATCTTCGTGGTGACACACCCGTGACAGTATCCCCCCTTCTACGAGGGGCCTCCGGACCCTCAGGGCGAGGTTTATCTGGGTGAGTTGTGTGGAAGGCCCCAATTAATCGGTCTGCGTTAATATCCGACGCAGGAACCCACGTCCTCTCCTCAGGACCATATCCCCTCCAATGAACCAGGTACTGAAGGGACCGGCGATTCAGACGTGAATCGATGATTTTCAACACCTGAAACTCCAAGTTACCATTGACCACCACAGGAGGAGGAGGTAAAGGTGATGGTATCACCGGCGCCACATACCTCTTAAGCAACGATCTGTGGAACACATTGTGAATTTTAAACGTAGGGGGGAGGTCAAGACGGAATGCCACCGGATTAATTATAGAACTGATCCTGTACGGCCCGATGAACCTGGGACCCAGTTTCCAGGAGGGAACCTTAGTTTTATATTCTTGGTAGACAACCATACCCGATCGTTCACACTTAAGTCCGGACCAGACACTCTCCTCCTATCAGTAATACGTTTGTATCGGTTCCCCATAGTACTCAGATTATTCAGCACTCTTCTCCACACTGACGCAAGTGATGACGAAAATCGTTCCTCCTCAGGAACCCCAGAAGAGCCCCCCCTATTGAAAGTACAAAACTGGGGGTGAAAACCATATTCCCCAAAAAACGGGGAATTACCAGTGGACTCTCTCCGCCTATTGTTAAGAGCGAACTCCGCCAGAGGCAAGAAAGAAGCCCAGTCCTCCTGGTTCTCTGACACAAAACACCGGAGATATGTCTCCAAGCTCTGGTTCAGACGCTCTGTCTGACCATTGGTCTGTGGATGAAAAGCCGATGAAAATGACAGCTGCATCCCCCACCGTGTACAAAATGCCTTCCAGAATTTGGACACAAACTGAGACCCCCGATCCGACACCACATCGGAGGGTACCCCGTGAATTCTCACAATCTCCCCAATGAACACCTGCGCAAGAGTTTTAGCATTAGGAAGAGCAGGAAGAGCGATAAAATGTGCCATCTTGCTGAACCTGTCCACTACAAGGAGTATGACTGTTTTACCCGAAGATGGCGGGAGGTCCGTAATAAAGTCCATAGACAGATGAGTCCACGGACGCTCCGGGATCTTCAAAGGTAAGAGGGCCCCAGACGGACGGGTATGTGGGGTCTTAGAGCGCGCACAAACCCCACAGGACGCGACAAAAGTTACCACCTCCCTATGCAAGTTAGGCCACCAAAACCGGCGCGACAGGAGATCCACAGTTGCTTTACTCCCTGGGTGTCCTGCCAAAGCTGAATTATGGTGTGCCTCGATCACCTTTTGTCGCAACCGATCAGGAACAAACAGTCTCCCTGGAGGTCCAACAGGGGCATCCCCCTGAGCCTCCAATACCTCCTCATCAAGCTCAGAGCATACTGCCGACACTACCACCACCTCCTAAGGATAGGAACCGGGTCATCCGTCTTCCCAGCCCCAGGGAAACTGCGAGATAAGGCATCCGCCTTTACATTTTTTGACCCAGGACGATATGTGACGACAAAATTAAACCTGGTAAAAAACCAACGACCACCTAGCTTGTCTGGGATTCAGACGTTTTGCGGACTCTAAGTATAGCAGGTTCTTGTGATCGGTAATGACGGTGACCGGGTGTACTGCCCCCTCCAAAAAATGACGCCACTCCTCGAAAGCTAACTTAATGGCCAAGAGTCCCCTATTGCCGACATCGTAATTTCTCTCAGCGGATGACAATTTTTTAGAGAAGAAGGCGCACAGACGCCACTTACCAGGCGACGGACCTTGAGATAATACCGCTCCCACCCCTACCTCAGAAGCGTCTACCTCCACAATGAACGGCTGTGACGCATCTGGTTGAATGAGTATGGGTGCCGAAGCAAAATATTTTTTCAAGGAGGAAAACGCTTGACAAGCCTTGTCAGACCACCTTGAAAAATCCGTCCCTTTTTTAGTCATGTCTGTGAGAGGTTTAACTATGGACGAAAAATTACGAATAAATTTCCGGTAGTAGTTAGCAAACCCCAGGAAACGTTGTAATGCCTTAAGATCCTCTGGCAGATCCCACTCAAGAACTGGCCGCACTTTCCCAGGGTTCATACGAAAACCGGATGCTGACACCAGGAATCCTAAAAACTGAAGTCCCTGTACGGCGAATACACACTTTTCCCATTTGGCGTACAGTTTATTATCCCGCAAGATCTGCAACACCTGCCTAACATGCTCCTGATGAGACACAAGATCGGGCGAGTAAATTAAGATGTCATCCAGATATATGACAACAAACTGTCCCACCAGGCGGCGAAAGCTGTCATTAACAAAATGTTGAAACACCGCCGGGGAATTAGTCAGACTGAATGGCATGACAAGGTTCTCATAATGCCCCTCCGGAGTGTTAAAACGCCGTCTTCCACTCATCCCCCTCCTTCATCCTAATCAGATTATACGCCCCCCTGAGATCCAACTTAGAGAACCATTTGGCGCCCACGATCTGATTGAAGAGGTCAGGAATAAGTGGGAGCGGATACGGATCTCGGACCGTAATCCGATTAAGCTCACGGAAATCCAGGCAAGGGCGTAGGCCTCCATCTTTCTTCTTCACAAAGAAGAACCCCGCGGCCACCGGGGAAGATGAAGGTCTAATATGCCCCTTAGCCAGACTCTCCGAAATATAATCCTTCATGGCCTGCATCTCAGGACCAGAAAGGTTATACAACCTAGATTTCGGTAACTTGGCCTCAGGGAGCAATTTTACAGAACAGTCATACGCGCGATGAGGAGGTAGTTCTTGACGCCCTTTCTCCGAAAATACATCCTCAAAGTCCACCAGAAATGGAGGTAAGGCCCTAGGCGCGACCGCACCGATGACCGTGTTCATGCAGTTTTTATTACAGAATTCACTCCACTGGCTTATCTCTCTGGATTGCCAATTAATAACCGGGTTATGCTTAGCTAACCAAGGAAGGCCCAACACTATAGGAGTGGGAAGACCCTCCAACACATAACACGACAACAATTCTTTATGTATCGCCCCCACTCGAAGATCTATGTTATGCACGGCTTGCAAAAAACTACCTTGACCGAGAGGCCTGGCGTCGATTGAGAATATGGGGATGGGTTTAGCCAATACACTCAGTCGCATACCTTGAACCCGGGCAAACCGAGCAGTCCACCAGATTAGCCCCGGCCCCACTATCCAGAAGAACAGATATCCTCTCAGTTCTCGTACCCACCACCACCTCCGCTGGTACGAGAAATTGAGACGGACCTGGGGACGAAATACTTACTCCCAGATTGTCGTCCACCACACAACCTGGGATCAATAGTTTTCCGGCGACTTCTCACTCTGCAAAGGACGGGATGGACACCCCCCAATAAAATGTCCCTTTCTCCCGCAGAAGAAACACCTTCCTGTCTTGCGGCGCACTGCCGATCCCCTCCCTCGGAATGATGTCCCTCCTAACTGCATAGGCTCTTCTGACTGACCAGGGGAACCTCCATATAAGGGGACCTAGTAGTAGGTGGAGTCATCACAGGGGCGGAGTTACCCCGCACCTCTCCCAAAGCCGTCTGTCAATACGAATAGCAAGGGCCATAGCGGCTTCCAGTGACGTGGGAGGGTCATACTGTGCCAGCACATCCTTTAATTTGTCAGATAAGCCTTGACAAAACTGGCTCCTAAGAGCCGGATCATTCCACTGGGTGTCCGTGGCCCACCTACGGAACTCCGAACAGAATTCCTCCGCCGGACGATCTCCCTGCTGTATCTTACGTAACTTAGATTCAGCAAGGGAGACCCGATCCAGGTCATCATATACAAGACCCAGAGCTGCGAAAAACCTATCCACTGACTGGCGAGCCGGGGAGCCCGGGGGAAGCGAGAACGCCCATGATTGGGGGTCCCCTTGTAGGAGGGAGATGAAAATTCCCACCCTTTAATCTTCACTCCCCGATGACCGAGGTCGCAGCCGAAAGTACAGTTTACATGCCTCCTGGAAAGCAAAAAACTTGTCCCGCCCTCCAGTGAACCTGTCTGGGAGAGCTACTTTAGGTTCAGGTCCGACTTGCTCCAGGGGGTACAAAACCCTCACTTGTGCAACCAGGCCGATCAGGATGTTCTCGGTGATAGGCACGGATCAGTCTCCTAGCATGGATGTCCGAAGCAAACACCCAAGAATTGTCCTCCTGACCATAACCTCTCCACTTAACCAAATACTGGAGTTTCTGTCTAGAAAAATGAGAATCCAATATTTTCTCAACCACATACTCCAGATTGCCCTCAACCAAAACAGGGTCAGGAGGCGCAGCCATAGGAACCACTGGCTCGACAAACCTCTTCAATAAGAACTTGTGGAACACGTTATGGATCTTAAATGTCCCTGGAAGAAGCAAATGGAAGGAAACAGGATTAAGAATCTCCATGATCTTATAAGGTCCAATGAACCTGGGCTTAAAATTTGGAGATGCAACCCTCATAGGGATATTTCTTGAGGACAACCAAACTAAGTCCCCCACTTTAAACCGAGGACCATCAGTCCTATGCCGGTTGGCAAACTGTTGGGCCTTCTCCTGAGAGAGAGACAACCTCTCCACTACCTGGTCCCAAATCTGCTGCATTCGCTCCACAACAGAGTCAATACCCGGACAGACAGAAGCCTCCACCTGTCCCGAAGAAAATCGAGGGTGAAACCCAAAATTGCAGAAAAATGGAGACATCAAGGTGGCAGAGCTAGCCCTATTATTAAGAGCAAACTCAGTCAAAGGCAAAAAAGAACCCAGTCATCTTGATCAGCAGACACAAAACATCTCAAATAAGTCTCCAAGTGTCACGCTGTCACTGTATACAGGAGGTCCGGGGTCTATGCTGACCCTAAGCTAGGGTCCTGACTAATCCATCTACCTGGAGGTACTGTTGATAGTACAGAGGTCCAGGCCGCCAGCGTAACCCTATCTCCTGTGAATCCCTGACCCTCAGTAATCTAGTCCTGAGAAGGACCCTGATCACCACCACAGGGAACGGGAAGGTAAATGCCTATACACAGTATAAGACGAACGAGACAGTACAAGGGGTAAAACAAAAGACCACCTTGCATACAAAACTCACTCTACAACTACAGAGGGAACACCAACGGGTAAGGAGATAAACAACAAAGCGAGGAGGGGAAAAAACCACACCAGGTACTCTTCACTTCAGACTTCACAATACCACGATCCGCTCTGCTGGTCTGCATGAATGCTTTCACCGACACTTCCCTAGCAGACTGGCAGGTATTTGAAGGAAACCCATTACTGCAGCATTAACTGCAGCTGGGCGAGACTGGGCCTCGTCTAGCACAGAGAGAGGGAGAATTAACTCCCTCACTGCCGAAAAACACCAAGCACCAGAAACTCAGCTGTGAGAAGTCAGGTTGTGTAATCGTGACGATCTTCGTGGTGACACACCCGTGACAGTATCCCCCCTTCTACGAGGGGCCTCCGGACCCTCAGGGCGAGGTTTATCTGGGTGAGTTGTGTGGAAGGCCCCAATTAATCGGTCTGCGTTAATATCCGACGCAGGAACCCACGTCCTCTCCTCAGGACCATATCCCCTCCAATGAACCAGGTACTGAAGGGACCGGCGATTCAGACGTGAATCGATGATTTTCAACACCTGAAACTCCAAGTTACCATTGACCACCACAGGAGGAGGAGGTAAAGGTGATGGTATCACCGGCGCCACATACCTCTTAAGCAACGATCTGTGGAACACATTGTGAATTTTAAACGTAGGGGGGAGGTCAAGACGGAATGCCACCGGATTAATTATAGAACTGATCCTGTACGGCCCGATGAACCTGGGACCCAGTTTCCAGGAGAGAACCTTAAGTTTTATATTCTTGGTAGACAACCATACCCGATCGTTCACACTTAAGTCCGGACCAGATACTCTCCTCCTATCAGTCATACGTTTGTATCGGTTCCCCATAGTACTCAGATTATTCAGCACTCTTCTCCACACTGACGCAAGTGACGACGAAAATCGTTCCTCCTCAGGAACCCCAGAAGAGTCCCCCTATTGAAAGTACAAAACTGGGGGTGAAAACCATATGCCCCAAAAAACGGGGACTTACCAGTGGACTCTCTCCGCCTATTGTTAAGAGCGAACTCCGCCAGAGGCAAGAAAGAAGCCCAGTCCTCCTGGTTCTCTGACACAAAACACCGGAGATATGTCTCCAAGCTCTGGTTCAGACGCTCTGTCTGACCATTGGTCTGCGGATGAAAAGCCGATGAAAATGACAGCTGCATCCCCCACCGTGTACAAAATGCCTTCCAGAATTTGGACACAAACTGAGACCCCCGATCCGACACCACATCGGAGGGTACCCGTGAATTCTCACAATCTCCCCAATGAACACCTGCGCAAGAGTTTTAGCATTAGGAAGAGCAGGAAGAGCGATAAAATGTGCCATCTTGCTGAACCTGTCCACTACAAGGAGTATGACTGTTTTACCCGAAGATGGCGGGAGGTCCGTAATAAAGTCCATAGACAGATGAGTCCACGGACGCTCCGGGATCTTCAAAGGTAAGAGGGCCCCAGACGGACGGGTATGTGGGGTCTTAGAGCGCGCACAAACCCCACAGGACGCGACAAAAGTTACCACCTCCCTATGCAAGTTAGGCCACCAAAACCGGCGCGACAGGAGATCCACAGTTGCTTTACTCCCTGGGTGTCCTGCCAAAGCTGAATTATGGTGTGCCTCGATCACCTTTTGTCGCAACCGATCAGGAACAAACAGTCTCCCTGGAGGTCCAACAGGGGCGTCCCCCTGAGCCTCCAATACCTCCTCCTCAAGCTCAGAGCATACTGCCGACACTACCACCCCCTCCTGAAGGATAGGAACCGGGTCATCCATCTTCCCAGCCCCAGGGAAACTGCGAGATAAGGCATCCGCCTTTACATTTTTTGACCCAGGACGATATGTGACGACAAAATTAAACCTGGTAAAAAACAACGACCACCTAGCTTGTCTGGGATTCAGACGTTTTGCGGACTCTAAGTATAGCAGGTTCTTGTGATCGGTAATGACGGTGACCGGGTGTACTGCCCCCTCAAAAAAATGACGCCACTCCTCGAAAGCTAACTTAATGGCCAAGAGTCCCCTATTGCCGACATCGTAATTTCTCTCAGCGGATGACAATTTTTTAGAGAAGAAGGCGCACAGACGCCACTTACCAGGCGACGGACCTTGAGATAATACCGCTCCCACCCCTACCTCAGAAGCGTCTACCTCCACAATGAACGGCTGTGACGCATCTGGTTGAATGAGTATGGGTGCCGAAGCAAAATATTTTTTCAAGGAGGAAAACTCTTGACAAGCCTTGTCAGACCACCTTGAAAAATCAGTCCCTTTTTTAGTCATGTCTGTGAGAGGTTTAACTATGGACGAAAAATTACGAATAAATTTCCGGTAGTAGTTAGCAAACCCCAGGAAACGTTGTAATGCCTTAAGATCCTCTGGCAGATCCCACTCAAGAACTGGCCGCACTTTCCCAGGGTTCATACGAAAACCGGATGCTGACACCAGGAATCCTAAAAACTGAAGTCCCTGTACGGCGAACACACACTTTTCCCATTTGGCGTACAGTTTATTATCCCGCAAGATCTGCAACACCTGCCTAACATGCTCCTGATGAGACACAAGATCGGGCGAGTAAATTAAGATGTCATCCAGATATATGACAACAAACTGTCCCACCAGGCGGTGAAAGCTGTCATTAACAAAATGTTGAAACACCGCCGGGGAATTAGTCAGACTGAATGGCATGACAAGGTTCTCATAATGCCCCTCCGGAGTGTTAAACGCCGTCTTCCACTCATCCCCCTCCTTCATCCTAATCAGATTATACGCCCCCTGAGATCCAACTTAGAGAACCATTTGGCGCCCACGATCTGATTGAAGAGGTCAGGAATAAGTGGGAGCGGATACGGATCTCGGACCGTAATCCGATTAAGCTCACGGAAATCCAGGCAAGGGCGTAGGCCTCCATCTTTCTTCTTCACAAAGAAGAACCCCGCGGCCACCGGGGAAGATGAAGGTCTAATATGCCCCTTAGCCAGACTCTCCGAAATATAATCCTTCATGGCCTGCATCTCAGGACCAGAAAGGTTATACAACCTAGATTTCGGTAACTTGGCCTCAGGGAGCAATTTTACAGAACAGTCATACGCGCGATGAGGAGGTAGTTCTTGACGCCCTTTCTCCGAAAATACATCCTCAAAGTCCACCAGAAATGGAGGTAAGGCCCTAGGCGCGACCGCACCGATGACCGTGTTCATGCAGTTTTTATTACAGAATTCACTCCACTGGCTTATCTCTCTGGATTGCCAATTAATAACCGGGTTATGCTTAGCTAACCAAGGAAGGCCCAACACTATAGGAGTGGGAAGACCTCCAACACATAACACGACAACAATTCTTTATGTATCGCCCCCACTCGAAGATCTATGTTATGCACGGCTTGCAAAAAACTACCTTGACCGAGAGGCCTGGCGTCGATTGAGAATATGGGGATGGGTTTAGCCAATACACTCAGTCGCATACCTTGAACCCGGGCAAACCGAGCGTCCACCAGATTAGCCCCGGCCCCACTATCCAGAAGAACAGATATCCTCTCAGTTCTCGTACCCACCACCACCTCCGCTGGTACGAGAAATTGAGACGGACCTGGGGACGAAATACTTACTCCCAGATTGTCGTCCACCACACAACCTGGGATCAATAGTTTTCCGGCGACTTCTCACTCTGCAAAGGACGGGATGGACACCCCCCAATAAAATGTCCCTTTCTCCCGCAGAAGAAACACCTTCCTGTCTTGCGGCGCACTGCCGATCCCCTCCCTCGGAATGATGTCCCTCCTAACTGCATAGGCTCTTCTGGACTGACCAGGGGAACCTCCATATAAGGGGACCTAGTAGAAGGTGGAGTCATCACAGGGGGCGGAGTTACCCCGCACCTCTCCCGAAGCCGTCTGTCAATACGAATAGCAAGGGCCATAGCGGCTTCCAGTGATGTGGGAGGGTCATACTGTGCCAGCACATCCTTTAATTTGTCAGATAAGCCTTGACAAAACTGGCTCCTAAGAGCCGGATCATTCCACTGGGTGTCCGTGGCCCACCTACGGAACTCCGAACAGAATTCCTCCGCCGGACGATCTCCCTGCTGTATCTTACGTAACTTAGATTCAGCAAGGGAGACCCGATCCAGGTCATCATATACAAGACCCAGAGCTGCGAAAAACCTATCCACTGACTGGCGAGCCGGGGAGCCCGGGGGAAGCGAGAACGCCCATGATTGGGGGTCCCCTTGTAGGAGGGAGATGAAAATTCCCACCCTTTAATCTTCACTCCCCGATGACCGAGGTCGCAGCCGAAAGTACAGTTTACATGCCTCCTGGAAAGCAAAAAACTTGTCCCGCCCTCCAGTGAACCTGTCTGGGAGAGCTACTTTAGGTTCAGGTCCGACTTGCTCCAGGGGGTACAAAACCCTCACTTGTGCAACCAGGCCGATCAGGATGCTCTCGGTGATAGGCACGAATCAGTCTCCTAGCATGGATGTCCGAAGCAAACACCCAAGAATTGTCCTCCTGACCATAACCTCTCCACTTAACCAAATACTGGAGTTTCTGTCTAGAAAAATGAGAATCCAATATTTTCTCAACCACATACTCCAGATTGCCCTCAACCAAAACAGAGTCAGGAGGCGCAGCCATAGGAACCACTGGCTCGACAAACCTCTTCAATAAGAACTTGTGGAACACGTTATGGATCTTAAATGTCCCTGGAAGAAGCAAACGGAAGGAAACAGGATTAAGAATCTCCATGATCTTATAAGGTCCAATGAACCTGGGCTTAAAATTTGGAGATGCAACCCTCATAGGGATATTTCTTGAGGACAACCAAACTAAGTCCCCCACTTTAAACCGAGGACCATCAGTCCTATGCCGGTTGGCAAACTGTTGGGCCTTCTCCTGAGAGAGAGACAACCTCTCCACTACCTGGTCCCAAATCTGCTGCATTCGCTCCACAACAGAGTCAATACCCGGACAGACAGAAGCCTCCACCTGTCCCAAAGAAAATCGAGGGTGAAACCCAAAATTGCAGAAAAATGGAGACATCAAGGTGGCAGAGCTAGCCCTATTATTAAGAGCAAACTCAGTCAAAGGCAAAAAAGAGACCCAGTCATCTTGATCAGCAGACACGAAACATCTCAAATAAGTCTCCAAGTGTCACGCTGTCACTGTATACAGGAGGTCCGGGGTCTATGCTGACCCTAAGCTGGGGTCCTGACTAATCCCTCTACCTGGAGGTACTGTTGATGGTACAGAGGTCCAGGCCACCAGCGTAACCCTATCTCCTGTGAATCCCTGACCCTCAGTAATCTAGTCCAGAGAAGGACCCTGATCACCACCACAGGGGACGGGAAGGTAAATGCCTACACACAGTATAAGATGAACGAGACAGTACAAGGGGTAAAACAAAAGACCACCTTGCATACAAAACTCACTCTACAACTACAGAGGGAACACCAATGGGTAAGGAGATAAACAATAAAGCGAGGAGGGGAAAAAAACACACCAGGTACTCTTCACTTCAGACTTCACAATACCACGATCCGCTCTGCTGGTCTGCATGAATGCTTTCACCGACACTTCCCTAGCAGACTGGCAGGTATTTGAAGGAAACCCATTACTGCAGCATTAACTGCAGCTGGGCGAGGCTGGGCCTCGTCTAGCACAGAGAGAGGGAGAATTAACTCCCTCACTGCTGAAAAACACCAAGCACCAGAAACTCAGCTGTGAGAAGTCAGGTTGTGTAATCGCGACGATCTTCGTGGCAACACACCCGTGACACCAAGGTCTGGTTTGTTCTCTCGGTTTGTCCATTGGTCTGAGGATGAAAAGCAGAGGAGAAAGATAATTGAACACCAAGTTTAGAACAAAATGTCCTCCAAAATCTGGAAACAAACAGGGCTCCTCTGTCAGACACAATGTTCTCCGGAATGCCATGTAACCGAACCACGTTGTTAGGGTCTGCAGAACGCACCAAATATATATAGTGGAGAGGTGCGTTCGCAGCCCGGGGTCCACCGTGCAAGCGAAGCCTGCTGCTAGTAAGATGACGAAAGTAGCGAACTCTGTTATCCCGCAGAGTCGCTAAAATAAACGCCGTAGCGCGTTGTTGCAGTAAGTGCAGACTCTGTTAATTCCCAGAGCCGCTAACGGGATGCCACAGCGCTATATGGCGATATGTGCGAACTCACTTAGCTTCAGTGAGCCGCAAAGTAAAACGCTAGGGCGCTGTCTAGCGTCGAGAGCGAACCCTGTTACGTCACAGAGCCGCTGAGAACAAACACCGTGTCCTGTCAGGCTCTCAGGCACACGGTTAATTGCTAAGCGAGCATAATACGTGGTCATGCGCTAATGTCCTCGCGGGAGTCACCCGCAATCTATGGCGTCTGAACGCCAGACCCTGAATACGGCAATCAAACTCCTCACCGGTTATGCCGGTAATCTAGGGCATCTAGGACACCGACCCTGACCAGCTAGCACACTAAACTCCTCACCGATTAAGTCGGTATTCTAGTGGCTAATTTCAGCCGGGTCCCTAATCACACACACGCATGACCACACTGGCGCATAGCAAACAATGGTTGATATTAGCGCATGGCGGCCCAGCCATGCTACCCTTTTATAGCAACAGCTACAGGACCTTCCAGGAACAAGGACCAATGAGAACCTGTTCAGAAGACTAGTAGTAACAGGGCCTTCCTGGCGGGCCAATAGGAGCTGCTGCAGTACCTGAGCATGTGACCCCTGATCTCCAATGAGAGATCTCACTCTGGGCACGCTCAGAAGGGAAAATGCAGGACTTTGTCCCAAAGACGTCTGCTCCAGAACTGGCTATAATAGCAGATCCAGGAAAGGCAGCAGCAAGTCACTGCCCAGTAGTGGAGTGGGCAAGACGCTTGGAACGACCTCTCTGCTGAGCAGGCTCCACTGCGGCCGGAGATGAATGGGAGACCGCAGCGGCACTGGTTCGAGACTCCCCTTGTGCAGGAGCGGCAACTCGAACCCTAACATTACCCCCCCTTCTCTGGGCCTCGCTGCGTTCAAAGGCAGCGATAAGCTGCGGAGCGTGAACATGCTCATGTAAGGTTCTGTGTACATGTTCCTGAAACTCAGTTTGTTCGTCAGCCATTTTACTTTCTGTCTTGCTGCAGCTATCTTGCCCTCAGTCAAAATGGAGTTTCCAGCTTGCATGTTCCCGCCCTGATTCTCTCCTTTTGCTTCTTAAGCAGCCACAGCTGAGCAATCAGTGCTTCAAAATCTAGCCTGCAGTGAACCTGTGACCTGACTCCTAAAGCCTTGGACCTTGTACTCCAGCTATTCCTACTGAGGAACTCTGAAGCACTTGTGGACTCTGAACCCTGCTCTTTGAAAGACCCACGTTTGCATGGACTTACGCACAAGACGCTATATGAACTGTACTACATACATTACAAGATTCTGAAGCCAAAACGTTAGTGTCTGCTGGGTCTGGAAAGGCTGTGTCTGCTGTAACTGTGGATATCGGATGTCCGGTTGTACTTTCTGTGATGACAGTGGTTGTGACTTCTCACAACCATTCCAGGTGAGCAATTCCCTTAAGTGTTTTTTTTTCTGCAGTGTTACCACAGGTAAACACTATTGTTTTTTTTTTCTTCTTTTCTCTTTTTTGTCTGCTGTAACTGTGGATATAAGATGTCCGGGTGAACTTTCTGTGATGATAGTGGTTGTGACTTCTCACAACCATTCCAGGTGAGCAGTTCCCTTAATTTTTTTTTTTCTCTCTGCAGTGTTACCACAGGTAAACACTATTGTTTTTTTTTTTCTCCTCTCCTCTTTTTCCAGTACTCCTGTCTTAAAAGATCTGGAAAATGGAGGCCCGCATAAAGGAACTTTGCGGAGTGACTGATAATATCCTTGCAGATTTGCAGAATATAAAGACCCGTTTTTCAAGCCTACAGGACCTCACTAATCACAATTTGCAAGTGTTTGGACAGACTGCCCAGGATTTGCGAGCCAGGATTGAGGTTCTAGAAGAGCGAGTCCAGGCTCCTGCCGTAGCCCAGAGTTCTGGGATTCCCAAGTTGCCCCCTTTTCGTTTTGGCGGTGAACGTGAGAAATTCAGGGGATTTATTAATCAATGCAATCTTTTTTTTTTGCACATGCTTCACAATTTCCCACTGAACGATCTAAGGTGCTTACTATAATTATGTTGCTTACCAACAAGGCTTTGATGTGGGCAAACCCTCTGATTGAGACTGAGGATGATTGTTTGAATCACCTTGAGGCTTTTATTTCAGCCATGGGGCAGGTGTTTGATGACCCCAATCGAGGTGCAACAGCTGAAGCAGCCATGTTAGCTTTGCGCCAAGGTAAGCACTCGGTAGCTGAATATGCCTTGGATTTCAGGAGATGGGCCCTTGATACCACCTGGGACAGTTCCGCCAAAAAATCTATTTTTCGAAAGGGGTTATCTCCACTGATTAAGGATGAACTTGCTCGTGCCGACCCTCCCACTGCGTTAGGTGACTTTATTAACTACTGCATCCGTATTGATACTCGTCTGACTGAACGCAGGCAAGAGAGATGGTTCGAAAGCAATCGCACTAACCTTTTCCTACCTTCCTCTCCAGCTAAGGAACCTTTGAGTAGGATTACACGGGAACCTGAACCTGAACCCATGCAGGTAGACTCTTTAAACGACGGGTTAGTGATGCACGCAAGGAACATCGTTTTAAGGAGAATCTATGTTTCTATTGTGGTAAGTCAGGGCACTTCATTATAAACTGCCCCAGCCGTTCTCGTAAGACTACTGCAGCACTCATTCATTGTGAGTGTTGCGAGAGGGGATCTGTCAGGTCCGAGCCTCAGGCTCCAGAGAGATCTGCAGCAACAGATCTTGATTTCTCGGACTTAAACTCCGTTACCTCTGAGGACGTTGACTGTGTAAACGCTGCCATTTTTCAAGTTTCCTCAGCGGTGTCCCAGCTGAGTTGTAAGAAAAACAATTCTCATTGCTTTCTTTCCATCAAACTCTGGGTTGACTCAGCTTGGGTGTCTAGCTCTGCTATGATCGACTCAGGGGCAAGTGGAAATTTTATGGATGTCTCCTTTGCTCTGAAACAGGGGATACGTTCAGTGAAGAAGGCTACTCCAGTACAGATGGAAACTGTGGATGGCTCCCTGCTGACCTCTGGACCAGTGGATCAGGAAACAGAGCCTTTGAGGGTTCTTATGGGTAAAGATCATCAAGAGAAACTGTCCTTTATGCTTATCTCTTCTCCCCACTTTCCCATTATTCTAGGGCTACCATGGCTGCAGGCTCAGAATCCTACCATTAACTGGGAGACCAAGGAATTACACTTTCCAGAGAAACAGATGAGTCCAAAAGTTTCAGCTTGCTCTGTTCCTAAAGGAACCATGTCAGTCCCTGAACTACCAGCTGTATACCAGGACTATGTGGATTTATGTGACAAGAAGAACGCTGACCAGCTTCCTCCTCACCGTCCATATGATTGTCCAATTGAATTATTGCCTGGAGCAGAGATACCTTTTGGTAAGATCTACCCCCTGGCGGGGCCCGAGCTAAAGGCTTTAAAGGATTACATAGACGAAAATCTAGCCAAGGGCTTCATACGCCCCTCTTCATCTCCTGCAGGTGCACCCATCTTCTTTGTAAAGAAGAAAGATGGATCTCTGAGACCATGCGTAGACTATAGGGAACTCAATAAGGTTACTATTAGAAACCGTTATCCATTGCCTTTAATCCCTGAGTTATTGGAGAGAGTGCGACATGCCAAAATTTTCTCTAAACTAGATCTTCGTGGGGCCTATAACTTAGTCCGTATTAGACCTGGGGATGAATGGAAGACTGCATTCAGGTCACGCTGTGGACACTTTGAATATCTAGTTATGCCTTTTGGTCTGAGTACCGCCCCAGCCACTTTCCAACACTTGGTGAATGACATCTTCAGGGATCTCCTAGATACATTCGTGGTAATTTATTTGGATGATATTCTAATTTTTTCTAACTCCACAGAGGAACATCATGGACATGTGAGAATGGTCTTGGAACGTCTAAGACAAAATCATCTTTACATCAAACTTGAAAAGTGTGAATTCCATAGGACCGAAATTCAATTTCTGGGGTATGTACTGTCTACACAAGGAATTAGTATGGATGGAAGCAAAACCCAAGCCATCAAGGATTGGCCAAGTCCTAGAAATGTGAAGGAGGTACAGCGCTTCATCGGGTTTGCCAACTTCTATAGACGTTTCATTAGAAATTTCTCTGAGGTAGTGTCACCTATCACCCAACTTACCCGGAAAGAGTCTAGGTTCTCCTGGACTCCCAAAGCCCAGGAAGCATTTTCCCGTCTAAAAGATAAATTTACCACTGCACCTATCCTAGTACATCCCAACCCCGAGCTTGCTTTCATAATAGAGGTGGATGCTTCAGACTGTGCCGTTGGAGCTATACTCTCTCAGAGAACAGGTGAGAAGAATGTCTTGCATCCCTGTGCCTTCTTTTCCCAGCAGTTGTCTTCGGCTGAGAGGAACTACGATGTGGGCAATAGAGAGTTGTTGGCCATTATTGCCGCCTTCAAAGAATGGAGACACCTTCTTCAGGGTGCTGCACAGCAAATAGTCGTCCTGACAGACCATCGTAACCTTGAGTTTATCAGGTCGGCTAAGTGCCTGACTCCTCGCCAGGCTCGCTGGAATCTTTTCTTAAACCAATTTAATTTTATCATTTCTTATAGACCAGGATCGCGCAATGGAAAGGCTGATGCACTCTCTAGGATTTACTCAGCAGAGACACGTCCAATTACTCCTCCTAAGACTATTCTTCCTGACTCTAGATTCCTAGGAGTAATTCATAATCAAGACCTACTTAAGGACATCAAGGAAGCATACCATGCGGATTCCTTTTTGGCACAACCCCCAAGGGACGTAAGTCTTGTCTTTAAGAATGGTGTGTGGATTCAGGGACAACGCCTGTATATTCCTGAAACAGTCAGATTGAGAGTATTGCAACTCATTCACGATTCCAAGATAGCTGGGCATAGAGGAATTCTAAAGACACAGGAATTTCTCTCTCGTTTCTTTTGGTGGCCCACTTGCAGGAAGGATGTTTTAAACTATGTCACTTCATGTGAAGTCTGTGCAAGATGCAAAACACCTCGCTCCTCACCAACTGGTCTGTTACAGCCTCTTCCCACCCTGTCCCGCCCGTGGGGATCCATTTCTATGGACTTCATTGTGGAGTTACCAACCTCTCAAGGGAAGAACACCATTCTAGTGGTGGTTGACCGTCTAACGAAGGCAGCTCATTTTATCCCTTGTGTCGGCTTACCCACTGCAAAACAGACATCAGATTTGATGATTAAAGATGTGTTTCGCTTACATGGAGTACCGTATGAGGTTATTTCGGATCGAGGGGTGCAATTCACTTCTAGGTTTTGGCAAAATTTCTGTGCAGCATTGGACATTAAAGTAAACCTTTCTTCTGCTTTTCATCCCCAGACTAATGGACAGACCGAACGAACCAATCAAACCCTGGAGCAGTATCTCCGCTGCTTTATCTGCCACCTACAGGATGATTGGGTGGATCTACTTCCATTAGCTGAGTTCTCGTATAACAACTCTCAGAGTGCCTCCACTAAGCAGTCTCCTTTTTACTCTAATCTAGGTTATCATCCTAACATTCTACCACGATTTCCCATAGAAACGCCTTTACCAGCAGTGGCTGAAAGAATCACGTCTTTACAGAAGAATATGGATCTTCTAAAGGAGAATCTGGAATCGGCTCAGGAAAGGTACACGAAAGCAGCAGATAAATTTTGTAAACCTGCACCAGCTTTCAAGGTAGGAGACTTGGTCTGGCTGTCAACCAGAAATCTTAAGTTAAGGATTCCATCGTCTAAGTTGGGACATAAGTACATTGGACCCTATAAAATCAGTAAAATTATAAGTGCCGTTGCTTGTCGTCTTCAACTGCCCAGAACTATGAGAATTCACCCTGTCTTTCATGTATCCCTACTAAAGGCTGCGACACCCAATACGTTTCCTGGACGTTCTTATCCTTGCCCTGACCCAGTGCTAGTCGATGGTCAGGAAGAATTTGTGGTGGAAAGGATTTTAGATTCCAGGTTGTATAGAAATCAGTTACAATATCTGATTAAATGGCAGGGCTACCCAGTGGAGGACAACTCATGGGAACCAGTCAATAACGTTAATGCTCCTCGCTTGCTCCGTCAGTTTCATCAGAGGTACCCACACAAGCCTGGCCTGAGGTCATCCGGAGGTTGTCCCTAAGGGGGGAGTAATGTAAGGTTCTGTGTACATGTTCCTGAAACTCAGTTTGTTCGTCAGCCATTTTACTTTCTGTCTTGCTGCAGCTATCTTGCCCTCAGTCAAAATGGAGTTTCCAGCTTGCATGTTCCCGCCCTGATTCTCTCCTTTTGCTTCTTAAGCAGCCACAGCTGAGCAATCAGTGCTTCAGAATCTAGCCTGCAGTGAACCTGTGACCTGACTCCTAAAGCCTTGGACCTTGTACTCCAGCTATTCCTACTGAGGAACTCTGAAGCACTTGTGGACTCTGAACCCTGCTCTTTGAAAGACCCACGTTTGCATGGACTTACGCACAAGACGCTATATGAACTGTACTACATACATTACAGCTCAGCAGGCTCCCAAGACCTATCCTCAGGCCCATAGCCCTCCAGTCCACCAAATAAAACTTTTTGCCCCGTACCACCTTACACCCCACGATGGCGTTCACCTCATGGTCATCCGCAGATGAATCCGATGTCCCGGCAGATGACTCAGAAAACCGGGACATGAGCACGGGTTTCAGGAGGGACACGTGAAAGGTGTCGGAGATACCCAGGCGTGGTGGAAGAGCTAAACGGTATACTACAGGGTTAACCTGCTCGAGGACCTTGAAAGGACCCAGGTAGCGGGGTGCCAACTTAGTGGACTCAACTCGCAGCCTGATGTTACTGGCGGAGAGCCACACCAAATCCCCAAGAGCAAATGTAGGAGCGGGGCGCCGATGGGCATCGGCCGAAGACCTCAACCTCTCTTTGGAGGCCTGAATGGCATCCTGAGTGCGGTCCCAAATGTCCCGTGCCTCCACAGCCCAGTCTGCCACCCTGGAATCGGCGGAAGACACGGGCATAGGCACTGGTACCCGCGGATGCTGACCGTAGTTCAGGAGGAATGGGGTCTGTCCGGTGGAATCAGCCACAGCATTGTTTAATGCAAACTCAGCCCATGGTAGCAAGAATGCCCAGTCATCCTGCCTGGCTGAGACAAAATGTCGTAGATAGGTGACCAAGGTCTGGTTGGCCCTCTCTACCAACCCATTCATCTCAGGATGGTACGCTGAAGAGAGATTTAACTCAATACTGAGTAGACGATAAAGCTCTCTCCAGAACCGAGACGCAAACTGGGGACCTCGGTCACTGACAATCTTGTCCGGCATGCCGTGTAAACGGAAGATGTGCCTAACAAACAATGCTGCCAGAGCCCGTGCAGAAGGTAACCGTGGTAGTGGCACCAGATGCACCATTTTAGAGAAATGGTCGGTGATTACCCAAATGATGGTGCAACCCCGAGACTTGGGCAAGCCCACCACAAAGTCCATCCCAACCATCTCCCAGGGCCTGTCTGCCACCGGCAAAGGGTAAAGTAACCCAGCTGGCCGTTGTAGTGGAGACTTATTTTTGGCGCAGGAGACACATGCCCGAACATAGTCCCCAACATCACGGACCATATGCGGCCACCAATATGTCCTCGCCAGCAATTCAGATGTCCTCTTTGCCCCAAAGTGTCCACCCACCCTGGACGAATGTGCCCAAGAGAGTACCTCCGGTCGCAAATTAGTAGGTACAAAAGTCTTGCCCGGGGGCACAGACTCTAGCGAAACCGGGGCCACTGTTCTCAGGCTCTCTGTGGGGACGATAAGCCGAGGCTCCTCCACCTCCTCCTCCGAGGACACCACAGAGCGAGAGAGAGCGTCGGCACGAATGTTCTTCTCTCCCGAGAGGAAATGCAGTGTGAAATGAAACCGGGAGAAGAACAAGGACCATCTGGCTTGGCGAGAATTAGGCCGCTGGGCTGTCTGAAGATATACCAGGTTTTTGTGATCCGTGAAGACTTGGAAGGGAAAGCGAGCTCCCTCCAACAGATGTCTCCACTCCGAGAAGGCCAACTTCATTGCTAGCAACTCCCTGTCCCCGATGGAATAATTCCTCTCTGCTGGTGTGAAGGTCTTGGAGAAAAAGAAGCATGGATGCTTCCGACCTTGAGCATCCTTTTGGAAGAGGACTGCTCCAGCACCAACAGACGAGGCATCCACCTCCAATATAAATGGCTTATCAACATCGGGGCGATGTAGGATGGGAGCTCTAGCGAAATGAGACTTAATAGACGTGAAGGCCTTAGAGACCTCTCCAGACCACAATTTGGGATTAGCTCCCTTTTTGGTAAGGGCAACCACGGGAGCTACCAAAGTTGAGAAGTGGGGAATGAACTGACGGTAGTAATTAATGAACCCCATAAAGCGCTGCACCGCCTTTAGAGAGTGGGGTTCTTGCCAGTCCATCACCGCCTGTAGTTTGGCAGAATCCATAGCCAATCCCAGGGCGGAGATGATATAGCCCAGGAAAGGTAAGGACACCTGCTCAAACACACATTTCTCCAACTTTGCGTAAAGGGAATTTGCCCATAGGAGGTCGAAGACCCTGCCAACATCCCTCCGGTGGGAGTCAATATCTGGAGAGAAGATGAGTATACCATCCAGATAGACTACGACCGAGGTGGAGAGCATATCCCGGAAGATGTCATTGACAAAGTCTTGGAAAACAACTGGAGCATTACAGAGCCCAAAGGGCATCACCAGATATTCGTAATGCCCATCCCTGGTATTAAAAGCCGTCTTCCATTCGTCCCCCTCACGGATGCGAATCAGGTTATAAGCACCGCGCAGATCTAGTTTAGTGAATACCCTTGCTCCCCGAAGCCTATCAAATAGCTCAGAGATCAGGGGCAACGGGTACTTGTTTTTAACGGTGATGGCGTTAAGACCCCTGTAATCAATACACGGACGCAATTCTCCATTTTTCTTCTGCACAAAGAAAATCCCGCCCCTGCCGGTGACACCGACTTCCTAATAAACCCTCTTGCCAGGTTCTCCTGAATATATTGCGACATGGCCTCTGTCTCAGGAAGAGAGAGGGGATAGACCCTTCCCCGAGGAGGTTCTGCACCAGGCAAGAGGTCGATAGGACAGTCATAGGGGCGATGAGGCGGAAGAGTCTCCGCAGCCTTCTTGGAGAACACGTCTGCATATGACCAGTAGTGCTTGGGAAGTGGAGTAAGATCTGCGGGTAACTCAGTAGTGGTAACCTGAACGCAACTTCTGACACATCTGCCTGTACATGCATCACTCCAACCCAGTATCCTACCCGAAGTCCACTCTATATGTGGGGAGTGGAAACGGAGCCAAGGTATACCTAGTAGAATCTCGTCTATTCCCTCGGGAAGGACGAGTAGGGAAATAAATTCCTGATGGGAAGGAGATACAGACAATGCAAGTGGGACAGTCTGGTGTGTAATTAGTGAGGGCAATGACGACCCATTCACTACCCGAACAGTCACTGATTTGTCAAGCGCCACCAGAGGTATTGCATGACGGCGAGCAAAGCTAGAGGACATGAAATTCCCCTCTGCTCCTGAGTCCACGCAAAGGTCGGCGATGAGAATGGAAGTACCAACAGTGATTGTCCCTTTAAGTGTCATCTTGGAGGAAAATGCCGCTGTCTCTAGTGAACCTCCTCCCAGGGCCACTAGACGCGATCGCTTCCCCGATCGCTGTGGACATCTGTTGGCATAGTGTCCTGTCTGCTGACAATGGTTACAGACCACGGATACTCGGACGGACCGAGACTTAGGTCCTGCATGAGGAACTTCTGTGGCCTTTTGAGGTTCGGACGCCAGATCGGGGAATTCGAGAGGTTTGGCAAAGGTGGGAGCCAACCGAAACCTCTGCCTACACTGGGCCCGCTCCAACCTCCGCTCGTGAAAACGGAGGTCAATGCGGGTAGATATGGAGATAAGCTTCTCCAGTGTGGCGGGAATCTCCCTGGTAGCCAAAGCGTCTTTAACATGGTCAGCCAGTCCCCGCCAGTAGATAGGAATAAGAACATTATCAGACCAATCTAGCTCAGCAGCCAGAGTCCGAAACTGGACGGAAAACTGACTGACCAAAGACGAACCCTGTGTCAATGCCAGCAGTTGTAGCACCGTATCGTGGGTGACATGAGGTCCTAAAAAGACCTTTTTAAGAGCCTCCAAGAAACGAGGAGCACTCCGCACCACACGATCATCGCGCTCCCACAGCGGCGTTGCCCACTCCAACGCTCTGCCCGAGAGTAGAGAAAGTACAAAACCCACTTGTGCCCGATCAGTGGGAAAACGTGCAGCCAGAAGCTCGAGATGTATAGAGCACTGACTCACGAATCCCCGACATTGCTTGCTATCACCGGCAAACTTGTCAGGAAGCGGGAGGTGGGATAATGTAGGGGCAGAGGTGGCAGAGGACAAACTGGCTGCAGCCACGCTAGCAGCCTGAACAGCGACTGCGGTAACATCCACAGCTGAGGTTGTGCTCTCAAGAGCCTCCAACCTACCCTTCAGCTGCTGGATGTACTGCAATAAACGCTGTTCGTCCGCCATTTTACTAGCCAGACCCTGGCGCTAATATTATGTTAGGGTCTGCGGAACGCACCAAATATATAAAGTGGAGAGGTGCGTTCGCAGCCCGGGGTCCACCGTGCAAGCGAAGCCTGCTGCTAGTAAGATGACGAAAGTAGCGAACTCTGTTATCCCGCAGAGTCGCTAAAATAAACGCCGTAGCGCGTTGTGGCAGTAAGTGCAGAATCTGTTAATTCCCAGAGCCGCTAACGGGATGCCACAGCGCTATATGGCGATATGTGCGAACTCACTTAGCTTCAGTGAGCCGCAAAGTAAAACGCTAGGGCGCTGTCTAGCGTCGAGAGCGAACCCTGTTACGTCACAGAGCCGCTGAGAACAAACATCGTGTCCTGTCAGGCTCTCAGGCACACGGTTAATTGCTAAGCGAGCATAATACGTGGTCATGCGCTAATGTCCTCGCGGGAGTCACCCACAATCTATGGCGTCTGAACGCCAGACCCTGAATATGGCAATCAAACTCCTCACCGGTTATGCCGGTAATCTAGGGCATCTAGGACACCGACCCTGACCAGCTAGCACACTAAACTCCTCACTGATTAAGTCGGTATTCTAGTGGCTTATTTCAGCCGGGTCCCTAACCACACACACGCATGACCACACTGGCGCATAGCAAACAATGGTTGATATTAGCGCATGGCGGCCCAGCCATGCTACCCTTTTATAGCAACAGCTACAGGACCTTCCAGGAACAAGGATCAATGAGAACCTGTTCAGAAGACTAGTAGTAACAGGGCCTTCCTGGTGGGCCAATAGGAGCTGCTGCAGTACCTGAGCATGTGACCCCTGATCTCCAATGAGAGATCTCACTCTGGGCACGCTCAGAAGGGAAAATGCAGGACTTTGTCCCAAAGACGTCTGCTCCAGAACTGGCTATAATAGCAGATCCAGGAAAGGCAGCAGCAAGTCACTGCCCAGTAGTGGAGTGGGCAAGACGCTTGGAACGACGTCTCTGCTGAGCAGACTCCACTGCGGCCGGAGATGAATGGGAGACCGCAGTGGCACTGGTTCGAGACTCCCCTTGTGCAGGAGCGGGAACTCGAACCCTAACACACGTGCTGAAGGAACAAAGGCACCAATTCGGAGGAGGAAGGTAACTTAGGTAATGGCAAAAGATGTATCATCTTGGAAAACCTATCACAGATTACCCAGATAATGGTTATTCTCTGAGAAACAGGGAGGTCAGAAATAAAATCCATGGAGATATGGGTCCATGGCCTCTTGGGCACAAGTAATGGCATTAACAAACCACTAGAGCGAGAGCAAGGCTTGGAGCGAGAGCAAGTCCCACAGGACTGCACAAATTCCCTGACGTCACGAGACAAAGCAGGCCACCAAAAGGACCGACTCACCAAGTCTCTGGTACCAAAAATCCCTGGATGACCAGCCAATGCGGAACAATGAATCTCAGACATTACACTCTTCTTCCACTGGTCTGGGACAAACAATTTCCCAATAGGGCAGTGCTCAGGTTTATCCTCCTGACACCCTTCCAAGGCCAGTCTCAAATTGGGCGAGATGGTGGAAAGAACTACACCCTCTTTCAAAATAACAGTAGGATCAGATAACTCAGGAGAGTCCACAAAGAAACTCCTCGAGAGGGCATCCGCCTTAACATTCTTAGTGCCAGGAAGAAAAGAAACCACAAAATTAAAACGTGTGAAAAACAAGGCCCACCTGGCCTGTCTGGGATTAAGTCGCTTGGCTGATTCGAGATAAACCAAATTCTTATGGTCCGTGTGGACCACCACCTGATGTTTGGCTCCTTCCAGCCAATGTCTCCACTCTTCAAAGGCCCACTTCATGGCCAATAACTCCGATTACCCACGTCATAATTACGTTCAGTTGGAGAAAATTTTCGAGAGAAAAAGGCACAAGGGTTACTCTTATAGGTCTCTGGATCTCTTTGGGACAAAACGGCACCTGCCCCAATTTCAGAGGCATCAACCTCCACCTGAAACGGTAGAGAAACATCAGGCTGCCGTAGAACAGGAGCAGAAGTGAATCTCTGCTTAAGTTCCTGAAACGCAGAGACTGCCTCAGGAGGCCAATTCACCACATCGGAACCCTTTTTGGTCAAATCAGTCAATGGTTTAACAATACCGGAGAAATTACCAATAAATTTACGATAAAAATTGGCAAAACCCAAAAATCTCTGAAGAGCCTTTAATGAAGTAGGTTGGACCCAATCACAGATGGCCTGAACCTTGACAGGGTCCATTTCAATAACAGACGGAGACAAAATGAATCCCAGAAATGAGACCTTCTGTACGCCAAAAAGACACTTTGATCCCTTCACATACAGTGCATTCTCTCTCAAAATCTGGAATACAGTCCGAACATATTTCACATGAGAGTCCCAGTCATTGGAAAAAATCAAGATATCATCCAAATAAACAATCAGAAATTTATCCACAAAATCCCTGAAAATATCATTCATGAAGGATTGGAAGACGGAAGGAACATTAGTGAGCCCAAAGGGCATCACAAGGTACTCAAAATGCCCTCTGGGGTATTAAACGCCGTCTCCCATTCATCCCCGTGCTTAATGTGAATAAGGTTATACGCCCCCCTGAGGTCAAGCTTGGTAAACCAACTAGCACTTTTCACCCTGGAAAACAGGTCAGAAATCAAGGGTAACGGATATTGATACTTCACAGTGATCTTATCCAAGAGAAGATAATCAATACACGGCCTCAATGAACCATCCTTTTTGGCCACAAAGAAAAAACCGGCACCCATGGGTGAAGAGGATGGTCTGATATGACCCTTCTCCAATGACTCCTTGATATGAGATCGCATAGCATCGTGTTCAGGTACAGACAAGTTAAAAAGGCGACCTTTAGGAAATTTACCACCAGGCACTAATTCAATAGCGCAATCGTAGCTCCTGTGAGGGGGCAAAGATGCAGATTTACTTTCACTAAATACATCCGAAAAATCAGTCAAAAAGTCAGGAACATCCTGAGACTTGGGAGAGGCAGAAAAAACAGGAGTGTTGGCACTAACACATTGGCAGCCCCAACTGGTCACAGACACAGTGTCACGCAGCTGTAATGCAGGCTGGTGTGTGCTCCCCCTGCAGGTTACAGAGGGGAGAAGGGATTACACACTACCAGAGTAGGCCTGCACTGCAGCAGCCAAAACCACCACCAGGTGGCAGCAAAAACGTCCAAAACTGAGTCAGGAATAATCAGTCATCTAAAGTATCACAGGTCTCAGCCAGTCCTCTACAGAGCAGAAACACAGGTGCCACAAAGTGGCGGGAGCGTGGTCAGGCAAGCCAAGTCAAAACCGTACAGAGGCAGCAGGACAAAAGGAATAAGCAATATGCGTGGTCAGGAGAAAGCCAGGAGGTCAGCAATGGTCAGAAGCAGATAAGACAAAGACAGAAAGCAGAAGCGAGTCCGAATACAGGCCGAGTCAAAAACCAGAGAATCAAATAGACAAACAGGGAAATGCAGGGAACAGGTCAGACAGAGGGAAACAACAGACAAGGGACAAGTCAGGGCTAACAGCAGGACAAATCAAGGGTTACCTTTCAGGTTCACAAGCCGAAGGTAGCAGTATAGCTCAAACTGCTAGCAGGATGTGTGAGAGCTAAATAGCCAACCTGAACCCAAAATGAGGCAGAGCAAAGTTAACCCTTGACATGATCCGCCTGGACCAAGGGCAGACAGACTAAACCCTGGAACGGATCATGACAGTACCCTCTTCTCAAGGGGGGGCCACCGGACCCCCAGACTTCCCAGGATAACGTGCGTGAAATGCCGAACCAATCGATCAGCATGTACCGATCGCGCCGGGACCCAAGATCGATCCTCAGGACCATAACCCTTCCAATGGACCAAATACTGAAGTGAACTACGGACCCTACGCGAATCCACAATCCGTTCCACTTCAAACTCGGTCTGACCATCCACAGAGACAGGAGGCGGAGGGGATGGAGGCCCTGTGGAAGATGGTACAAATGACTTAAGAAGGGATTTATGAAACACATTGGGGATCCGGAGTGACGGTGGAAGGCGTAACCGAAAGGCAACAGGATTGACCACCTCCATGATCTCGTAAGGACCAATAAATCTGGGACCTAGCTTAGCAGAGGGAACCTTTAGATGAATATTCTTGGTGGACAACCATACTTTATCTCCCACCAGGAACATAGGTCCTACAGACTGTCGCTTATCCGCAAAATATTTATGTTTGCCCTGAGCCTCCCCAATGTTCTTTTGGACCTCCCTCCACACCTCCCCCAATCTTTGTACTGCCGTATCAGCCCCTGGACATCCTGAATCCAGCCTAGAAAATTCGCCAAAATGGGGGTGAAAACCATAGTTACAAAAGAATGGAGAGGTGCCAGTGGACTGGTTAATCCGATTATTGAATGCAAATTCAGCCACGGGCAATGAAGAACACCAATCATCCTGCTGAGACGTAGCAAAACACCTCAAAATCTGTTCGAGTGACTGATTGGTCCTCTCCGTCTGCCCATTGGTCTCAGGATGGTTGTAATGTATGTAGTACAGTTCATATAGTGTCTTGTGCTTGGGTGCGATGAACATACATGAGACACAGGTTTGATATAGAAAAGTCCTGTATTACTTCATACAAGTTGGCAGAAATAGTCACACAGTTTGCAGACACAGAAACAGGAGACACAGCAGGCCAGAGTAATCCAAGCTCAGCAATCACTCTCCAATACAGATTCAGGATCTTCTTCTCTGTTACCGTAAATCCATGCAAACTGGGTCTTTCAAAGAGCAGGGTTCAGAGTCCACAAGTGCTTCAGAGTTCCTCAGTAGGAATAGCTGGAGTACAAGGTCCAAGGCTTACAGGAGTCAAGTCACAGGTTCACTGCAGGCTAGATTCTGAAGCACTGATTGCTCAGCTGTGGCTGCTTAAGAAGCAAAGGAGAGAATCAGGGCGGGAACATGCAAGCTGGAAACTCCATTTTGACTGAGGGCAAGATAGCTGCAGCAAGACAGAAAGTAAAATGGCTGACGAACAAACTGAGTTTCAGGAATATATACATAGAACCTTACATTACTCCCCCCTTAAGGACAACCTCCGGATGACCTCAGACCAGGCTTGTGTGGGTACCTCTGATGAAACTGACGGAGCAAGCGAGGAGCATTAACGTTATTGACCGGTTCCCATGAGTTGTCCTCCACTGGGTAGCCCTGCCATTTAATCAGATATTGTAACTGATTTCTATACAACCTGGAATCTAAAATCCTTTCCACCACAAATTCTTCCTGACCATCGACTAGCACTGGGTCAGGGCAAGGAGAGGAACGTCCAGGAAACGTATTGGGTGTCGCAGCCTTTAGTAGGGATACATGAAAGACAGGGTGGATTCTCATAGTTCTGGGCAGTTGAAGACGACAAGCAACGGCACTTATAATTTTACTGATTTTATAGGGTCCAATGTACTTATGTCCCAACTTAGACGATGGAATCCTTAACTTAAGATTTCTGGTTGACAGCCAGACCAAGTCTCCTACCTTGAAAGCTGGTGCAGGTTTACGAAATTTATCTGCTGCTTTCTTGTACCTTTCTTGAGCCGATTCCAGATTTTCCTTTAGAAGATCCATATTCTTCTGTAAAGAAGTGATTCTTTCAGCCACTGCTGGTAAAGGCGTTTCTATGGGAAATCGTGGTAGAATGTTAGGATGATAACCTAGATTAGAGTAAAAAGGAGACTGTTTAGTGGAGGCACTCTGAGAGTTGTTATACGAGAACTCAGCTAATGGAAGTAGATCCACCCAATCATCCTGTAGGTGGCAGATAAAGCAGCGGAGATACTGCTCCAGGGTTTGATTGGTTCGTTCGGTCTGTCCATTAGTCTGGGGATGAAAAGCAGAAGAAAGGTTTACTTTAATGTCCAATGCTGCACAGAAATTTTGCCAAAACCTAGAAGTGAATTGCACCCCTCGATCCGAAATAACCTCATCCGGTACTCCATGTAAGCGAAACACATCTTTAATCATCAAATCTGATGTCTGTTTTGCAGTGGGTAAGCCGACACAAGGGATAAAATGAGCTGCCTTTGTTAGACGGTCAACCACCACTAGAATGGTGTTCTTCCCCTGAGAGGTTGATAACTCCACAATGAAGTCCATAGAAATGGATCCCCACGGGCGGGACGGGTGGGAAGAGGCTGTAACAGACCAGTTGGTGAGGAGCGAGGTGTTTTGCATCTTGCACAGACCTCACATGAAGTGACATAATTCAAAACATCCTTCCTGCAAGTGGGCCACCAAAAGAAACGAGAAAGAAATTCCTGTGTCTTTAGAATTCCTCTATGCCCAGCTATCTTGGAATCGTGAATGAGTTGCAATACTCTCAATCTGACTGTTTCAGGAATATACAGGCGTTGTCCCTGAATCCACACACCATTCTTAAAGACAAGACTTACGTCCCTTGGGGGTTGTGCCAAAAAGGAATCCGCATGGTATGCTTCCTTGATGTCCTTAAGTAGGTCTTGATTATGAATTACTCCTAGGAATCTAGAGTCAGGAAGAATAGTCTTAGGAGGAGTAATTGGACGTGTCTCTGCTGAGTAAATCCTAGAGAGTGCATCAGCCTTTCCATTGCGCGATCCTGGTCTATAAGAAATGATAAAATTAAATTGGTTTAAGAAAAGATTCCAGCGAGCCTGGCGAGGAGTCAGGCACTTAGCCGACCTGATAAACTCAAGGTTACGATGGTCTGTCAGGACGACTATTTGCTGTGCAGCACCCTGAAGAAGGTGTCTCCATTCTTTGAAGGCGGCAATAATGGCCAACAACTCTCTATTGCCCACATCGTAGTTCCTCTCAGCCGAAGACAACTGCTGGGAAAAGAAGGCACAGGGATGCAAGACATTCTTCTCACCTGTTCTCTGAGAGAGTATAGCTCCAATGGCACAGTCTGAAGCATCCACCTCTATTATGAAGGCAAGCTCGGGGTTGGGATGTACTAGGATAGGTGCAGTGGTAAATTTATCTTTTAGACGGGAAAATGCTTCCTGGGCTTGGGGAGTCCAGGAAAACCTAGACTCTTTCCGGGTAAGTTGAGTGATAGGTGACACTACCTCAGAGAAATTTCTAATGAAACGTCTATAGAAGTTGGCAAACCCGATGAAGCGCTGTACCTCCTTCACATTTCTAGGACTTGGCCAATCCTTGATGGCTTGGGTTTTGCTTCCATCCATACTAATTCCTTGTGTAGACAGTACATACCCCAGAAATTGAATTTCGGTCCTATGGAATTCACACTTTTCAAGTTTGATGTAAAGATGATTTTGTCTTAGACGTTCCAAGACCATTCTCACATGTCCATGATGTTCCTCTGTGGAGTTAGAAAAAATTAGAATATCATCCAAATAAATTACCACGAATGTATCTAGGAGATCCCTGAAGATGTCATTCACCAAGTGTTGGAAAGTGGCTGGGGCGGTACTCAGACCAAAAGGCATAACTAGATATTCAAAGTGTCCATAGCGTGACCTGAATGCAGTCTTACATTCATCCCCAGGTCTAATACGGACTAAGTTATAGGCCCACGAAGATCTAGTTTAGAAAAAATTTTGGCATGTCGCACTCTCTCCAATAACTCAGGGATTAAAGGCAATGGATAACGGTTTCTAATAGTAACCTTATTGAGTTCCCTATAGTCTACGCATGGTCTCAGAGATCCATCTTTCTTCTTTACAAAGAAGATGGGTACACCTGCAGGAGATGAAGAGGGGCGTATGAAGCCCTTGGCTAGATTTTCATCTATGTAATCCTTTAAAGCCTTTAGCTCGGGCCCCGGCAGGGGGTAGATCTTACCAAAAGGTATCTCTGCTCCAGGCAATAATTCAATTGGACAATCATATGGACGGTGAGGAGGAAGCTGGTCAGCGTTCTTCTTGTCACATAAATCCACATAGTCCTGGTATACAGCTGGTAGTTCAGGGACTGACATGATTCCTTTAGGAACAGAGCAAGCTGAAACTTTTGGACTCATCTGTTTCTCTGGAAAGTGTAATTCCTTGGTCTCCCAGTTAATGGTAGGATTCTGAGCCTGCAGCCATGGTAGCCCTAGAATAATGGGAAAGTGGGGAGAAGAGATAAGCATAAAGGACAGTTTCTCTTGATGATCTTTACCCATAAGAACCCTCAAAGGCTCTGTTTCCTGATCCACTGGTCCAGAGGTCAACAGGGAGCCATCCACAGTTTCCATCTGTACTGGAGTAGCCTTCTTCACTGAACGTATTCCCTGTTTCAGAGCAAAGGAGACATCCATAAAATTTCCACTTGCCCCTGAGTCGATCATAGCAGAGCTAGACACCCAAGCTGAGTCAACCCAGAGTTTGATGGAAAGAAAGCAATGAGAATTGTTTTTCTTACAACTCAGCTGGGACACCGCTGAGGAAACTTGAAAAATGGCAGCGTTTACACAGTCAACGTCCTCAGAGGTAACGGAGTTTAAGTCCGAGAAATCAAGATCTGTTGCTGCAGATCTCTCTGGAGCCTGAGGCTCGGACCTGACAGATCCCCTCTCGCAACACTCACAATGAATGAGTGCTGCAGTAGTCTTACGAGAACGGCTGGGGCAGTTTATAATGAAGTGCCCTGACTTACCACAATAGAAACATAGATTCTCCTTAAAACGATGTTCCTTGCGTGCATCACTAACCGTCGTTGTAAAGAGTCTACCTGCATGGGTTCAGGTTCAGGTTCCCGTGTAATCCTACTCAAAGGTTCCTTAGCTGGAGAGGAAGGTAGGAAAAGGTTAGTACGATTGCTTTCGAACCATCTCTCTTGCCTGCGTTCAGTCAGACGAGTATCAATACGGATGCAGTAGTTAATAAAGTCACCTAACGCAGTGGGAGGGTCGGCACGAGCAAGTTCATCCTTAATTAGTGGAGACAACCCCTTTCGAAAAATAGATTTTTTGGCGGAACTGTCCCAGGTGGTATCAAGGGCCCATCTCCTGAAATCCAAGGCATATTCAGCTACCGAGTGCTTACCTTGGCGCAAAGCTAACATGGCTGCTTCAGCTGTTGCACCTCGATTGGGGTCATCAAACACCTGCCCCATGGCTGAAATAAAATCATCAAGGTGATTCAAACAATCATCCTCAGTCTCAATCAGAGGGTTTGCCCACATTAAAGCCTTGTTGGTAAGCAACATAATTATAGTAAGCACCTTAGATCGTTCAGTGGGAAATTGTGAAGCATGTGCAGAAAAAAAAAGATTGCATTGATTAATAAATCCCCTGAATTTCTCACGTTCACCGCCAAAACGAAAAGGGGGCAACTTGGGAATCCCAGAACTCGGGGCTACGGCAGGAGCCTGGACTCGCCCCTCTAGAACCTCAATCCTGGCTCTCAAATCCTGGGTAGTCTGTCCAACCACTTGCAAATTGTGATTATTGAGGTCCTGTAGATTTGTAAAACGGGTCTTTATATTCTGCAAATCTGCAAGGATATTATCAGTCACTCCGCAAAGTTCCTTTATGCGGGCCTCCATTTCCAGATCTTTTAAGACAGGATTACTGGAAGAAGAGGAGAGAAAAAAAAAAACAATAGTGTTCACCTGTGGCAACACTGCAGAGAGAAAAAAAAAATTAAGGGAACTGCTCACCTGGAATGGTTGTGAGAAGTCACAACCACTATCATCACAGAAAGTTTCAACCAGACATCTGATATCCAGAGTTACAGCAGACAAAAAAGAGAAAAGAAAGGAAAAAAAACAATAGTGTTTACCTTTGGTAACACTGCAAAAAGAAAAAACTTAAGGGAATTGCTCACCTGGAATGGTTGTGAGAAGTCACAACCACTGTCATCACAGAAAGTACAACCGGACGTCTGATATCCACAGTACAGCAGACACAGCCTTCCAGACCCAGCAGACACTAACGTTTTGGCTTCAGAATCTTGTAATGTATGTAGTACAGTTCATATAGCGTCTTGTGCTTGGGTGCGATGAACATACATGAGACACAGGTTTGATATAGAAAAGTCCTGTATTACTTCATACAAGTTGGCAGAAATAGTCACACAGTTTGCAGACACAGAAACAGGAGACACAGCAGGCCAGAGTAATCCAAGCTCAGCAATCACTCTCCAATACAGATTCAGGATCTTCTTCTCTGTTACCGTAAGTCCATGCAAACGTGGGTCTTTCAAAGAGCAGGGTTCAGAGTCCACAAGTGCCTCAGAGTTCCTCAGTAGGAATAGCTGGAGTACAAGGTCCAAGGCTTACAGGAGTCAACTCACAGGTTCACTGCAGGCTAGATTCTGAAGCACTGATTGCTCAGCTGTGGCTGCTTAAGAAGCAAAGGAGAGAATCAGGGCGGTAACATGCAAGCTGGAAACTCCATTTTGACTGAGGGCAAGATAGCTGCAGCAAGACAGAAAGTAAAATGGCTGACGAACAAACTGAGTTTCAGGAATATATACATAGAACCTTACAATGGTAAGCAGAGGAGAAGGTTAAGCAAATGCCCAGTCTATTACAAAATGCCCTCCAAAATTTGGACACAAATTGTACCCCTCTATCAGAAACCACACTCAAAGGCACGCCATGCAGTAGTACAACGTGCTCAACAAACAACCTAGATAGTGTCTCAGCATTAGGCAATCCTGCCAGAGGTACAAAATGCGCCTGTTTACTGAATCTGTCAACCACTACCCAGATTACAGTTTTGCCATTAGAAGGAGGGATATTAGTGATGAAGTCCATGGACAAATGAGTCTAAGGTCTATCTGGAATTGGCAATGGCACCAATTCCCCGGCCGGCCGGTTATGTGAGCTCTTAGCACGGGCACAGGTATCACAAGCAGACACAAACATAGTGATATCAGAGTTCATGGAGGACCACCAAAATAGCCTAGCAATGGCTTTCCGAGTGGCTGAGATCCCCGGGTGTCCACTGAGAGCAGAATCGTGGAATTCCCGTAGAACCCTCAACCTGTATTGAACGGGAACAAAGAGTTTATTATCAGGCAAAGAGGAAGGAGCAAGAGACTGAGCCTTCTGTATTTCCTGTTCCAATTCAGAGGATACCCCCGCAACAACCACCCCGTGCTGAAGAATGGAGGAAGGAGGTTCAGGGGGTGATATTGAATCAAAACTGCGAGATAAGGCATCAGCCTTGACATTCTTGGAACCAGGCCGAAAAGTGATTGAAAAATGAAAACGAGAAAAAAAAAGCGACCACCTAGCCTGTCTAGGAGTCAACCGTTTAGCTGATTCAAGATAAGACAAGTTTTTGTGATCCGTGATAACCGTGATCCGATGAGCTGCCCCCTCCAAAAAATGCCTCCATTCTTCAAAAGCCAATTTTATGGCCAATAACTCCCGGTTACCCACATCATAGTTCCTCTCCGCAGAAGAGAACTTCCGGGAGAAAAAGGCACATGGTCTTAAATTAGTCAAGGTAACGGGTCCCTGTGACAACACAGCTCCCACTCTCACCTCAGATGCGTCCACCTCTACAATGAACGGTTCAGATGGATCGGGCTGAACCAATACAGGAGCAGACATAAAACATTTCTTTAGTGTAACAAATGCTTCAACTGCTAAGGTTGACCAAACTTTGAGATCAGCCCCCTTGCGAGTGAGATCGGTGAGTGGTTTGACCACCTGAGAAAACCCCTTAATGAATTTTCGATAATAATTGGCGAAACCCAGAAAACGCTGCAACCCCTTGAGGTCTCTGGGTTGCACCCAATCAACAATGGCCTGTACCTTTCCGGGATCCATCCGAAACCCATTGGCCGAAAGGATGATCCCCAGAAAGGAAAGCTCCTGGACACAAAACAAACATTTCTTGGGTTTAGCAAACAGAGAATTACCCCGTAACCTGTGAAGAACAGCACGTAGATGACCAATGTGGGATTCCTTGTCAGGCGAGAAAACAAGGATATCATCTAAGTATACAACCATAAAGCGCCCGATAAAATCAGAGAAAACATCATTCATGAAGTTCTGAAATACAGCGGGCGCGTTCGTGAGACCAAAGGGCATGACCAAATTTTCAAACAGACCTTCAGAGGTGAGAAAAGCCGTTTTCCACTCATCCCCTTCCTGAATACGGATAAGGTTATATGCTCCCCTGAGATCAAGTTTGGAAAACCACTTAGCCCCAGACACTTGGTTATAAAGATCAGGAATGAGTGGGAGAGGGTAGGTATTTCTCACCGTAATTTTATTTAGTTCTCGGAAATCGAGGCACGGGCGTAAACCACCATCTTTTTTCTTAACAAAAAAAAATCCCGCGGCCACAGGTGAGACAGAGGGACGGATGTGACCTTTGCGTAGGCTATCAGAGATATAGTTTTTCATAGCAGTACGTTCCGAGCCAGAAAGATTGTACAAACGGGCTTTGGGCAATTTAGAACCAGGAATAAGATTAATTGCACAATCATAAGGACGGTGGGGTGGCAAAACCTCAGCCTCTTTTTCGGAGAACACGTCCCCAAAGTCCTTTAGGTACTCCGGAATACCCTCTGAACTAATGGCAGACACAAAAACAGCAGAAAGACAACCATTGGAACAATTAGGACCCCATTTAACAATATCACGAGATCCCCAGTCAATAACAGGATTATGCCTCTGCAACCAGGGAGAACCCCAACACCAGTCCTGCAGGAAGATTATTCATAACATAACATGAAATTCGTTCCTGATGTAAGGAACCCACCTTGAGGAGGAACTCCTCAGAGACAAACTTAATGACATTTTGAGCCAACGGTGTCTTATCAATTGCAACAATATAGATGGGAGTCTCTAGCCTGACTGTCCCTAACTTTAACTTGGACACCATACTAGAGTTAATGAAATTCATGGAAGATCCACAGTCCACAAATGCTGAAGTGGAGGCACTACCACCTCCATAACACAGTTCCACTTCTAACAAAATTTTCTGAAAAGATGAAAATGGTACCTGAGAGTCTGGATGACCTCCTAGATCATCACCCAGACTCGGCAGCTCTTTATTTGATGGACAAGAGGGGCAGTCCGTCTTCCAATGTCCCGGATCTCCACAATAAAAACATAATTTCTCATCTCGTCGCCATCTCCTCTCTTTCTCCTTGAAATTAATGGTACCAACTTCCATAGTCTCCTTGAATGACACCACCTCAGACTTGGCAGGCAATACGGGAATCTCATGCTGGATAATTCCTCTCTCCCGTAACCTTCGGTCCATACGAATGGCCTGGGTCATGGCCTCTTCCAGGGAACTTGGCGGCATATGAAGGGCCAGCGAGTCCTTGAGATGATCCGATAATCCTCTCTCAAACAGGCGTCTTAGAGCAGAGTCATTCCAGGACACCTCAACAGACCACCTCCTGAACTCAGAACAATACTGTTCAGCAGTGAGTTCATTCTGAGAAAGACCCATGATCATGTCCTCTGCTACCCTGACCCGGTCTGGTTCATCATAAATCAGTCCCAAAGCCTCAAAGAATCTGTCCACAGACACACGTTCAGGGGCAGAAGCAGGTAGAGAGAAAGCCCACGACTGAGGTCCCTCCCGCAATAAGGAAATGATTATCCCCACCCGCTGACTCTCATCACCAGAAGATAGGGGTCTAAGTGAAAACCATAGTTTGCAACTCTCCCTGAAAGTACTGAATTTCTCCCTCTCCCAGAGAAGGTATCTGGGAGCTTAACTGTAGGTTCAGGAGAGTGCAAAGAAACATCAACAGTGTTAGAGTGCTTACAGTCAGTCTGCAACGATATTACTGTGTTAGAAAGCTCCCTCTGTTGCACAAATAGGTCTTGCATAATCAATGCCAAACTATTCATGTGATCAGCCAAGGTATGGAGCGGATCCATAGCAAACAGAGCAGAGAAAAAAAAAATGCAGAAATCCCTTTATATGTAGGGGTGAGCTATAGTGTCACGCAGCTGTAATGCAGGCTGGTGTGTGCTCCCCTGCAGGTTACAGAGGGGAGAAGGGATTACACACTACCAGAGTAGGCCTGCACTGCAGCAGCCAAAACCACCACCAGGTGGCAGCAAAAACGTCCAAAACTGAGTCAGGAATAATCAGTCATCTAAAGTATCACAGGTCTCAGCCAGTCCTCTACAGAGCAGAAACACAGGTGCCACAAAGTGGCGGGAGCGTGGTCAGGCAAGCCAAGTCAAAACCGTACGGAGATTCAGACACGACACAGCAGGCTACCAAGGAAACAGGAATCAAGGATTGAGACCAGAACAATTGATCACCGGCAACCCTGATGGGAAGGCGACTCCCTTATATAAGACCAGTCAGTAACACCTGATTCCCAATCCTCACAATCTTCACTGGACAGTCCAGTACCGTTTGTAACCACCAGAGGGAGCTTCTGCTCAGAACTCATTTCCAGCCAATTCACAACACAGATGGTCCTTGTTCTTCTCCCGGTTTAATTTCACACTCCATTTCCTCTCGGGAGAGAAGAACATTCGTGCCGACGCTCTCTCTCGCTCTGTGGTGTCCTCTGAGGAGGAGGTGGAGGAGCCTCGGCTTATTGTCCCCACAGAGAGCCTGAGAACATTGGCCCCGGTTTCGCTAGAGTCTGTGCCCCAGGCAAGACTTTTGTACCTACCAACTTGCGACCAGAGGTACTCTCTTGGGCACATTCGTCCAGGGTGGGTGGACACTTTGGGGCAAAGAGGACATCTGAATTGCTGGTGAGGACATACTGGTGGCCGCATATGGTCCGTGACGTTGGGGACTATGTTCGGGCGTGTGTCTCCTGCGCCAAGAATAAGTCTCCACGACAACGGCCAGCTGGGTTACTTTACCCTTTGCCGGTGGCAGACAGGCCCTGGGAGATGGTTGGAATGGACTTTGTGGTGGGCTTGCCCAAGTCTCGGGGTCCCTAACCACACATACGCATGATCACACTGGCGCATAGCATACAATGGTTGATATTAGCGCATGGCGACCCAGCCATGCTACCCTTTTATATCAACAGCTACAGGACCTGCCAGAAACCAGGACCAATGAAATTTGTTTCCGAACATCAGTAATCGCAGGGCCTTCCAGGTGGACCAATAGGAGCCGCTGCAGTACCTGAGCATGTGACCCTGATCTCCAATGAGAGATCTCACTCTGGGCATGCTCAGAAGGGAAAACGCAGGACTTTGTCCCAAAGACATCTGCTCCAACACTGGCTATAATAGCAGATCCAGGAAAGGCAGCAGTAAGTCACTGCACAGTAGTGGAGTGGGCAAGACACTTGGACCGACGTCTCTGCTGAGCAGGCTCCACTGCGGCCGGAGATGAATGGGAGACCGCAGCAGGACTGGTTGAGACTCCCCTTGTGCAGCAGCAGAAACTCGAACCCTAACAGACGGCTTCACTATTCAAAGTCCCAAATCCGAAAAATAAAGAAAAAAAATCTAATAAATATAAAAAAAAATTACAACTGTTTGTAAAACCCTGTAAACAATAGATCCTCATTAAGACCATTTGGGAAGAGACTATGTAGCTCATGAATCCATTTGGACCTATGGTACATCGTAAAAGGTTACTCGTAATACTTCCTTCCCTGATGTTAGTGTCCCCTCCAGACCCATTACCTTGAATCCAGTTGTATTGCTTTTGTGTACATCAAGGAAATGTGAGTTGTGAGGCAACAGATGATAAAGTTTTTGTCCTTTCCTCAATCTTTTCTGGCATTAGAGATGTTTTAAAGGTGTTGTTGAGTTCTTCTCCTCAATTCTTGTGTATAGGGGTTGGTCGCCGCTATGCTACTGTAACTGTATCAGCATGCACAGCACGCCCATACAATTATACTCTGTGACAGAGCAGGGAGACTTGATCTGTCTGCCCTGCCACTTGGCCGCTATGGGGCCCTTGAGCAGGAGGGGAAGACCCAATGCCAGCTGGATGCCGATAAAGTTGAAAGCAATGATGAGACAGGAAGCGACACGCTCCCTCTCCCATCATTCACACTCTGTGTTTGACGTCAATGTTACAGACACTGATAGTGGGTGCGATGAGGTCAGTATATGGCACTCGATGTGGTGAGATAAGCGGGTGCTTGGAGCAGCGGGGGAATGAGGAGGAGATGTGAGTTTTGTATTTTTTTGGGTGGAGTGCATTATACTATATGGAGGCCTATGGGTTGAATTATACTATATGGAGGCTATTTAGGGGACTATCATACAGTGTGGAGATTATAGTGAGGGGGCCGTCAAACAATATGGGACCTATGTGGGATCTTTGCACAGTGTGGGGACCATCAGGGTTGGAGCCATCAAACATTTTGGGGACTACAAAGGGGTCAGTATACTGTGTGGGGGCATTATAGTGTGCATAGGGGAGCACCATACTGTGTATAGGGGAGATGTAGAGAGGGAAGATTCGGAACATTATTAAATGTTAAGTGTGCACTTATTGTTTTAGGGCCACTCTGGTTAATGTGACTGTCAAAGTGGTACACACAGGGCATTATTACTTTCTAGGGGGAAAAATGTGTGCTCTTTTTTCTATGGCACTTGCACAGGGCAAGTCATCTGCTGAGGTTCTCCTACATCCACTATTAGGGTGCATCATCCAGTTGTAGTCAGGGTTACTAGTCAGGGGCCCACTCAAAAGTTTCGCCCTACCTGAACTAAAACTCAAGCTACGCCTCTGAGGGAGAACACATGACTGGTATATGATACACTGACTATAGACATCAGAAATTATATGCAGGATAATTTGTGATGATAAATATTAAAATATAAATGCAGAACATCCCATAATGTGCATAACATCTGATGTCTGTTCACACAATACAAGACCCTGCCTGCATCAAATTCAAATGCACCCCAAAAAGGCTTAGAAGCGACCTAGTGAATGTACACAGGAAAACCACGTTCACATTACTCTTTTGCCACTGCCATACTGTTAGCTTATGCATTGAATACAAGGCCCTGCCTGCATCAAATTCAAACGCACCCCAAAAAGGCTTTAAAACCACGTACTTGATGGCCACCTGAAAGCATTCTTCCTATTAATTTGTTACTCCCATATTGTTTGGCTACGCAGTGAATAGTTGAGCCTGAAGACCCGGGAGTGGACAATTGCAGTGTTGCACAGAAGACCCCGGGGTGGACCATTGCAGTGTTGACGCTGAAGAACCAGCGCTGGACCATTGCAGTGTTGACTCTGAAGATCCAGTGGTGGATAATTGCAGTGTTGACATTGAAGACCCAGCGGTGGACCATTGCAGTGTTGGCGCTAAAGACTCTGCAGTTTAAAATTGCATTGCTGACGCTGAAGAACCGGCAGTGGAAAATTGCAGTGTTGATGCTAAAAATCTAGCGGTGGACATTTGCAGTGTTGACGCTGAAGACCCAGAGGTGGACAATTGCAGTGTTGAGGCTGAATAACTGACAGTGGACAATTGCAGCGTTGATGCTAAAGACCCAGCAGTGGACAATTGCAGTGTTGACCCTGAACACCCAGCAGTGGACCATTGCTGTGCTGACGCTAAAGACCGTGCAGTGGAGCATTTCCACGTTGAGCCTGAAGATCCATTAATGGATAATTGCACTGTTGAGGCTTAAGAACCTGCATTGATCAATTGCTGTGGTAAGTCTGAAGATCCTGCATTTTAGCATTGCAGTGTTGAGGCTGAAGAACTCGCATAGAAGAATTGCATTGTTTAAGAATATTAACAACCAACAGATTTCACATTATTATGAAGTGGGTCTCCCATACTATATTTCTATGGATTGAATGGAAGGTATGCCCCAAATTTGGTCAAACGAAAATACACTTTGAAGAGACGTGTATGAATTCCTTCTAAAAATCAGTTTCAATTACAAAGGAGCGGGTCTCCTATACCTGCAATGGCCATACACTAAGTGCATAGGCTTAAAAACATTTTCCCCTGTGGTGGGGCACATCAACTGTGTAAATATTTGTAGTTGCAGACATCCTAAACACCCTTGCAAACAATGTAATGGCTGTATCATCACGGAACACGTTCACCGTGATAATCTAGGGGTGGTGTAGAAAGAGATGTGGAGTATGGCCTGAGAAAAGGTCTTACCAGTCTAAAGGTGCGGGTCTCCAATACTTGTAATGCCCATACAATAAATGCATAGGCTGAAAAACATTTTCCCCTGGGGTGGGGCACATCAACCAACTGTGTAAATATTTGTAGTTATGGACATCTTAAACACCCTGGTAAAACAATATAGTGGCTGTTTCATCATGGAACACTGTCACCCTGGTGTTCTAGTGGTGGTGTCTGAAGAGATTTGGAGCATGGCCTGCAAAAAAGGTCTTCACAGTTTAAAGGAGCGGGTCTCCTATACTTGAAATGCCCATACATTAAATGCATAGGCTGAAAAACATTTTCCCCTGGGGGGTAAGACCTCAACATAAAGTGTAAACATTTTTGTAACGAGCATCAAAACACCATTGAAAAAATTCCTACTGGCTGTTGCATCACAGACCACGGTCATCCTCGTGTTCTAGTGGTGGTGGATGAGGAGGATGAGGAGAAGGAGGAGGATAATAACACACCAAATAGCCATAGTCAGAAAGCATATACTCATTTGTGGGTATGAAGAGGTGCATGGAAATACCCCTCCCAAAAAAAAATATATTGTATTGAAGGTTATGCTTCGCTGTTCTCATTCAGTGGTGTACAGAAGTCTGACCCAATCCATGCCGAGTCAGTCTGTCAGCATTATCTGTTGACAGGTGGATGCGCTTATCAGTTACTATTCCACCAGTGGCACTAAAAACCTGCTCTGACAAAACGTTAGCGACAAGGCAGGCCAAGACCTCCAAGCCGTAGAGATCTAGTTCATGCCACGTGTCCAGCTTGAATACCCAATAATTAACCCCTTCATGACCCAGCCTATTTTGACCTTAAAGACCTTGCCATTTTTTGCAATTCTGACCAGTGTCCCTTTATGAGGTAATAACTCAGGAACGCTTCAACGGATCCTAGCGATTCTGAGACTGTTTTTTCGTGACATATTGGGCTTCATGTTAGTGGTAAATTAAGGTCGATAATTTTTGCGTTTATTTGTGAAAAAAATGGAAATTTGGCAAAAATTCTGAAAATTTTGTAATTTTCAAATTTTTAATTTTTATTCTGTTAAACCAGAGAGTTATGTGGCACAAAATAGTTAATAAATAACATTTCCCACATGTCTACTTTACATCAGCACATTTTTGGGAACAACATTTTTTTTATTAGGAAGTTATAAGGGTTAAAAGTTGACCAGCGATTTCTCCTTTTTACATCAAAATTTACAAAACCATTTTATTTAGGGACCACCTCACATTTGAAGTCACTTTGAGGGGTCTATATGGCAGAAAATACCCAAAAGTGACACCTTTATAAAAACTGCACCCCTCAAGCTACTCAAAACTACATTCAAGAAGATTATTAACCCTTCAGGTGCTTCACAGGAACTAAAGCAACGTGGAAGGAAAAAATGGACATTTTAATTTTTCCAACAAAAATTTTCTTTTAGCATCAATTTTTTCATTTTTACATGGGCATCAGGATAAAATGGATCCTAAAATTTGTTGGGCAATTTCTCCTGAGTACACAGATTCCTCATATGTGGTCATAAACCACTATATGGGCGCACAGCAGGGCTCAGAAGGGAAGGAGCGCCATTTGACTTTTTGAATAGAAAATATGCTGGAATATTTAGCGGTTGCCATGTCACATTTGGAGAGTCCCTGTGTGCCTAAACATTGGAGCTCCCCCACAAGTGACCCCATTTTGGAAACTAGACCTCCTAAGGAACTTATCTAGATGCATAGTGATCACTTTGAACCCCAAGGTGCTTCACAAATTGATCTGAAAAAAAAGAAAGTACTTTTTTTTCACAAAAATTTTCTTTTAGTCTCAGTTTTTTTCATTTTCACATGGGCAACAGTATAAATTGGATACTAAAATTTGTTGGGCAATTTCTCCTGAGTACACAGATACCTCATATGTGGTCATAAACCACTGTTTGGGCGCACGGCAGGGCTCAGAAGGGAAGGAGCGCCATTTGACTTTTGAATGGAAAATATGCTGGAATATTTAGCGGTTGCCATGTCGCATTTGGAGAGTCCCTGTGTGCCTAAACATTGGAGCTCCCCCACAAGTGACCCCATTTTGGAAACTAGACCCCCTAAGGAACTTATCTAGATGCATAGTGAGCACTTTGAACCCCAGGTGCTTCACAAATTGATCCGTAAAAAAAGAAAGTACTTTTTTTTCACAAAAATTTTCTTTTAGCCTCAGTTTTTTTCATTTTCACATGGGCAACAGTATAAATTGGATCCTAAAGTTTGTTGGGCAATTTCTCCTGAGTACACAGATACCTCATATGTGGTCATAAACCACTGTTTGGGCGCACGGCAGGGCTCAGAAGGGAAGGAGTGCCATTTGACTTTTTGAATGGAAAATATGCTGGAATATTTAGCGGTTGCCATGTCGCATTTGGAGAGTCCCTGTGTGCCTAAACATTGGAGCTCCCCCACAAGTGACCCCATTTTGGAAACTAGACCCCTAAGGAACTTATCTAGATGCATAGTGAGCACTTTGAACCTCCAGGTGCTTCACAAATTGATCCGTAAAAAAAAGAAAGTACTTTTTTTTCACAAAAATTTTCTTTTAGCTTCAGTTTTTTTCATTTTCACATGGGCAACAGTATAAATTGGATCCTAAAATTTGTTGGGCAATTTCTCCTGAGTACACAGATACCTCATATGTGGTCATAAACCACTGTTTGGGCGCATGGCAGGGCTCAGAAGGGAAGGAGCGCCATTTGACTTTTTGAATGGAAAATATGCTGGAATATTTAGCGGTTGCCATTTCGCATTTGGAGAGTCCCTGTGTGCCTAAACATTGGAGCCCCCCCACAAGTGACCCCATTTTGGAAACTAGACCCCCTAAGGAACTTATCTAGATGCATAGTGAGCACTTTGAACCTCCAGGTGCTTCACAAATTGATCCGTAAAAAAAAAAAAGTACTTTTTTTTCACAAAAATTTTCTTTTAGCCTCAGTTTTTTTCATTTTCACATGGGCAACAGTGTAAATTGGATCCTAAAATTTGTTGGGCAATTTCTCCTGAGTACACAGATACCTCATATGTGGTCATAAACCACTGTTTGGGCGCACGGCAGGGCTCAGAAGGGAAGGAGCGCCATTTGACTTTTTGAATGGAAAATATGTTGGAATATTTAGCGATTGCCATGTCGCATTTGGAGAGTCCCTGTGTGCCTAAACATTGGAGCTCCCCACAAGTGACCCCATTTTGGAAACTAGACGCCCTAAGGAACTTATCTAGATGCATAGTGAGAACTTTGAACCCCAGGTGCTTCACAGAAGTTTATAACGCAGAGCCATGAAAATAAAAAATCATTTTTTTTCTCAAAAAATGATTTTTTAGCCCACTATTTTTTATTTTCACAATGGTTACAGGAGAAATTGGACCCCAAAAGTTGTTGTCCAGTTTGTCCTGAGTACGCTAGTACCCCATAGTGGGGGAGAACCACTGTTTGGGCACACATCAGGGCTCGGAAGGGATGTGGTGACGCTTTGAAATGCCGACTTGATGGAATGGTCTGCGGGCATCTTGTTACGTTTGCAGAGCCCCTGATGTGCCTAAACAGTAGAAACTCCCCACAAGTGACCCCATTTAGGAAACTAGACCATGCAAAGAACTTATCTAGATGTGTGGTGAGCACTTTGAACCCCCAAGGGCTACACAGAAGTTTATAACGCCCGGGCATGAAAATAAAAAAAATCATATTTTTTCCACAATCAGGATCTTTTAGTCCCCAATTTTTTTATTTTCCCAAGGGTAACATGAGAAATTAGACCCCAAAAGTTGTTGTCCAATTTGTCCTGAGTATGCTGATATCCCATATGTGGGAGAAAACTACTGTATGGGCACACGTCGGGGCTCGGATGGGAAGTAGTGACGTTTTGAAATGCCGACTTGATGGAATGGTCTTCGGGCGTCATGTTACGTTTGCAGAGTCCCTGATGTGCCTAAACAGTAGAAACTCCCACAAGTGACCCCATTTTGGAAACTAGATCCCCCAAGGAACTCCTATAGATGTGTGATAAGCACTTTGAATCTCCAAGTCCTTCACAGAAGTTTATAACGCAGAGCCGTGAAAATATAAAATCATTTTTTTTTCCACAAAAATAATTTTTAGTCCCCAATTTTTTTTCCCAATGTTAACAGGAGAAATTAGAACCCCCAAGGTTGTTGTGCAATTTTTCCCGAGTACGCTGATACCTCATATGTGGGGATAAACCACTGTTTGGGCATACGTCGGGGCTTGGAATAAAGGGAGCACTGTTTGACTTTTTGAACGCAAAATTTGCAGGAATCAATGGTGGCGCCATGTCGCTTATGGAGACCCCCTGATGTGCCTAAATAGTGGAAACCCCTCAATTCTAACTCCAACACTAACCCCAACACACCCCTAACCCCAACCCTAACCCCTACACACACCTAACCCTAATACAAACCCTAATCATAACCCTAACCCCAACACACCCCTAACCCTAATCCCAACTCTAACCATAAACCTAACTACAAGCCTAACCCTAATTCTAACCCTAACCCTAATTCCAACCCTAACTCAAATTCCAACCCTAACCGTAATTCTAACCTCAACCCTAATGCTAACCCTAACCCTAGTTCTAACCCTAAGGCTGGGTTCATATTGCGTTTTACCAGCCCGTTCAACACGTAGCGTTGACCGGCTGGTAACGGTATAGCATAACGTGATCGCGTTATGCTATACCCGCTAGCGCAGATGAATCAGCAGATAATCAGCCGCGGATCCGCAGCAAAATCAGTCGCGGATCAGCAACAAAATCCGCCGCGGATCAGCAGCAAAATCTGCCGCGGATCAGCAGCAAAATCCGCCGCGGATCAGCAGCAAAATCAGCCGTGGATCAGCGGCGAAATCCGCCGCGGATGAGCGGCGAAATCCACCGCGGATCAGCAGCGAATCCGCAGTGGATCAGCAGCGAAATCCGCCGCGGATCAGCAGCGAAATCAGCCGCGGATCAGCAGCGAAATCAGCCGCGGATCAGCAGCGAAATCCGCCGCGGATCCGCAGCGAATCAGCAGCAAAATCAGTCGCGGATCAGCAGCAAAATCCGCCGCGGATCCGCAGCGAAATCCGCCGCGGATCCGCAGCGAAATCAGTCGCGGATCCGCAGCGAAATCAGTAGCGGATCCGCAGCGAAATCCGCCGCGGATCAGCAGCAAAATCAGTTGCGGATCAGCAGCGAAATCCGCCGCGGATCAGCAGCGAATCAGCAGCGACATCCGCCGCGAATCCGCAGCGAAATCCGCCGCAGATCAGCAGCGAAATCAGCCACGGATCCGCAGCGGATCAGCAGCGAATCCGCCGCGGATCAGCAGCGAAATCCGCCGCGGATCAGCAGCGAAATCAGGCGCGGATCAGCAGCGAAATCCGCCGTGGATCCGCAGCGAAATCAGTCGCGGATCCGCAGCGAAATCAGCCGCGGATCCGCAGCGAATCAGCAGCAAAATCAGTCGCGGATCAGCAGCAAAATCCGCCGCGGATCCGCAGCGAAATCCGCCGCGGATCCGCAGCGAAATCAGTCGCGGATCCGCAGCGAAATCAGTCGCGGATCCGCAGCGATATCAGCCACGGATCCGCAGCGAATCAGCAGCAAAATCAGTCGCGGATCAGCAGCAAAATCCGCCGCGGATCAGCAGCGAAATCAGCAGCGAATACGCAGCGGAATCAGCAGCGAATCCGCCGCGGATCAGCAGCGAAATCCGCCGCGGATCCGCAGCGAAATCCGTCGCGGATCAGCAGCGAAATCCGCCGCGGATCAGCAGCGAAATCTGCCGTGGATCAGCAGCGAAATCCGCCGCGGATCCGCCGCGAATCAGCAGCAAAATCAGTTGCGGATCAGCAGCGAAATCCGCCGCGGATCAGCAGCGAAATCAGCCGCGCGGATCAGCAGCGAATCCGCCGCGGATCGGCAGCGAAATCCGCCGCGGATTAGCCGCGATATCTGCCGCGGATCCACAGCAAACTCAGCTGCGGATCAGCAGCAAAATCCGCTAGGAAAAAAAAAAAATATATATTTTTTTTATTATTTGTCCCTACCTATGACGGGGGGGTTTCATTTACTTTTTTTTTATTTTGATCACTGTGACAGTTTATCACAGTGATCAAAATAAATTTTTTTACAATGGAGGGCGCACTGCGCATGCCCGCGCGGGCGCACTGCGCATGCGCCCGCCATTTTCCAAGATGGCGGCGCCCATGAAGAATCCCGGGCAGCCGCCGGGACGGATCCAGGGACATCGGTGGACCGGGAGAGGTGAGTAGGGGACGTCGGAAGGTGAGGGGGGGGATCGGAAGGGGAGGGGGGGTGATCGCAGGAGCAGGGGAGCAGACAGCGACGGCAGTGACCGATCGCTGCCATCTTTCGATGGCGGCGGCCGATCACCGCCGTGACATGGTGTGGGGGGGGTCTGATCGCGGTCTCCAGCCATGGCAGATGCTATTGCAGCATCGGCCATGGCTGGATTGTAATATTTCACCAGTTTCATTGGTGAAATATTACAAATCACTCTGATTGGCAGTTTCACTTTTAACAGCCAATCAGAGCGATCGTGGCCACGTGGGGGTTAAGCCAACCCCCGTGTGGTGATGCAGTAAGGGTCCTGTTACTGCGGGTCGGGTGACCTTTCAGTGACCCCAGACCCCCGACCTGCAGTAACATGATTTATAGCATGACGCCTACGTCGGCGTCAGGGTCGGGATGGCACAGGTTTTCATGACGCCGACGTCGGCGTCATGGGTCGGGAAGGGGTTAAAAGGCACAGACTAGAGATGAGCGACTTTGCCTTTTTTAGGGTCGAGTCAGGTTTCATGAAACCTGACTTTCTCACAAGTCGAGTCGAACGAAATCAGCCGACTATCGGGTAAAGTCAGTGGTCCGACTCAAACACGAAACCCAATGCAAGTCAATGGGGAAGCAAAGTCGGCAGGGAGTGGAGGACAGTAAACACACCTACAGTGCCCATTTCAATGCCAACGACATCAATTCTTATTACTTAAGCTTGGCAACCTTCATCTACTTTATAATAATAGTTATGCATTGAAAACTGGGGGGTTATTTGGCTAAAATTGTGGGGGGGTATGGCTGGCTCCAGGTTTTCGTGTGCACTGGGCGAAAGAGTGTCAGTGGGCCCCTTTAACACATACCACAATTCATGATGCTCCGATACGACACAGAAATATAGGTATAGTACAATGACAAATACTTCACTTCTTACATTACATGACTGATATCTATTTTAAATTCTACAATAGCTCAAAAACTGGACAGTATTACTCAATACAGTATTATGGCCACCACATAGTGCGCCATACAGAATAATGAGCCCCATATATTGCTCCATACAGAATAATTGGTTCCATATAACGTTCCATACAGTATATGATGAGCTCCACATAATACTACAGCATATAATGGTCCCATTATAATGTGGCATACAATATAGGACGGTCCCCATAGAGTATAATGAGCCCCACATATTGCTCCATACAGTATAATGAGTCGCATATAAAGCTCCATACAGTATATGATGGGCCCCATATGTTGCTCCATACAGAATGAGCTCCATGTATGCTCAATACAGAATAGGTCCCATATGTGCTCCATATGATGCTCCATACCCTATATGATGCCCCATAAATAATGAACCCCACATGATGCTTCTGTATTTGATGGGCCCCATGGATGATGCTCCAGTGTATGATGGGCCCCGTAAATGCTGCTCCAGTGTCTGACGTCCCCCATTTAGAATGCTCCAGTATATGATGGGCCCCATGGATGATGCTCCAGTGTATGATGGGCCAATATAATTCTCCATAAAATAATGGGCCCCATTTAGAATGCTCCAGTGTATAATGGGCCTCGTAGATGCTGCTGCAGTTTCTGATGTCCCCCATTTTGAATGCTCCAGTATATGATGGGCCCCATGGATGATGCTCCAGTGTATGATGGGCCAATATAATGCTCCATGTATAATGGGCCCCATTTATAATGCTCCAGTGTATAATGGGCCCCATAAATGCTGCTCCAGTATCTGATGTCCCCCATTTGGAATGCTCCAGTATCTGATCGGCCTCATGTATGATGCTCCAGTGTATGATGGGCCAATATAATGCTCCATATATAATGGGCCCCATTTAGAATGCTCCAGTGTATAATGGGTCCTGTAGATGCTGCTTCAGTGTCTGATGTCCCCCATTTAGAATGCTCCAGTATATGATCGGCCTCATGGATGATGCTCCAGTGTATGATGGGCCAATATAATGCTCCATATATAATGGGCCCCATTTAGAATGCTCCAGTGTATAATGGGTCCCGTAGATGCTGCTTCAGTGTCTGATGTCCCCCTTTTAGAATGCTCCAGTATATGATGGGCCCCATGGATGATGCTCCAGTGTATGATGGGCCCCATATATCATTCTCCAGTGTATAATGCTCCCCATATTTTCTCCCAACATTAAAAAAATGAAATACCTCTACTCGCTGGGCACTGCTCTACTCTGGACTCCTTAGCATCACCATCTTCCATCTCTTTGCACTTGGTCTGTTTAGGCAGAGGGCGTACAGATGTGACATCATCGCACTCTCTGACCTGAATGTCACTGTCAGGAAACGCGGAAGACGTCATCGCGGTGGAGCAGGGAGAGGTAAGTATTGCAAGTGCTGTGGCCCTGAACAAGCAGGGAGGCCCACTCGTGGGCAACGGTACTGGCACAGGGCCCCTCTTAGTGTGCCGGTGTGTCTGAAGGCGAGTTGGCCCCCCCTCCGTCAGAGACACTTTTGCGTACTATGACTCGCCCATGAGTAGGCCCCCCCACCTGCTCAGGGAAGCGGCACTTGCCCGGTGCACCAGGTGCTGACGCCAGCCCTGGGGGGATACAGCCCAGTTAGGAAGGTGGAAAAACTGGCATATGTTGAGGTGTAGGCTGGACGTTCAGCAGCTGCAAATGGAGGAATTGGAGAAGTCGGAGTAAGTGGAGGACAAAGCGAGCCATTTTGCTGGCTACATAGGCAATAACAGTATAGGAGACCCACTGTTTAATAATGGAAAAAACAAAGCATTGTGACTTTCAGAGTCCCTCTTTCATAAATGAAACAGGATGTGTCTGATGATGTGTCACACACCACATGGCTAGCTAAGATTGTTAAATGTTAAAATGACATTCACTATGAATGCATTTGTATTGGTTGAAAACAATGCAAAAGCTGAAAAATGCATCAAAAATGCTGCGCGTGAACATAGCCCAAGTGGTGGAGGAACATTTTTGTTTTGGGTTATTTATTATGCCTTACATACAAATCATTACCCTGGGAAGGATGTTCCTTAACATATTTCCCAGGAAAATCAATTTTGGTTTAATTTTTGTGTGTTTTATTGTGCGCCCAGAAAAGTGGCGTAAGAATCTGACAACATTGTTCACAGCAGTGTCTTAGGCTTCAGAAATGCTTCCATGGGTCTTCCCCATGATGCTCCCATGTCATTTTAGCAATGTTCCCATCAATGTCAGACATTTTTAGACCCTAAAAAGACCCCTGGGGGGGTCACGGCAAAAATGCTTGGGTTTCCCATAAACTTACATTGGGCTCGTTGCTTGGGTCGAGCACCCGAGCATTCCAATTTGCTCGACCCGAGCAACGAACACCCGAGCATTTTAGTGCACGCCCATCACTAGTTGTAACCCATTGGTCACCTGGCCTTGTACTTCAATGGACTGTCAGCTCCTAAGCTTGTCCTTATCTCCTCTCTGTGTGTGCCACAGGTGGCAGTAGTCAACCCTGGAAGCTTTGAAGTCACAGCTGCTATTATATCGGCGAGTGAGCAGAAGAGTGAAATTTTGCACCTTCTTTGTTATTTTGTTGGAACTGTTCTATGAATTATTTGCCAGTTTTGTGGTTCAATAAAGTATTGAAGTATGTCCACCCTGTTTTACCCTCAACCTGTGTAGTATTACAGTCACGGTAAAAGGAGAGCAGGTGTTCGGTGGGATGAGCCATGGTCCATGCGGTACAATATGTTATGAAAAAACATTCTCAGAATCAGTGGGATCCGTTGAAGCGTTCCTGAGTTATTTCATTAAGTGACACTTGTCAAAATTGTAAAATTTGGCCTGGTCATGAACATGCAAACAGGCTTGGGGGGTAAAGGGGTTAATACAAAAAAATTAAGAATTTATATATATGAAAAAATGGTGCAATTGTAAAGTGCAACTCATCACTGAAAATAGATATGAAACAACACGTGAATAGAAACCTTAAACATAAGATATCAAATAAATATGTTCTTTATAGCACTAGTATTTACTTAGTGTCATGGTGGATTTAAAGATACTGTAAACTAGAATTCATATTTTCTAACAATGTATTATCTAATTTATTCTGATATATTAATGTCTGTCTATCAGATATAGATGTTCTGTTGACATGTTGCACAGAAGGAAGGTTAAGTGAAAACTTTCCTCCTAACCAAATGTTCCTTGAAGCCACAAGAGATTTTGAAAGCCGAGACACTAATATGTCCAGTAATTAAGAAATAATGGGCTTTCTAAAGTGATTTATTTCCATAGATTTAATGTCGGTGCTGAAAAGCTCTAATTTAAACTGTTGCAGATCTCCAGTGTAACAGTGTGATAAATCACCTTTGAGAGCACGTTGAATAAACACTGTAGAGAAGACAGAACTGCAAGTCACTTCTTACAGTAAAAAGGCAAAATAAAATATTTTCTTTTGTGATATTTTCTGAATTCTTACAATTTACATAAAAATGCCTTCCATGTGGAGAATTTTTTTTCTACCCACAAAGAAGTATTTAGTTTAAAACATGTCTTTCTGTTGATAAAATTGCTTTCTGAAGTTTTAGTATTATACTAAAGAATAACAAATGCCTTTTTTGCTAGAAAAATGGTACATACGACAATTGTTTCTCTTACACTTGGGAAAAAACAGCAATTTCATGTAAAGTGTCAGCAAATTGTGTCCTGTGAGTCATTTTCTCATATCCATAAATTGATGTAAATTGTGAACTAACCCAAAGTTTGCAGTAAAAACTTTTCAATTTTCAGCTTATGTTATTGGACATACAGTAAACATGAATGAAAACCTCCAGCATTGAGATACTGCAAGGGACAATTAAAAAATAACTATGCACTCTCATTTATTATGCTAATTTTATCCAGTTAAGTGTTATATAAATTTGCAAATCACTTTATTAAGCAATTTGGCTTCAGTCCTGTAAAAAAAATTGCATCTAAGAGACTTCCAAACCACTGTTTACTCTTTAAGGCTCATTCAGATGTCCATGAATCTTTGCCTGATCTCGGACTGGCTGCAGGTGGTATTACCAATGCGTGACCATCTCATAAAAATGAATGAAGTTGTCATGCTTAAGTCGGGAAACCAGCAAACGAGTCCGTGCATTGATTGCAGTGCGTGATCAGACCAAGATCCATTGACGTCTGCATGAGCCCTTTGAATAATTGTTTAGCTTTCATGTATGGCCCTTTGCACTGGGAGTACAGACTCTGTCAGATGAGAGAAATGCACCTTGGATGAGTGCGTATTTCTCTGTTACAAGACTCGTTAAAGGTTGATTGTGACTTGTAGGATCGCTACTTCCAACAGTGGCGCTATAGAGTACAAGTCCTCTTTGTTTGAAGAGGCAATTTGCATATTAATATTTCTCTGTTAGGTATTCTCTGCAGATATTCTCCTCTCAGCACCCAGGAGGATTGAGCTGAGTGTCCTGCATAATCTCTATTACATTGTATGACTCCTGCATTGTGCTATTCATAGTAACTCCTCCAGCACAGCCAAGTACTGTAGTGTGCATGCGCTGGCGCTATTTGACCTTTCCCCATGTATGCGCTTTACAGTTCTTTACTGCAGGTCTGTGGAGTCGTAGTTGTGGAGTTAGAGTCTGAGTCCATTTTGGTGGAGTTGGAATTGGTATAAAATGGACCGACTCCAATTCCTAAAATATGTCAGAAAATGAGCACAGTAGTTCAATGCATTATATGCTTTAAACGTTTTCATTAGAATTTGGGAAAGTTCTGAAATGTCATAAAAATGTCTGTTCTGTTCCTGATCTAAGGATCTGGACGTTTAGATTAGATGAATCTGTGCTGCACTTTATGTACATGCTCAGTAGCCAGGCGGTGCTGTGCAGTCATGGAGTCAGGAGTCAAAGAAATTCAGGAATCAGAGATGGATATTAGGCTTACCAACTTCACATCCATGCTTTGCTGTACCCTTGGAATGGCAGAGAAAAGTGTGCCTGCGAAGGAGTACATTGTGTGGATGACATAGGACGTGAAATAAGAAATAAATTACAAAGCTTCTCTATACTTTGCAGTGTTAAGGAAAGATAGTACACTGATGGCACGCTGATGTCATCCATGTGCTCTATGTTTTTCACAGACCAATAGATTTTTATTGGTCCATGTCTCCATGCTTTTCACGTAAATATGCATAGCACCATTGGTTATAATGGGTATGTGTGGTCAGGGCTGCCAATAGGAATTTCGGGGCCCCATACTGGCAAAATTTTTAGGGCCCCCTTCAGACTCCACCCAGGCTCCACCCCAGCACCACCTCCACCTCTTGAACTGTCCACCGTCAAAAGATTTTTTAAGCCGCCACCACAACAAGGTAGACTCTTTTGGCCCGGCCTACTCTAACCTATTAAACATTTGTTAAAATATCCAATACAATCTAGGTACATTTTTGTTTATTTTTCAATTTTTAAAATGACCAATAATATCACATACAGGGGACAAATACCACCGCACCATGACCAGACACCATATTACCACCATATAGTGACCAAATAATAGTTCATACAAGGAACAAATACCACCACACCATGTCCAGACCACATATTACCACCACATAGTGACCAAACAATAGCACACACAAGGAACAAGTACTGCCACACCATGGACGGACAACATATTACCACCACATAGTGACTGAATACAATACTGATCAGTAATAAAAAACTCAATGCTAATAACACCAAAAGTGCTATCATACACAGGAGATCTGTACTTAGTATGCAGTGTCTGTGTACAGGTAATACAGGGATCACCAGTGACATTATACACAGGAGATCTGTATATAGTGTATAATGTAAAAGTAATACAGTGATCACTGGTGACATTGTACACAGGACCGCTGTATATAGTATACAGTGTATAGTCTCAGAGTACAGGTAACACACAAACTCACCTGTAACGTCTCTAGGTGAAGTCCTTCATCTTCGCTTTTAATTTTCATCCAGCACAGACCGCCATCACTTCTTCCAACCAAGTCTTGTCTTTGCAGGAAAAACACAGTTATCTAGAGCACTGCTTGCAGAACACATTACTTATTTTTTCCCAAATTCTAAACTACACCAGATGAAGAAAAAAAGTTGACAGTGTTGCTCTGCACAGTAACAGGACCGCCTCCACCATTTAAAATAGTATCCTCAAAAAATAAAACAAATACATCAACGCAGTAATAATATCCCTAAATTAGCCCCTATGGTAACAATATCCCCCATCCTGGACCCCGTGTGTCTCATTCCTGGCTCCAGCCATATGTTCTCCTATCCTGCCCCATGTGATGTCCCATCCTGCCCCTATGTGATGTCCCATCCTGCCCCATATGATCTCTCCATCCTGCCCTCCTGTCCCATGATCCTGCCCCATCTGTCCCATGCTCCTGCCCCATCTGCCCAATGATCCTGCCCCATGATCCTGTCCTATCTGCCCCATGATTCTGCCCCATCTGTCCTCATCATATCCATCCTGCACCATGATCCTGCACATCTGTCTCCATCCTGCCCCATGATCCTGCCCCATCTGTCCCATGATCCTGCCCCATCTGTCCCATGATCTTGCCCCAGGCCATCTGTCCCATGATCCAGCCCCATCTGTCCCATGATCCTGGAACATCTGCTCCATGATCCTGCCCCATCTGTCCCATGATCCTGCCACATCTGTCTCTATCGTATCCATCCTGCTCCATGATGCTGCACCATCTGTCTCCATTCTGCCCCATGATCCTGCACCATCTGTCTCCATCCTGCCCCATGATCCTGCACCATCTGTCTCCATCCTGCCCCATGGTCCTGCACCATCTGTCTCCATCCTGCCCCATCTGTTTCCATCGTGCCCCATGATCCTGCACCATCTGTCTCCATCCTGCCCCATGATCCTGCACCATGTGTCTCTATCCTGCCCCATGATACTGCACCATCTGTCTCCATCCTGCCCCATCTGTCTCAATCCTGCACCATGTCTCCATCCTGCACCGTGTCTTCATCCTGCCTCCGTGTCTCCATCCTGCCCCGTGTCTCCATTCTGCCCTGAGTCTCCATTCTGCCCAGTGTCTCCATCCTGTCCCAGTGTCACCATCCTGCTCCTGTGTCTCCATCCTGCCCCTGTGTCTCCATTCTGCCCCGTGTCTCCAATCCTGCCCCCTTGTCTACATTCTGCCCCTATGTCTTCTTCCTGCCCCCGTGTCTCCATCCTGCCCACGTGTCTTCATTCTGCCCCGTGTCTCCATTCTGTCCTGTGTCTTCATCTTGCCCCGTGTCTCCATCCTGCTCGTGACACCATCCTGCCCTGTGTCTCCATTCTGCCCCGTGTCTCCAATCCTGCCCCTGTGTCTCCAATCCTGCCCCCTTGTCTCCATTCTGCCCCTATGTCTTCATCTTGCCCCATGTCTCTGTTCTGCCCCGTGTCTCCATTCTGCCCCCCCGTGTCTCCATCCTGATCCCATGTCTCCATCCTGACCCCGTATCTCCATCCTTACCCCGTGTCTCCCTTATACCCCCGTGTTTCCATTCTGCCCCTGTGTCTCCATTCTGCCCCGGGCAGGATGGAGACACATTGTCCATGTGTCTCCGTCCTGCCGGTGAAACATATTGCTGCTTTCAATAAAAATGTAAAAAAAACAAAACTTTTCTTACCTGGCCGTGCTCCTACGGCGATGATCTCTCCAGGCGTTTCAAGCGTGCAATTTCCAGCGAATGACAATGACGTTATACGCCGGCGACGTGCGTGCTGATGTCACTGCCAGCCTCTGATTGGTTGGTGGCTTTAACTATGGCCGTGTGGGTCCGCAAGGCAGTAGAGTAACTGAACCTGCGTTTCAGAAGCAGGTTCAGTTACTGCATCGGCAGAATCCTGCGGCTAGGGCCCAATCAGCAGAAGAGACGGGCCGATGCTGTGTGTGATATCCATGAAAAAATGGATATCACACATACTGGATATGGATGAGTGAATTAGGCATAAAACTGTTTAATTATTTCACCCATACAGTGAACACCGCTGAGTCATCAACACCCACTGGGATGTGCCAGATATTTGGCCCCCATTGATCAGCCTATAAAGAACTGCTTCAGGGGCATCCAGAACTAAGCAATGTATGGGGGGGAAACAACAGCCCCTTACATTGCTTGGAGGCGGCAGATGAGTACTGAGTTTTCTCTCCCACTGAAGTGAATGCACTGCCATAACTAAGTGATATACAGGTGGGAAACAACTGCCTCTTACAATGCAGATGAGTACTGTGCTTCCTCTCGCATTGAAGTGAATGCACTGCAGTATTTGGCAGCAGCCATAAAGCAATGTGCAGGACCATCTGTTCATCGATTAATCCCTACCGATGTCATATTAAGATTGGTCATCAATTGTGAGGACACGCTGGTCAAATCACTTAATTTATATGGTACACAAGATGGGCACTATGTATTAGGCATTAAAATAGCATATTTGCAATTTTCAATTTCATCATGCTACATCCACTGCTCATTAATTCCTAGAAAATTCCAGTGGGGTTAAATAGCAACTACACCTGTAAGTTATTTTTATGAGTGCAATGTGCAAAAAGGAGTAACTTTTTGGGGATTGCTGCTATTTGTGTAACGTATGAGCTCTTCAAGTAATACCTTCATACTATCACAGGAAACCCTGCACAGCAAAGGTAATTTGTGCTCCTTCTTTTCTGAGCCTTGCTGTGTGCCAAAACATTGGTGTATCAATATATAGCATATTTAACTGAAAAAATAAACTGGAGTATAAGTTGTTATGCTTGTAAAGTATAGGAGCATGTTCACACTGCCCATTAAACAGACAGAACCTAAGATAAAAGCAAAATGAAGATATATCCTACTGTAATTAAATAAGTAAAAGCAATAGCGCATAAAAATAACAATGGGTAACAATAAATAAATAATCATTTTATTTCTGTAGCGACAACATATTCTGCAGCACTTTACATTTTAGAGGGGACTTGTACAGACCATAAAAGACATTACAGAATAGCAATAATCACATAAATCAACAGATACCAAGAGGAATGAGGGCCCTGCTCGCAAGCTTACAATCTATGAGGAAATAGGGGAGACACGAAAGGTGGATGGTTGCTTGTATTGTACAGTCCAGCCATCAATATAATAAATAGAGTGTTCACGAATTGCTGCCTGAACTGGTCACCAACCAATATGTGTAAGAAACACAGAGGGCTATTAAGTGCATGAAGGGTGTGTGGTTTTGAAGAAAATGTTGCATGGGCAAAACAGGAATAGTTAGATAAAGTCTATTGATAGGCCAGTCTACAGAAATATGTTTTTAGGGCACGCTTTAAACTGTGTGTATTTGGGATAAAGTGACATAAAGTGTCCAGGGTAATGCCTTCCAAATAATTGGCGCAGCTCATGAGAAGTCTTGGAGATGGGAGTGGGAGGTTCGGATTATTGAGGATGTTAATCTTAGGTCTTTAGTAGAATGGTGGGCACGGGTAGGGTAGTAAACTGAGACAAGGGAAGAGATGTAGGGTGGTGCTGATGCATGGAGCGCTTTGTGTGTGAGAGTGATGAGTTTATATTAAACTCTGTATCAGATGGGAAACCAGTGTAATGACTGGTACAGGGTCGAGGCATAGATGTAGCGCTTGGCACAAAATATTATCCAGGCTGTTGCATTCAATACAGATTGGAAAATAGAGAGTTTAATAAGAGGGAGATGGATTAGTAGAGAGTTACAACAGACCAGATGAGAATGATTAAGAGCAACAGTAAGAGTTTTGCATCATAAGTAGGGTTGAGCATTCCGATACTGCAAATATCGGGTATCGGCCGATATTGGCTGTATCGGAATTCCGATTCCGAGTTCCGATATTTTCGTCTTATCGGATACCGGAATCGGGATTGTCACTGTCACTGTCAGTGTCCGTCGGTCGGGTCTGTCAGGAGTCAGCGGCACTTACCTGGCAAAAGATCTCCGGCGGTCACATCCCGGACTGCTTAATGGCCGCCATCCTCTTCTCCCCGGCGGTCACATGCAGTTTCTCGCGATAACTGCAGTGACTGCTGGGTAATCCCGGCCGTAAAGCAGTCAGTCCGATGACGTCACCGCCGGGGAAGCAGGTAATCAGCTGTGCTGCGTCGCGATGACAGGCTCTGCCTGTCATTGCGATGTAGCAGAGCTGGATCGTCGTGGGACTATCGTTATGGACTGCGTCGGACAGGTGGTATACTGTTGGTTTGTTTTTTTTCTTTTTTTACAGGAGATCGATGGCGTCGCAGGAATGAGAGAGTAATAAAAGTAATGAAAACTGTGTTGTCTCTTTTATTTCATTAAAATACTTTTTCTTGCTGTGTCTTTTTTTTATACATTTAATAACTTTGGGATTAATAATGGATCGGTGTCTTATTGACGCCTCTCCATTATTAACCGGGCTTATTGTCACCGTGCAATCAACGGTGACAATAACCCCTTATTACCCCGCTTGCCACCGCTACAGGGCAAGTGGGAAGAGCCGGGTAAAGTGCCACAATTGGCACATCTTTTGATGCGCCAAATGTGGGGCTGCTGTAGCCTGGTATTATCAGGCTGTTGAGGGCCAAAATCCATGGGCCTTGACAGTCTTTTAATACCAGGCTGCAGCAGTCTGCATTTTACTTGGCTGGTTAACAAAAATAGGGGGGATCCCCACGCCGTTTTTTTTTTCGAGGGGATCCCCTATTTTTGTTAACCAGCCAAGCTAAGCAGACTGCTGTGGCCTGGTATTATCAGGCTTGCAAGGTCCATGGATATTGGATCCTTACCAGCCTGAAAAACCAGGCCTCAGCGGTCTGCTTCATCTGGCTGGTTAACAAAAATAGGGGGGACCCCATGCCAATTTTTTTCGAGGGGATCCCCTATTTTTGTTCATCAGCCAAGATATGCAGACTGCTGTGGCCTGGTATTATCAGGCTGGCAAGGTCCATGGATCTTGGCTCCTTAACAGCCTGAAAATCCAGGCCTCAGCGGTCTGCTTCATCTGGCTGGTTAACAAAAATAGGGGGGACCCCACGCCATTTTTTTTTCGAAGGGAACCCCTATTTTTGTTAATCAGTTCCCTCTGACGTCACTGATTGTGTCCCTGGCTGACCTGAAGTGAAAGTGGAAAGCAATCAATTAAGCTTTCCACTTAAGGGCCCGTCTCACATAGCGATATCGCTACCGAGATCGCTGCTGAGTCACTAGTTTTGTGATGCAGCAGCGAGCTCACCAGCGATATCGCTGTGTGTGACATTCAGCGACGATCAGCCCCCCTGCAGGGTATCGCTGATCGTCGCTGAAATGTCAGGACCTTTTTTTGATCGCTGGTTTCCCGCTGACAGGCACGCATCGCTGCGTGTGACAGGCGGGAGACCAGCGATCCGCTGGTAACCAAGGTACACAGCGGGTTTCCAGGCGCGGGGCTGTGCCTAGAAACCCGCTGTGTACCTTGGATACCAGCGCCCTGATGCAGGGAGCTGGTATCCAAGGTACACAGCGGGTTTCCAAGCGCTGAGCGGTGCCTGGAAACCCGCTGTGTACCTTGGTTACCAGCGGATCGCTGGTCTCCCGCCTGTCACACGCAGCGATGCGTGCCTGTCAGAGGGAAACCAGCGATCAAATAAAGGTCCTGACATTTCTGCGACGATCAGCGATACCCGGCAGGGGGGCTGATCGTCGCTGAATGTCACACACAGTGATATCGCTGGTGAGCTTGCTGCTGCGTCACAAAACTTGTGACTCAGCAGCGATCTCGGTAGCGATATCGCTATGTGAGACGGGCCCTTAAGCGATGTTACCCGCAGTGTCGCTGTCCCAGATTGCTGCCTGAGCTGCCTGTTTGGCAGCTCAGCAGCGATCATGTAACGATACACCAGCGATCCTGACAAGTGCATATCGTTGTCGGGATCGCTGGTGTATCGTTATGTGACACCCAGCCTTTACTCTCCTGTCAGGCAGGAGAGGAACTCATTCATTTGGGGTTTACTGTGAGGCTGCAGCATTAGCTGCTGTCCCTGCAGTAAACATTAACCCTTTCTGAAGGATTACACCGTGGGACCTGACTGTGCATCGGATTGGTAAGAATAATTTTGCTTTATTATTTTATTTTTATTACAGGAAATGGTTTTAGCAGGTAAATAAAATATGGTCAAAAACTGTGTGATTATTTCATTAAACTTCTTTTTTATTAAAGTGTGTGTGTTTGATTTTTCTTTCATACAATAGGATTAATAATTGATAGTTGTCTAATTGACAGCTCTCAATTATTAACCTGGCTTAAAGTGACCTTTCAATTGCAAGGTCATTTTAACCCCTTATTAACCCATTCGCCACCGCTACAGGGCAATGGGAATAGACGGGCAAAGTGCCAGAAAGGGCAAATCTAATTAGAGATTTGCCCTTTCTGGGGTGTCTGGGGGCAGATGTTAAGTAGCCGGGGGGGGCCAAAAAAAATGGTCCCTCTCTGGGCTATTATTATCTGCCCCCACTCACTGGCTTTGTCTGTCTGGTGGGAAAATAGGGCGGGAGCCCACGCATTTTTTTTCAGCAATTTTACACCTCATATATATATATATATATATATACATGTCATTGAATTTGTGACACATATATATATATATTTATATTTGTAGTTCATACACTTCTACATAGTATAATAGCCGCTAATTCAATTGCCGGCTTTTGTGAAAATGCAGAACCCGACATGAAATGACACTTGGTGTACATAGGGTTAACCATGTCTTTTCATGTCCTTTGCTATCTAATTTGCACAAACAATTAAATCAGACTGTGTGTGCAAAATTTCACACCTGTAGGGGTTAATTAAAGGTGTAAATTCGTAGCAAAAAAGTCCGTTTTTTTTACAACGAATTTACACCTTTAATTAACCCCTACAGGTGTGAAATTTTGCACACATAGTCTGATTTAATTGTTTGTGCAAATCAGATAGCAAACGACATGAAAAGACATGGTTAACCCTATGTACACCAAGTGTCATTTCATGTCGGGTGCTTCTGTCTTTTCACTGAAGCCGGCTTTACCCGGCAATTGAATCAAAGGATATTTTACTATGTAGAAGTGTATAAACTATACATATATGTATATATATATGTCACAATGACATGTATATATATATATATGTATTCTATGTGTGTATATTTAGTGTTTACAAGGAAAGAATGGGGTTTTTTTAGTTGCGATATTTTGTTCCCATAGACTTACATGGGACTTCCGGTATCAGTATCGGGTATCGCCGATTTTTTAGTGATATCGGCGATACCATTCCGATTCCGATACTTTAGGATATCGGAAAGTATCGCTCAACTCTAATCATAAGATGTAAGAAAGGGTTGAATTCCAGAAATGTTTTTGAGGTGTAGATGTTATGAGCGGGCGAGTGATTGGATGTGGGGAGTGAAGGCGAGATTTGAATCAAGTATGAACCCAGGACAGAGGGCATGTTGTTAGGGAGTAATGGTAGAACAACACATGAAAATGTCAATATTGGGCATAAGTAGGTTAGTTTAGGGAGGAAACACAAGGAGTTCAGTTTTTGACAAGTTCAGTTTCAGATAGAGGGAGCACATGATGTTAGAGACAGCAGGAAGACAATCACAGGTGTTTTGTAATAATGCAGGTGTGCTGTCATGTCATGAGTAGAGGTGTATAATTGGATATCATCGGCATTGAGATGGTGCTGTAAACCAAATCTACGGATTATTTGATCATTAGAAGCAGTATTCAAGGAGAAGAGGAGGGGGCCTAGAACTGATTTTTGAGGAACCCCAACAGTAAGGGGAAAATCAGAGGAAGAGGAGCCAGCAAAAGAGAGAGAGATAGGAGGAGAACCAGGAGAGAATAGCGTCCTTGAGACTGATAGAGCAGAGCATAGTGAAGAGGAGCTGGTGATCCACAATGTCAAATGCTGTAGAGAGATTTAGGGGAATCAGCATGGAGTAGTGATTACCACAGTGGGTACAGAAAGTATTCAGACCCCTTTAAATTTTTCACTCTTTGTTTGATTGCAGCCATTTGGTTAATTCAAAAAAGTTATTTTTTTTCTCATTAATGTAAACTTGCACCCCAGCTTGACTGAAACGAAACAGAAATATAGATATTTTTGCAAATTTATTAAAAAAGAACTGAAATATCACATGGACATAAGTATTCAGACCCTTTGCTCAGACACTCATATTTAAGTCACATGCTGTCCATTTCCTTGTGATGCTCCTAGAGATGATTTGACTCCTTCATTGGAGTCCAGCTGTGTTTAATTAACCCCTTATAGTGACAGAGCCATTTTGTAGCTTAATGACCAGGCCAATTTTTACAATTCTGACCACTGTCAATTTATGAGGTTATAACTGTGGAAAGCTTTAATGAATCCAGCTGATTCTGAGAATGTTTTTGCACTTCACGATAGTGGTAAAAAAGTTTTGATATGACTTGCTTTTATTTATGAAAAAAAACGGAAATATGGCGAAAATTTTGAAAATTTAGCAATTTTCAAACTTTATATTTTTATGCCCTTAAATCAGAGAGATATGTCACACAAATTTCTTAATAAATAACATTTCCCACATGTCTACTTTACATCAGCACAATTTTGGGAACAAAATTTTTTTATGTTACGAAGTTATAAGGGTTAAAATTTGACCAGCGATTTCTCATTTTTACAACACCATTTTTTTTTTAGAGACCACATCACATTTGAAGTCACTTTGAGGGGTCTATATGATAGAAAATACCCAAAAGTGACACCATTCTAAAAACTGCATCCCTCAAGGTGCTCAAAACCACATTCAAGAAGTTTATTAACCCTTTACATGCTTCACAGGAACTGAAGCAATGTGGAAGGAAAAAATTAACATTTAACTTTTTTTGCAAAAACTTTACTTCGGAACCAATTTTATTTATTTTTACAAGTGTTAAAAAAAAAATGAACAACAAAATTTGTTGTGCAATTTCTCCTGAATACGTCGATACCCCATATGTGGGGGTAAACCACTTTTTGGACGCACGGCAGAGGTCGCAAGGGAAGGAGCGCCATTTGACCTTTTCAACGCAGAATTGGCTGGACGCCATGTCGCGTTTGTAGAGGCCCTGATGTGTCTAAACAGTGGAAACCCCCCACAAGTGACTCCATTTTGGAAACTAGCCCCCTAAGGAACTTATCTAGATGTGTGGTGAGCACTTTGCACCCCCAAGTGCTTCACAGAAGTTTATAACACCCGGGCGTGAAAATAAAAAATCATATTTTTTCCACAAACCTGATCGTTTAGTCCCCAATTTTTTATTTTCCCAAGGGTAACAGGAGAAATTTGACCACAAAAGTTGTTGTCCAATTTGTCCTGAGTACGCTGATACACCATATGTGGGGGGACCATTGTTTGGGCGCACGGCGGGCTTGGAAGGGAAGGAGCGCCGTTTGACTTTTTCAAACCAAAATTGGCTGGAATTGAAATTGGACACCATGTCTCATTTGGAGAGCCCCTGATACGCCTAAACAGTGGAAATCCGCCACAAATGACACCATTTTGGAAACTAGACCCCTTAAGGAACTTAACTAGATGTGTGGTGAGCTCTTTGAACCACCAAGTGCTTCACAGAAGATTATAAGGTAGAGCCGTGAAAATAAAAAATATTTTTTTCCTCAAAAATGATTCTTTAGCCCGCTATTTTTTTTTTCCCAAGGGTAACAGGAGAAATTGGACCCCAAAAGTTGTTGTGCAATTTTTCCTGAGTATGCTGATACTCCATATGTGGGGTGATACCACTGTTTGGGCTCATGGGAGAGCTTGGAAGGGAAGGAGCGCCATTTTGTAATGCAGACTTTGATGGAATTTTCTGCAGGCGTCATGTTGTGTTTGCAGAGCCCTTGATGTGCCTAAACAGTAGAAACCCCCTGCAAGTGACACCATTTTGGAAACTAGACCCCCAAGGAGCTTTTCTAGATGTGTGGTGAGAACTTTGAAACCCCAAGTGCTTCACAGAAATTTATAAACGCAGAGCCGTGAAAATAAAAAAACATTATTTCCTCAAAAATGATTTTTTTCAGCCAGCTATTTTTTATTTTCCCAAGGGTAGCAGGAGAAACTAGAACCCCAAAATTGGTGTGCAATTTTTCCTCAGTACGCTGATACCCCTTATGTTGGGGTAAACTACTGTTTGGGAGCACGGCAGGGCTCGGAAGGGAGGGAGCGCCATTTTACTTTTTGAATGCCACGTCGTGTTTGGAGACCCCCTGATGTGCCTAAATAGTGAAAACCCCTCAATTCTAGCTCCAAACCTAACCCCAACACACCCCTAACCCTAATTCAAACCCTAAACCTAATCCTAACCTAAATCCCAACCCTAATTCCAACCCTAATTTTAAACCTAACCCTAATTGTAACCCTAACCCTAATTGTAACCCTAACCCTTACCCTAATTCAATCCCTAACCCTAATTATAACCCTAACCCTAAGGCTAGGTTCATTTTGTGCTTTACCAGCCCGTTCAACACATGGCGTTGACGGGCTGGTAACGGTATAGCATAACGCAATCGCGTTATGCTATACCCGCTAGCTCAGAGGAATCAGAAGATGATTTATCTGCGCTAGCGTGACGCAGAGCCCAGACGCTGCAGGCCGCGTCCGAGGCTCCGTCACTGAATGATGGCATGTCGCGAACGCATGCCGCTTTACGGCATTCGTCACGATGCGCCCTCAAATGGGGGTGAATGGCAGCGTTAACGGACTGCCATAACGCAGTATAAACCCAGCCTAACCCTAATGCTATCCCTAACCCTAATTATAACCCTAACCCTAGCCCTAACCCTAACCCTAAGGCTAGGTTCACATAGAATTAATGCAGTCCGTCAACGCACGGCGTTGACGGACTGCATTAGCGCTACTGTCATTTTGTGATCGCGTTATGCGATCACGCTAGCACAGCGTCTCTATCTGAGCTAGCAGTGACGGACCCCCGAACGCTGCAGACTGTGTCCGAGGGTCGTCACAGTATGACGGAATATCGCTAACACATGCCGATTTCGCATGCGTTAGGATGAGCTACTGCTATTGCGGGCAATGGCGGCTTTTACGCATGTGACGGATGCCGTCAGCGCATTGCCCGCAACGCAATGTGAACCCACCCTAACCCTAACGGGAAAATGAAAATAAATATAATATCTATATTTTATTATATGTCCCTAACTAAGGGGGTGATAAAGGGGGGTTTATGTACTGTTTTTTTTATTTTGATCACTGTGATAGTTTATCACAGTGATCAAAATGTACGCTATTTTTTTTTTACAGGAAGAAGACCCGGGAGGATCGGAGGACAGGGGACATGCTGGAGAACAAGAGGACACAGGGGGGTTTCAGGGGACCTGGGGACCCTAGTTCTCACTCCTTTGATGTGCGATCAATCAGAGGGGAGAGAAATCTTTTTTTTTTTTGCGGTCGCCATTATACTGTTATAATGGCAATCGCAACACCGGGGTCGGTAATTACCGACCCGGATCATGTTCTCTGGGTCTCGGATACCCTTGGCAGCCGAGACCCCAGAGAAAATTGCCCAAGCCCCCCCAGCACATTGCGGCGGGCGCACTGAGCATGCGCCCGCCATTTTCTCCCCTTTGCATCATGGCGACGGCACCGGGAGGACACCGGAGGGCCCAGGGGCCAGAAGTGGGGGATTGGGGCCACAAGGGGGGATCGGGACCCTTTTTCTCTCTCCTCTGATGTCCGATCACATCAGATGAGAGAGAAATTATATGGCACACCATTTTTTTTGCGATCGCCGTTATAGGGTTAATAACGGCGATCGCAACATCGGGGTCGATAAAAACCGACCCGATTCATGTTCTCTGGGGTCTCAGTTAATTAACGGCGCTGTGGTTTAAGTACCCTTAATGACCGCCGTTAAAAGGCGTATCGGCGGTCGTTAAGGGGTTAAACTGATAGGACTTGATTTGTAAAGGCACACAACTGTCTATATAAGACCTCACAGCTCACAGTGCATGTCAGACCAAATGAGAATCATGAGGCCAAAGGAACTGGTCAAGGAGCTCAGAGACAGAATTGTGGCAAGGCACAGATCTGGCCAAGGTTAGAAAAGAATTTCTGCAGTACTCAAGGTTCCTAAGAGCACAGTGGCCTCCATAATCCTTAAATGGAAGAAATTTGTGACCACCAGAAGTCTCCCTAGACCTGGCCGTTCAGCCGAACTGAGCAATCATGGGAGAAAAGACTTGATTAGAGAGGTAAAGAAGAATCTCAAGATCACTGTGGCTGAGCTCCACAGATGCAGTAGGGAGATAGGAGAAAGCTCCACAAATTCAACTATCAAACTATCATTGCAGCCCTCCACCAGTCGGGCCTTTATCGCAGAGTAGCCTGATGGAAGCCTCTCATCAGTACAAGACATATGAAAGCAGGCATAGAGTTTGCTTAAAAGCACATGAAAGACTCCCAGATTATGAGAAATAAGATTCTCTGGTCTGATGAGATGAAAATAGAACTTTTTGGTGATAATTCTAAGAAGTATGTGTGGAGAAAATCAGGCACTGCTTATTACCTGCCCAATACAATCCCAACAGTGAAACATGGTGGTGGCATCATCATGCTATGGGGGTGTTTTTCAGCTGCAGGGACAGGACGACTGGTTACAATTGAAGGAAACATGAATGTGTCCAAGTACATAGATATCCTGGATGAAAACCTCATCCAGAGTGCTCTGGATCTCAGACTTGGCCTAAGGTTCACCTTCCATCAAGACAATGACCCTAAGCACACAGCTAAAATAACAAAGGAGTGGCTTCAGAACAACTCTGTAACCATTCTTGACTGGCCCAGCCGGAGCCCTGACCTAAACCCAATTGAGCATCTCTGGAGAGATCTGAAAATGGCTGTCTACCAATGTTCACCATCCATCCTGATGGAACTGGAGAAGATCTGCAAGGAAGAATGGCAGATGATCCCCAAATCCAGGTGTGAAAAATTTGCATTATTCGCAAAAAGACTCATGGCTGTACTAGCTCAAAAGTGTGCTTCTACTCAATACTGAGCAAAGGGTCTGAATACTTATAACCATGTGATATTTCAGATTTTCTTTTTTAATAAATTTTGCAAAAATTTCTACATTTCTGATTTTTTTCAGTCAAGATGGGGTGCATAGTGTACATTAATGAGAAAAAAAATTAACTTTTTTCAATTTACTAAATGGCTGCAATGAAACAAAGAGTGAAAATTTAAAGGGGTCTGAGTACTTTCCATACCCACTGTATATTTAGTTGTTAGTAAATCATTAGAGATTTTAGTGAAAGCAGTTTCAATAAAGTGTAATCAGTGTAAAAGTCAAGGTATGTGCATGGCCTCCCTTCTTTCGAGCAGGACATTACATTTTTTAAGCTTCCAATTGCTGAGCATTTATATTGGCGACCAGGTCATGTTCAGCCCTTATTCACATTGACGTAACTTTGACATTTGGTTATGTTTTAATACTAAAGGTTAGGACCATCCCGACTAGATACACTTTGATGCTGGTTGGATGGCTTTTACGCTTTTTTTTTAAATCAAAAACAGTGTTTACTGAGTACCCTATGTTATTTATATGCACTATTGTGTTTTACTTATTTACTAAGAGCAGGGCATATGTTTATCATGCTTTTCTCTTAAGTTTTGTATATAAAGTGTATTGTCTTACTTAAATCAAATAGCGTAATAAATTATGGGGCATTCTTTTGTATTAGCCATGGAAAATAAAAAAAAAATGTTATCCATTTATTTCGTAATTTTTAGTGATGGGCGAACCCCCCCCGATGTTCGGTATTGAAAAGTTCGCCTGAGTTTTTTTAAAAGTTCGAGTTCGGGGCCAGAGATGTCACAAACTTGCGTCCAAACCCAGAGCTTGGACTGCCGGAAAAAGCCGAAGACTGCAGAGTGCAGTTAATACTACCAGCAGTCAATGAGCGGCCCCAGAAGCAGATGCAGCCGTGAGACAGCGGGATGGGAGGACTCTTCACTAGATAGGTAAGTATAATTATAATGGCCCTGGACCTGAACCTGAACTGGACCCGTACTGTAAGGCTACTTTCACACATCAGTTTTTTTGTGTCAGGCATAATCCGTCGAATACCTGAAGGGACGGATCCGGCGCTGAAATGAAAAAACTGATGCAACGGATTAGTTTTTTTGCTGGATCCGACCTGAACTTTTGAACCCGGAAAAAGAAGTTTAGCAGCCGGAAAATGCAGGTAGCATGTCCGGACTGAGGAGAGAGAGACACCTTGGTTTCCAGAACCCGGATCAGTATTTTGACGGATTGCACAAAAGACTGGTCCGGTTCCATACACTTGTATTATTTCCGGCCGCCTGATGCGCCGCTTCAGGCACTATCAGGCGGCTCCGGAAAAAAATAAAAAAACGTTGCAGTGACAATTTTGTCCGGCCGCCGGAATGTACATTTCCAGCCGGATCCGGACAAAAACGGATGCAACGCAACGACATCAGGCGGATCCGGCGCTAAAGAAAGTCAGTGCTAAAAAAATGCATCCGATACCGGATCCGTTTTTTTAAGAACACCCAGATCGCGTCTGAAGTCAAAAAACTGATGTGTGAAAGAGGCCTAACAAGGGTTTCCCATGGAAACCCGTGTTCGGGACCTCTACAGTTCGGGTTCGCCCATTCCTAGTTATTTTTTATTTTCACTCTGCCCAATGGTAAAGAAATAGGTGAAACATTTGTGAGGTAAAAATGCTCCGCATACGCATTCATAGTTTTACCAACAAGCACAGATAAATTATGTTAATTTGACGTCTCATAATGTCAATGTTTGATTCAAGCTTTATAATGATAAAAAAATTTAGAAAAAATATAAAAAAATTAAGGAATACAATCTAAACATAAATATTAAATGTTTAAAACTAAAGCCAATTGGTTTTAACAAAAATGAAATAATAATAGAGTTTTATTGACAATGTTAGATGTTTTTACTTTTAGTAATTAGGTGCATAGTGCATCTAACTCACCACTAATGGGAAAATGTTCTAAAGACCCACGTGCCAGAAGTGAATAAATAAAATAATTACTCAAAATGTGCATCTTCTTGTTTCTGGAGGTAGATATAATCCTCTAAAAGAAAAAAGGGCAAGATATACAATGCCGCAATGAGGAATCAGTGAGCCCCAACCAGTGGTGTCCCTGGTATTCGATGGGGAGCAGGACCAATTTATCTTTTTTTCATTTATATTTTTTGTGTATTTTCTTTAATAGAATTTATCATACCAGAGTAACACTGTAAGAACTTTTTTTGAGCAACAGTTGAGCCACAGTTGTTAATTTATATTTTTATTGTAACTTTACATAAGTTTATTCATATTTATAGGGATTACTATGCAGTTAAACCTAATTTTTCTGAAACGCAATGGTTTGCCTATCTCTTTCAGGTAATTTATTGCTACAATGTCACAATTTAGTACCTGGGTGGTAACATTGGGTGATAAGATTGTCAAGGCCATCATGCAATGCCCGAAGCCACTCCTGCGGAACTCTACAGGAGCCGTTACAATTATTACAAATGTTGTCAGGAGAACATCTCCTTGATCTTAACAATTTCACTTTGATGGTGAATATCAGAGAAGCAGTAACATAAAATGTTACCATTATCATTAACATTGTTTGAAAACTGTAAGCCACATTATTTTCTTACATGTTAAATGATGATCATATTTTCTACTTACTATTATATATAAGATTTGTACTAGTATGAATGATAATACTAGCTACCACTAGTCAAACATCATAATCCATTACAGTGATAGCCGTCAGACATGAAGAGATTCTAACTAGAAAATTAGAAAACATAATATTTTAGTAATTGTGGTATGAAAAAAAAAGACAGGGCAAACAAAGCCTCCAAAGATAGAGAGGAACAGAGCAATTCAATTAGATAACATGGTAGACAATGTAGAGAGTTAAGGGCCTTTTACACATAGCGATATCGCCAGCAATATCGCTGAAGCATCAACGATTTGGTGACGCAGCAGCGATATTGCTAGCGATATCGCTTTGTGTGATACTTACCTCCGACCGGCTCCCCCGCTGTCTGTCGCTGATTGCGCGAGAATGTGCAGCTCCATTTCTCATCGGGCACTTCCTGCTGGGCTTCCTGCTGGCGCCGACGAGCGAAGCGTGGAAGCGGGCGGGAGGACGTCAGGATCGCAGTGTCTGAAGGGTAAGTAACGACCGCTGCTGCGTGGCTAAGTCGCTGTGAGATCTGCCTGTGTGGCAGCTCACTAGCGACCATTTAGCGATGCACCAGCGATCCTGACCGGGTCGTATCGTGGTCGGGATTGCTGCTGCATCGCTAAATGTAAAACCCCCTTTGCACTGTGTACTATATAACATTAAGGAGAAGGGAGTACTGTATACACAGCTGATAATGCAGGATCCACCAATCACATCGTTCTTTCTTACACCTTCTATTATGCTTTCGGTTGCAACAACTTTAATATAATGGATTGCAACCAAACACGGGGTCCGCGATGCAGTTTATGTTCACTGCTGCCAAACACCCCTGTAGTATGAGGATCAAACTGACAACGGAAATAAACTTTAGATCTCGCCTGTGTTACGTCACACTAGGAGAGAGATGTGGAATTGGCACTATGGCCGGCGTCACACTGGCGAGTGTGATGCGAGTAAGTCGCACGACTTTCTCGCATCAACACCCGGCACGGCCGCCCGCTCTCGGACCCGAGTGTGCGGCTGCATGTATTTCTATGCAGCCGCACACTCGGGTCCGAAAGCGGGCGGCCGTGCCGAGTGTTGAAGCAAGAAAGTCGTGCGACTTATTCGCATCACACTCGCCAGTGTGACACCAGCCTATCTCCGTTAGCATCACGGGAGATGTGCTATCAACTGGAGTAGATGTAGCCCTGTTAATGGCACAGAAGCAAGCCACTTGCCAGATATTAGGTTAGCACTATGTGCTGCAAGCTGATATAGATGTAGCCCTAAGAAAATTAGTAATGGTGAGTCCCAAGAATAATAAAATCCTCAAATTTATTAAAAAAGATTAAAAGATCATACAGGTTGGGGATACATCTCAACGCGTTTCTGGCAAAAGCACTTATTCACTGAGATACAGATTCCTTATGATACATGGTATAAAAACAAATAGTGACCAACCATTGATCAGTAAACACATATGTTAACAATCAATCACATTTGAGAATAATCAACATAATCACAAGGCTAAATCACAAGAAAGCCAGAGAAAGAGAAAGAAGAAAAAAAAAAAAAAAAGAGAGAAAAAAAATGTTTTTCCCACAGGCATTCAATTCTCTGAGATTTAATATAAATAAAGAGTATCATTCCTATAGTTCATGCCATTGGGGTGTTTTGTATCCAGCTTAATAATCCAAAATAACTCTCTTGGGAGGAGTTTTTTCCTCCAGTCCCCTCCTCTAATAGGAATATCCACTTTTTCTAACCCATAGAATGAAAAATTCTTTAATTCCCCTTTATGTCTCTCTACAAAGTGCTTGCAAGCTCCTGAATAGGATGCATTTTTATTTTTAATATTGGTAACATGTTCTGCTATCCTTTTCTTTAATTTACATATTGTGCAGCCAATGTATTTTATTTTACATTCTTTGCAAAATATGCAATACACAGCATAATTAGTATTGCAATTAATAAATCTTTTTATATCATTGGTTGCATCAATTTTTTGAGTT
>JARQOD010000004.1:117922960-118026992 GCA_033576555.1 Oophaga sylvatica
AAACGCGTTGAGATGTATCCCCAACCTGTATGATCTTTTAATCTTTTTCAATAAATTTGAGGATTTTATTATTCTTGGGAATCACCATTAGTAATTTTCTTATGTGAAGCCTTAGGCCTCTTTCACACATCCGGCGGGCGCCTAAACGGCGCCCCCGGCATTTAGCCGCAGCGCGCATGCGGTATTTTCTCTTGAACACGGATGTGCCGCATCTTGTTTTTCGCCGCATCCGGTTCACGAATGCGGCAAAAAAACCGATACTCCATCCGGGTATCGGTTGGCATACGTTGACGCCGTATTGCGCCGGATCCGGCTTTTAAGCACGCCCATTTTGGGGCCCTTTTTGGGTTCCAAATATGATTGGCTACTGTTAATCCTATATATACACTGCTCCTACATCCTTCTTTGACAGGTTGTAGAGGAAAGTGCAGTTTGGGAGAAGAGCAGTAGCAAGTGATTGGCGAACATGGAACCCATTATCGGCAATATCTTCAGGAATCTTGTTGATTTTACTGCGGAGATGAATCGATTGAGGTTTATCGTTCTGGAGAAGGAGCTAAAGTTGAGGAGCAGCGGGTCAGCGCCTGCGAAGACGAGTATGTGGATTCCACCATCAGTCAAGAGATTAACTCGTGGTGTCTATTCCACACTGAACATGGAGCTGCGACAAAATCCAGAGAAGTTTTTTGCCTTTCTGCGGATGAATATAGAAAACTTTGATGATTTGTGAGCGTGTTGGAGACAAATTAAAAAATCGGGACACCTACTGTCGGTTCTCGATACTCCGGCGGAGCGTCTCATGGTGACTATAAGGTAAGCTATATGTATTGGTTCTGTTTGCTGAGCGCACTTTTATTTTTATCATTAATTGAACATCACAGGCAACTAGGAAACCACATGAGTAGCCCAAATCTAGTTATAAAAACAGTCTTTCTCCTAGATTTTATTATTTTTGGTATCTCAATAGGTCGTAGCTGAGTTCTGGTATGTAATGCTGCGTTTCTGAAATAATTTGTATTTTCTAATTTGTTTTCGATTTTGGCAACTGGCGAAACTCTATATCGCTCCATTTTCAGTATCGGATTGGAATCCCCAACACTATCGGCATAATAAAGTATACTTGTCGTCTCTGTGGGATACTTTGGTTGGAGAATTTATTCCAGAGCCACCAACACGCGGTGGCTTGAAATAGCGGAACCAGTTTCTATCATCTGCCAGTTCCCAATTGCCTGGGGGCCGTTGATGGAAAGCACATCCGCATTCAAAAGCCCAAAAGGAAAGGATATGAATTCTTTAACTATAAGAAATATTTTCTCTATCGTCCTGATGGCTATTGCAGATGCGCACTACAAGTTTATCGCGGTGGACATTGGGTCTTATTGGCGGTCTAATGACTCCAAGTGTTAAAATATCTGCTATGGGACGTAAATTGTATGGAAACGTTTTCAGTTTCCCCCCCTAGGCCACTGCCTCAAACCTCAGCCACCAATGCCATTCGTTTGTGTAGGTGATGAGGCATTCCAGCTGTCCCAACACCTATTGAAAGCGTTATGCCGCAGAGAATTGACACATACAAAGGGGTATTTAACTACCGCCTCACAAGAGCCAGACGGATGGTGGAGTGTGCCTTTGGCATTATGACAGCAAAATGGCGTGTCCTTTTGACTGCAATAAACTTGAAGACCGAGACTGTTGATGATGTAGTGAAAGCGTGCGTGGTCCTCCATAATTTTGTCCTAACCAAGGAACCAATTTCTCTGGAGGACCACAATCAAGAAACAACTTTGCACAACTACACCAACATTACCACTCGCAGTACAGTTGCAGTTTCTAGAATGAGGGACCAGTTTGCTCAATACTTTGTGTCACCGGAAGGTAGTGTTGACTGGCAGGATGACAGAGTGTGATAAATGTATTGTTTATTTTAATAATTTTCTTTACCCACAATAAACCTTTAATAGTTTACTTGTCTACCTTCTTGTGTGTTTTCTACTATAACTTTCTTGCCATTGTTGTGTCCATGGCTGTCACCTTTTGTCCAAAGAAGTGTACATTGTAGGCCATGTTTCCCCAACTGCTGTCCTCAAGGCCCACCAACATGTCAAGTTTTCAGTCTTTACTTTGCATTGCTCAGGTGATAATTGCCTCACCTGTGCAATACAAAGGAAATACTGCAAACAATACCTGTTGTTAGGCCTTGATGACTGGATTTGGTGACACATGCCCTACAATGTACCCTTTTTAGGACAAAAGGTGAAATTGTATTAACAAAAGTATTTCACCATTTGTCCTACAAAAAGAGTACATTATGTTTCCTCTACTCCAGTCCTCAAGGTCCACCAACATGTCAAGTTTTCTGTCTTTCCTTTGTATTGCTCAGGTGATAATTGCCTCACCTGTGCAATACAAAGGAAATACTGAAAACATGATATGTTTTTGGTGGGCCTGGAGTAGGGGAAAACTGGGGTGTACACATTTTTATTAAAAAAAGAATACACTTTGCATACTACACAACCCGGACATAACTTTGCCAAAAAGGTTACATTTATGAACCTTTTAGCCAAAGTTAGGTGTACCTGTATACCAAATTTAAAACTTAACATCCTATAAATAAAAGACAGACAACAATGTTAAACCAATGAACAATTTATTTAAAAAAATATTTTTTAATATAATTGTTATTAAAGTAGGCCTTGTGGCCCAATTCTTCAGATTTAAATAACCTTTATATTTTATTCAACTTTATTATTTTTTTTAGTAAACTTTATTTTTTTAAATACATTTTTTTGGTTTTCAACTTTATTTTTTTAAATAAATTTATGAAAAAAAATTGTAACATTAACTACAGGTCAGTGTAGTGTGGGGTGGAAATACTGCTGGAGGGGCTGCGGGACACTTCGACCGTGGGAGTGTGGAGAGTGTGGAGGGACGAACGGGATGGTGGTGGGGAAGGAACAGGAAGAGGTGAAGGGGTGGAAAGACCAAAAGAATGGGAAGACAAGGCAGAACAGGTGGGTGGTGGTGGAGTGGAGGGTTGTGCATGAGGAACAGGTGACATAGTAGGTATTTGGAAGGGGGAAGTAGATTGGTAGGTAGAAGTGTGGTAGGGGGTAGGTGGCTGGTAGTGGGTAGGTTGTTGGTACTGGGGAGGTGGTTGGACCTGGGGAGGTGGTTGGTACTGGGTAGTTGGTTGGACCTGGGGAGGTGGTTGGTACTGGGGAGGTGGTTGGTACTGGGGAGGTGGTTGGTATTGAATAGGAGGGGGAGGAGGTATGGCAGGTGGAGGGGGGGGAAGATGGACGGCGGCTGTAGGGGGGGGAGGTGGTGGAATGACTGGGGTGGATTGAGGATGGGAGACAACCTGCACTACAGCAGCGTGGCACGTGTGCATCACATACATCTGCTGGTCATAAGATAGCGGATCTATGCGCTCCGCAACCGACCTAAAAAAGCTGTAGTTCGGGGGTGCTCTTATCTCAGAACGCACAGTTTCCAGAAGTGTCTTGACCTCACCAACTAGTGTGGTTATCTGACGAAGGCCTGCGGAAACTTGTTCAGATAGCAACTTAAGGCAGTTCTGGAAAGATGCGTTCATGTGTAAGAACTCGGGCGCATAGTTCTTTTCCTGACCCTTCTGACGCTGCCGCCCAGTACCCGCAGCTGTACTAGAGGTGGCAGGATCAGAAGGGTGTGGTAAAGGGAAGGCTATATCCTGACCAGCAGATTCATGCATTGCAGGCGGCCACGCTGCTCCAGCGCTGGTGGAAGGGACAGCGGGATCGTGTGTGTGTGAAGTGTGGGAAGGGTCAGATGTGGAGGGTTGGTCAAAGTGTCCCTCGGTGTCGGTCTCCTGAGGGATCGCTCTAGAAGGCTCCAACTCTGCGGGCGCCCGAGTGCTGCTCACCGTGCTGTGGAAGAAACAAAAACAATAAAATTAATATACAGATGTGGAATGGCCCTGGGTGAAAACAAAAAAAAATATTACATTTGATGTTAATATTTACCTTCTGGTGACCATGGTTTCACGCAGGAACGCCAGAGCTTGTGCATATTTGTACTTACTCTGGCGTCCTGAAGAACCACTCGGGGCCCGCATTTCCTTATTGAATTCTTTCTTAAAGCGATCCCTCACAGACCGCCACCGCTTCATAATTCTCTCCCCTGAAACGAGAAAGCACACATTGGTTACTATACAACAACCACACTTTAGTCCTCGTGTCCCCCAGAGTTCATGTTTTCATTGTTTCCATAGTGTTTCACAAAAGGAAATCATGAAAACATGAAGCGTTGGTTACACAAGGACAGAATTTTTTTAAAAACACCTTTACAGTCAGCAACATGAACTATACTTACGGTATTTATTCTGGGACCTAGGATTGAGGTCCTCCCAGCGGTGCATCATTGCTGCTGCCACTTCCGTCCAGAGCCGTCGTGTCACAATTTGATCCGCATGCTGGCGGTCCGCCATGTTCCACAGCGGCTCCCTTTCTCGGACCAGGTCGATCATCAACTCCACGTCCAATCCCTCCTCCGTGTCCGAGTCGGGAGCACGCTGTGAAGCCTGTGAAATGAACAATGAAAAAAAAAAATATATATCAGATACATGGTTTTAGTTTGTAAAAATTATACATGTTACAATGGGAATATTAATGCACAAAACATTTGTAGATAACACGTTTTTTAAAAAGCATAAATTATATAACATGGCAAAAAAAAAAATAATACTTACACGTTGAGAACCGCCGACAGTCTCACGACGACTCTGGGAGGCGCTGGGAGAAACCCTCTGGCTCCCAGATGCGAGAGACTAAAAAAATGAAAATAAAAATTAGGATATTGGCAGGTGTTGGCCGCTGTGTGAAGTATGCACTAAATGTTTTTCTATGTGTTGTGTGTACTGTGATGTTGTGTTTATGAGATTGATGCAGGATACTTACGAATTGTGAGCCCACTCCGGGTATCTCTCCACCCCGTCCTTCTTCCTCTGGGAGCTCCTCGTCATCTTCAGATTCCTGTTATTAAAATAACACAATCAAGACATATAGCCCACAGATGGATTGTGGATAGAAAAATTAAAAATACATATTTTTACCGCCAATTCCTGACGATGGATAGGAGGGCTCCCAGAAGAAGATGTGTCCTGCTGTGGCGGCTCTGGCTCTGGCTGGGAGGGAGGAGATGGCGATGCCGGTGGTGCTGCCGCCGCCGCTTCAGCCGCTGCTTCCTCCGCCAACAACGCCATTGCTGCAGCTGCAGCAGCTGTTTGATGTTCTCTGCTGTGGAAGAAACAAAAAGGGACAGTCAATATATTTGTATATTTCTTGGCCCTGTCTGAAAGAAAAACAAGCATGTATTTTTATTGAAATGGGGGTGTAATGTTTACCTTCTTCTGGCTTCCCTCCTTGCCCGCCTCTCCTCCTGTTCTCTTCTATCTACAAGCGCCGCCTCCCCCTCTTGTTGACGTCTTCTACTGTTAAAGTAAAAAGGTACTGTAAATTTGAGAATCCTTGTCCATGGCTGAAATAAAAAACAAACATGTAATTTATAGCAAAATGTGTGCTGTAATACTTACTTTCTCATTGCTATCCTCCTAGCTTGGAGGTCCTCTGCTCCCCTCTGCTGAACTTGGGCTTCAGCCGCTGCCGCCCGGTGAAGTCTTCGGCTGTTGAATAAGGACACAAAACGGACAGTGAATATATGGGTATTCCTTTGCCCTGGCTGAAACACAAAAAACAAACATGTAAATTAGAGCAAAATGTGTGCTGTAATACTTACTTTCTGCTTGCTAGCCTCCTAGCTTGGAGTTCCTCTCCTCCCCTCTGCTCAACTTGCGCTTCAGCCGCCGCCGCCGCCGCTCGTTGAATTCTTCTGCTGTTAGGACACAAAAAGGGACAGTGAATATATGTGGATTCCTTGTCCCTGGCTGAAAGAGAAAAACAAACATTAAATTTTTAGGGACATGGGGGATGACATTTACTTTCTGCTGGCTTGCCTCCTTGCATCCAGGATGTCCTGCGCCCTTTCATCGCCAGCATCAATTCTTCTGCTGTGAAATTAACAGACCAAAAAAAATTTGTTGATATATTTTGATTGTCCCTGTTTTAAAATATAACATTCAAACAACGACATTATTCCGACCACATGCAATCATTTTTTATAGCCATCAACAGTACCAGGGTAAACCGTATCCCTGGCCAAAAAAAAAAAAAAAAATATATGATAATAAAAACATGGAAATTTCACATAAGAGCATAATTAGCTAAGGTCAGAGGCAGCCAAAAAAATAACATTGCAACAAAAAGAAAAGTACATCAACATTTGTATACTAAACACAGGAAAATAATAGCAGCATGAGTAGATAAAACCGTGACAAGCCACAAAGAACAAAGATTGCAAACAAAAAAACATTAGCATAGTCAAACAATTCAACAGACCATGAGTAGATAAAACCATGACAGGCCACAAAGAACAAATATTGCAAACAAAAAAAACATTAGCATAGTCAAACAATTCAACAGACCATGAGTAGATAAAACCATGACAGGCCACAAAGAACAAATATTGCAAACAAAAAAACATTAGCATAGTCAAACAATTCAACAGACCATGAGTAGATAAAACCATGACAGGCCACAAAGAAAAAATATTGCAAACAAAAAAACATTAGCATAGTCAAACAATTCAACAGACCATGAGTAGATAAAACCATGACAAGCCAAAAAAAAAAAAAAAAAAAAAACCATTGGCAAAAAAAAAAATGGAGAGAAACATTACCATAGTAAACACATGCACATTTCCGATAGTAGCATAAAAAACAACGACATAACTGGCCAAAAAATTAATAATTTTTTTAAAAAAAAAAAAACATTTGATACACAAATACATCCACATTTCAGATTGTCGCAGGGAGACAAAGCACATCACTGCTAAAATCAGTACCAGTAGATCTACATTATCAACATTCACAACAATAGCAGTGAATACACAATAAAGTTCCCAAACAAATGCATTTTAAACTCGGGGACCCACCCCATCATCGGCAATTTAATTTCATTAAATACCTGGGGAACCAATCCCCATCACAGAAAAAAAATTACATATATAATGTACCAGGCCACAAAAAATAAACATCAGCTCACACAACATTGGTGACATATGTATTTTACATTTTTGAATTTGGGGGTGGGTGGTTCATATTTACTGTCTGTTTTCCTGGCGCTCCATGGTACGGATCCTGGCTGCGAGTCCGGTGGCTGCGTCGGTGGCTGCGTCGGTGGCTCTCTGTGGCTCTCTGTGGCTCTCTGTGGCTGTGTCTGATGTCCCACCCAATGTTTTTTTTATATGTTTGCTGAGGGGTGGTACTTCCTTGTATATGTTTGCTGTGGGCTGGTATATCAATTAACAAACCGGATGCGGCTACCGGATGCGGCGGACGCCGCGATGCGGCGCATTGCGGCGTCCATAGACTTTCATTGTAAAAAAGAACCGCATGCGCCGCATCCGGCGCATGCGGCTTTTTCGCCGCAGACAAAAAACGTTACATGCAACGTTTTTTCCAGACACCGTACGGTGACCAGACACCGCATCCGGCACCAACCGGACGCGCCGCAGTGACATGCGGCGCTAATACAAGTCAATGGAAAAAAAAACCGCATGCGGCGCATACGGTTTTGTGATGCGGCGCTGCTAAAAAATGCCGGGGGCGCCGCAAGGGGAAAAACGGATGTGTGAAACCAGCCTTAGTCACGGCTATTGGTTGGAGACCCATAACATTGCAAGACGGACTGAGTTATACCAAGAGGATACGGTGAGGCTGCCTTTCTTGTTTATTTACCTTATAGATGTAGCCCTGTTTGACTACACAGAAGCTACATGCCAGCCGCTAGGAAGTGCGTGAGACTAACGTCAGGCATACGTGCTGTCAGCATATGGGCGACCGGACTGAGCAACTTCACTATTCAGCTGATGGCGATGCCCGCGTGCTGCCAACCGGGTTACGTCTGGACTGTGCAGCTTCAATATTCAGCTGGTGGCGATGCCCGCGTGCTGTCAGCTGGTGTGAGACCGGACTGAGTAAGCTCCTCTGTTCAACTGGCAGGTGATGCCCAGGTTACGCGCCCCACAGTCTGCTCAGGGTGTATAGCTACCCTATATTTGTAGCAAGACTGCCATATTGGCTACCTGCCTGCCATAAGCTGAACCTGCCTGAAGGACCTGAGCTAATAATCTGAGCATACTCTGGCAAGGTCCCGGAGAGCAAAGCTAGAGAGCACATGGAGCCCAGATTCTGGAACATCCACACATGAGCACTGCCTATTTGGTATGATCTGACCGCGCTGGGGACAAACAAGCTATTTAAGGGCTAAGCTCCACCCCAGCCATCTCATCAATCGTATCACCGATGACGTCATCTGTGACCAATCAGGCCATGCCAGGTCAGAGGATCAGCTGACACTAAGCACCAATCATGGCTCGCCATGCCACGGACATACTCAGTGCAGGCTTTTCCGGACTTAGGCTTGCAACAGCCTTTACTTGTTCAGTAACCTAGGTTTAAGGCTTCTGTGAACAAAGACCAGAGTATCTATTTGTGCCTCTCGGGTATTGGTTAGGCGTTGAGATTGACGGCGAAGATGAGCAGCATCTGCCTTGGCCGGGTCTGGATGGGAGACCACAGACTCCTTGGATCCAGGTTCAGATCCCTCTGTCGCCAGATGCTTAACGCCTTCTTCCTTCACAACAAACTTTGCACATTATCATTAGGTGCTTTAACACAAAACATAGGGTCAGATACTGGTAATTGTGGCTAAGTTACATATGTTGTTTCCTGAAACAACAGGAAGTTAGAGTGTTTAAATGGCCAGTGTGAAAATTTCTATTTTTTATTTTAACCCATTATTGACGTTAATGACCAAGTCAAATTTTTTCATATTAAAAACAGGTAACAAGAAGGTCTGTATAGAAGTCTTATAAAAAAAAGTCCAAGTTGCACATGACTTTGTGGGCCAAAATAAGGAAAAATTATCACTCTCAAAATGTGGTGATGCAAAAACTACTTTTTGTAATAAAAACGTCTTTTAGTGCGTGACAGCTGCCAAACAAAAAAACCCACTATAAATAGAAAATCAAACCCCCTTTATCACCCCTTACTTATATAAAAATAATAAAATAAAAAATGCATTTATTCCTATTAGGGTTAGGGTAAGGGCTAAAGTTAGGATTAGGTTTTGGGGCTAAAGTTAGGGTTAGGGTTGGGGCCAAAGTTAGGGATACGGTTGGGGTTAAAGTTAGGGTTGGGGCTAAAGTTAGGGTTAGAGTTGGGGCTAAAGTTAGGGTTTGCGTTGGGGCTAAAGTTAGGGTTAGGGTTTAGATTAGGGTTATGGATGGGATTAGAGTTAGGGTTGAGATTAGGGTTATGGTTAGGATTAAGGTTGAGATTAGGGTTATGGTTAGGGATGGGATTAGGGTTAGGGGTGTGTTGGGTGAGGGTTGGCATTAGAATTGGGAGTTCTTACTATTTAGGCACATCAGGGGCTCTCCAAACGCGACATGGCGTCTGATCTCAATTTCACCCAATTCTGCGCTGAAAAAGTCAAACGGTGCTCCTTCCCTTCTGAGCTCTGCCATGCGCCAAAGCAGTGGTTTACCTCCACAAATGTGGTATCAGCATACTCAGGACAAATTTCACAACAATATTTGTTGTCCAATTTCTCCTGTTACCCTTGGGAAAATAAAAAATTTGGGGCAAAAAATATCATTTTTGTGAAAAAAAATATGATTTTTTATTTTTACTGCTCTACATTATAAACTTCTGAGAAGCACTTGGGGGTTCAGAGAGCTCACCACACATCTAGATAAGTTTCTTAAGGGTATGCTTTCCAGTATGGTGTCACTTGTGGGGGTTTCCACTGTTTATGCATATCAGGGGCTTCCGATCTCAATTAGAGCCAATTTTGCTTTGAAAAGTCAAACGGCACTCATTCCCTTCCGAGCTCTGCCATGCGCTCAAACAGTGGTTTTCCTTCATATATGGGGCATCAATGTACTTAGGACAAATCATACAAAAACCTTTGGGTTCCAATTTCTACTGTTACCCTTTGTAAAATAAAACACTTTGGATCTGAAAAAAAATTTTTCTAAAAAAAGTTAAATGTTCATTTTTTTAAGCATTCCAAAAATTCCTGTGAAGCACCTGAAGGGTTAATACACTATGTTCCAAATTACTATGCAAATGATATTTTTCTCTGATTTTCCTAAGTGGTCGGGCAAATGACAGTCAGTCTAATAAAAGTCATCACCCGTTCGAGTATACATCGAATTTTATTGAAGAAACCTCCCAATGATAACAGTATAATCTCCAAAATGGAAAAAAACTCAAAATGACTGTTCCAAATTATTAGGCACAGTAGAATTTCTGAACATTTGATCTGTTTTAAAGAACTGAAAATGCTCATTTGTGGAATTTGCAGCAATAGGAGGTCACATTCACTGAATAAAAAAGCTACTTAACTCCAAAACATCTTAACAGGCCAAGTTACATGTTAACATAGGAACCCTTCTTTGATATCACCTTCACAATTCTTGCATCCATTGAACTTGAGAGTTTTTGAAGAGTTTCTGCTTGTATTTCTTTGCATGAAGTCAGAATAGCCTCCCAGAGCTGCGGTTTTGATGTGAAGTGCCTTCCACCCTCTCAGATCTTTTGCTTGATGATACTCCAAAGGTTCTCTATAGGGTTGAGGTCAGGGGAGTTTATCTCCTTCTATGCCCATAGCAGCCAATGACTGCCCATAGCAGCCAATGTTTCTGCTTGTTATACCATGGAAGAAAGTTGTCAGTCAGAAACTCTATATACTTTGCAGAGGTCATTTTCACACCTTCAGGAACCTTAAAGGGCCCTACCAACTGTTTCCCTATGATTCCGGCCCAAATCATGACTCCTCCACTTCCTTGCTAACGTAGCAGCCTTGTTGGGACATGGTGGCCATCCACCAACCATCCACTACTACATCCATCTGGACCATCCAGGGTTGCTCAACATTCATCAGTAAACAAGACTGTTTGAAAATTAGTCTTCATGTATGTCTGGGCCCACTGCAACCGTTTCTGCTTGTGACCACTGTTTAGGTGTGGCCGAATAGTAGGTTTATGCACCACAGCAAGCCTTAGAAGGATCCTACACCAGAGGTTCGAGGGACTCCAGAGGCACCAGCATCTTCAAATATCTGTTTGCTGGTTTGTAATTGCTTTGTAGCAGCTGCTCTCTTAATCCGATGAACTTGCCTGGCAGAAACCTTCCTCATTCTGTCTTTATCAGCACAAAAACGTCTGTGCTCAGAATCAGCCACAAATCTCTTAACAGTACAATGATCAAGCTTATGTTTTCGGGAAATATCTAATGTTTTCATCCCTTGACCAAGGCATTGCACTATTTGATGCTTTTCAGCAGCAGAGAGATCATTTTTTTTCCCATATTACTTGAAAACTCTGGCATGCTTAATAGTGTGGAACATCCAGTTTTCCTTTTATTGGGCTCACATGGCAAACAAATTATCACAGGTATCTGAGATTGATTTCAGTGATCCAAAGAACCCTGAGACACAATACCATCAATCGGTTTCATTTACAAAAAAAAATAAAAAACGCTATGACACTTAAAACCGATTTGCATAATAATTTGGAACATAGTGTAAACTTCTTGAATGTGGTTTTGAGCACCTTCAGGGGTGTAGTTTTTAAAATGGTGTCACTTTGTGGTATTATCTAACATATAGATCCCTCAAAGTGACTTCAAATGTGATGTGGTCCCTAAAAAAAATAGTGTTGTAAAAATGAGAAATCACTGGTCAATAGTGTTGAGCGATACTGCCCGATATCCTAAAATATCGGATCGGATACCGGAAACACAATGCAAGTCAATGGGACAGAAATATCAAAACTAAAAAAACGCCTTTCTTTCCTTGTAAACACTAAATATACACACATAGAACACATATATATATATATATATATTATATATATATATACATGTCATTGTGAAATATTATATATATATATATATACATATATTTATAGTTCATACACTTCTACATAGTAAAATAGCCTCTGATTCAATTGCCGGGTAATGCCAGCTTTTGTGAAAATACAGAAGCACCCGACATGAAATTACACATGGTTTACATAGAGTTAACCATGTCTTTTCATGTAGTTTGATATCTGGTTTTCACAAACAATTACATGAGTGTATGTGTGCAAAATTTACACATGTAGGGGTTAATTAAAGGTGTAAATTCGTTGTAAAAAAACCTGATTTTTTTTTGCTACAAATTTACACCTTTAATTAACCCCTACATGTGTCAAATTTTGCACACATACACTCATGTAATTGTTAGTGAAAACAATATATCAAACAACATGAAATGACATGGTTAACTCTATGTAAACCTTGTGTCATTTCATGTCGGCTTCTGTATTTTCTCAAAAGCCGGCAATTGAATTAGCGGCTATTATACTATGTAGAAGTGTATGAACTATAAATATAAATATATATATATGTGTCACAAATTCAATGACATGTATATATATATATGAGGTGTAAAATTGTTGAAAAAAAAATGCGTGGGCTCCCGCCCTATTTTCTTAACCAGACAGACAAAGCCAGCGAGTGGGGCCAGATAATAATAGCCCAGAGATGGACCATTATTTTTGGCCCCCCCTGGCTACTAACATCTGCCCCCAGACACCCCAGAAAAGGCAAATCTATAATTAGATTCGCCCTTTCTGGCACTTTGCCTGTCTATTCCCATTGCCCTGTAGCGGTGGCGAATGGGTTAATAAGGGGTTAAAGCCACCTTGCTATTGAAAGGTGACTTTAAGCCAGGTTAATAATTGAGAGCTGTCAATTAGACAACTATCAATTATTAATCCTATTGTATGAAATAAAAATAAAACACAAACACTTTAATTAAAAATCATTTTAATGAAATAAACACACATTTTTTGACAATATTTTATTTTACTGCCATTCCTTGCGAAGCCCTTGTTCACCTGTAATAAAAATAAAATAATAAAGCAACATTATTCTTACCTATCCGATATTCAGTCAGGTCCCCCGATGTAATCCTTCTGAAAGGGTTAATGTTTACTGCAGAGACCGCAGCTAATGCTGACAGTCTCACAGTAAACCCCCGACTGAATCATCTCCTCTCCTGGCTGACAGGAGAGGAAGTGGTTAGCATAATTGATTGCTTTCCACTTTCACTTCAGGTCAGCCAGGGACACCCACAGCATCAGTGATGTCAGAGGGAATCCCGGCTGACCTGAAGTGAACTGATTAACAAAAATAGGGGATCCCCTCGAAAAAAAAAATGGCGTGGGGTCCCCCCTATTTTTGTTAACCAGCCTGATAAAGCAGACTACTGAGGCCTGGTTTTTCAGGCTGTTAAGGAGGCAATATCCATGGACCTTGCAAGTCTGATAAAACCAGGCCACAGCAGTCTGCTTATCTTGGCTGGTTAACAAAAATAGGGGATCCCCTCGAAAAAAAATGGCGTGGGGTCCCCCCTATTTTTGTTAACCAGCCAGATGAAACAGACTGCTGAGGCCTGGTTTTTCAGGCTGGTAAGGATCCAATATCCATGGACCTTGCAAGCCTGATAATACCAGGCCACAGCAGTCTGCTTAGCTTGGCTAGTTAACAAAAATAGGGGATCCCCTCGATAAAAAAAATGGCATGGGGATCCCCCTATTTTTGTTAACCAGCCAAGTAAAATGCAGACTGCTGCAGCCTGGTATTAAAAGACTGTCAAGGCCCATGGATTTTGGCCCTCAACAGCCTAAAAATACCAGGCTGCAGCAGCCCCACAAATGGCGCATCCAAAGATGCGCCAATTGTGGCACTTTACCCGGCTCTTCCCACTTGCCCTTCAGCTGTGGCAAGCGGTGTAATAAAGGGGTTAATGTCACCTTTGATTGATCGGTGACAATAAGCCCGGTTAATAATGGAGAGTCGTCAATAAGACACCGATCCATTATTAATCATAGTTTGTAAATTTAAAAAAAAAAACACAGCAAGAAAAAAGTCTTTTAATGAAATAAAATACCACACAGTTTTCATTAATTTTATTACACTCTCATCCTGCGACGCCATCGATCTGTAAAAAAACAAAAATAACAAACCAACACAAATACTCCCTGTCCGACGCAGTCCAAAATCACGAGTGTCCTACGACGAGTCCAGCTCTGTTACATCTGGATGACAGGTTGAGCCTGACATCCACATAGATCAGAGCTGCTTACCAGAGCTCCGTCCCAGGCGGTGATGTCATCCGGACTAGTTTACGGCCAGCTGTCGCGAGAGTACAGCTGGCCGAGATTACCCAGTACCCGGCAGTCACTGCAGTTATCGCGAGATTCTGCACGTGATCGCCAGGGACATGGTAATGGCAGCCATCATGGAGGACGTGACCACCGGGGAAGGGGATCTTCTGCCAGGTAAGTGCGGACTCTGCTGAGTCCTGACACCTGACAGACCCGACCGACACTGACAGTGACAGTTTCGGGAAGTTCCTGTGTCACGTACTTCGTTCTGTGACACAGGAACTCCCCATAGACTTTCTCAGAAATCTCAGATTCCGGTATCCGATATGACAAAATATCGGAACTTAGAATCAGAATTCCGATACAGCAAATATCGGCCGATACCCGATATTTGCAGTATCGGAATGCTCAACACTACTGGTCAACTTTTAACCCTTATAGCTTCCTACCAAAAAAAAATTTGGTTCCAAAATTGTGTTGATGTAAAGTAAACATGTGGGAAATGTTACTTATTAAGTATTTTCTGTGAAATATATCTGTGATTTAAGGGCATGAAAATTAAAAGTTGGAAAATTGCGAGAGTTTCAAAATTTTCGCCAAATTTCCATTTTGCTCGCAAATATACGCAAGTAATGTCAAAGAAATTTTAACACTATCATGAAGTACAATATGTCACGAGAAAACAATGTCTGAATCACCGGAATCAATGTGTAATGGGTCTGGGAGGCGGAACCTCTGAGCTTTATTATACAAGGAGGCTTTCCTTGTAAAGGAGCGGGTGGCGCCCGGGGAGACGGACAGGAAATCACTGCAAGTGACGGGGACAGTCTCTGGACAGACAGGCGGGAGGTCACGGCAAGTGACCGGGGCAGTCTCTGGATAGACAGGCGGGTAGTCACGGCAAGTGACCGGGGCAGTCTCTGGATAAACGGGCAGGTAGTCACGGCAAGTGACCGGGGCAGTCTCTGGATAAACGGGCAGGTAGTCACGGCAAGTGACCGGGGCAGTCTCTGGATAGACAGGCGGGTAGTCACGGCAAGTGACCGGGGCAGTCTCTGGATAGACAGGCGGGTAGTCACGGCAAGTGACCGGGGCAGTCTCTGAATGGACAGGCGAGTAGTCACGGCAAGTGACCGGGGCAGTCTCTGAATGGACAGGTATATACGACCTGAGATGGTGGAGCCTCCCGGTAGGCTAGCAGGCAGATGACAGATGAGCGCCCCCAAGTGAGCAGGCGAGAGTCTCTGGAATAGCCGATGGACACCGCATGTGACAGCCGAACCTCCAGGTAGGCTTGCAGGCAGATGGCAGATGAGCGCCCCCAAGTGAGCAGGCGAGAGTCTCTGGAATTGCCGATGGTCACCGCATGTGACGGCCGAACCTCCAGGTAGGTTTGCAGGCAGATGGCAGATGAGCGCCCCCAAGTGAGCAGGCGAGATTCTCTGGAATAGCCGATGGTCACCGCATGTGACGGCCGAACCTCCAGGCAGGCTTGCGGACAGGTAGCAGACAGCAAACTGGCAGGAAACAGGCAGGTAACTGGTAACGGACCCTGAGGGCTAAAGCAGAGTAGTGAACAGTACAATAACAACATTGCTCGGGCACCTCCATTAAGGAGGAAGTACTTTATATAGGGTGGAGTCCTCCGGCATTGGCCGGGGACCTTTTTGAAAGATGCGCGCGGCCCCTTTAAGAGCAGGGGAGCGCGCGGGCGCGCGCCCTAAGTCCAGTAGCAGGGAAGGAGCGCGCGGCCCCAGCAGGGCAGAAGGAGGACGCTGAGCGCGGGTAAGGGGGGCGACGTCCCTGCCTGGCAGAGGACGCTGTCGCAGGGGAACAGCGTCCCTGCCTGGCAGAGGGCAGGGACGCCGGCGCTACAGTACCCCCCCCTTTAGGCCCACCCTCCATTAAGGAGGAAGTACTTTATATAGGGTGGAGTCCTCCGGCATTGGCCGGGGACCTTTTTGAAAGATGCGCGCGGCCCCTTTAAGAGCAGGGGAGCGCGCGGGCGCGCGCCCTAAGTCCAGTAGCAGGGAAGGAGCGCGCGGCCCCAGCAGGGCAGAAGGAGGACGCTGAGCGCGGGTAAGGGGGGCGACGTCCCTGCCTGGCAGAGGACGCTGTCGCAGGGGAACAGCGTCCCTGCCTGGCAGAGGGCAGGGACGCCGGCGCTACACAATGAAAGTGTTCCAGAGTTATTACTTCATAAAGGGACAGTGATCATAATTGTAAAACTAGGCCTGGTCATTAACATGCAAACCACCTTTGGGGGTAAAGGGGTTAAGAAACCTTGGATTTCCTGGGATCATTTGTCCAAAGAGGCGCTGGATAAAATGATTTTGTGCACTTAAATAGGAGAGTTATGTCGCACAAAATACTTCATAAATAACATTTTCCAAATGCCTACTTTACATCAGCATGATTTGGAAAACATATTTTTTGTTAGGAAGATCGAAGGGTTAAAAGTTGACCAGCAATTTCTCATTCCCAAAATTTACAAAACCATTTTTTTAGGGACGACATCACATTTGAAATGACTTTGAGGGGCCTATATGGCATAAGTACCCAAAAATGACACCACTATAAAAACTGCACACCTCAAGGTGTTCCAAACCACATTCAAGAAGTTTATTAACCCTTCAGTTGCTTCACAAGAATCGAAGCAATATGGAAGGAAAATATTAACATTTAACTTTTTTCACAAAAAAATTACTTTAGGCCCAAACTTTTTCATTGTCACAGGAGTAACAATAGAAAATAGACCACAAAATTTGTTCTGCAATTTCTCCTGAGTACATTGATACCCCATTTGTTGGGGGAAATTCATTGTTTGGTTGCACAGCAGAGCTTAGAGGGGAAGGAGCACCGTTTGACTTTTTGAACGCAAAATTGGCTGGAATTGAAAGTGGACGCCATGTTACATTTGCAATGCCCTGATGTGCCTAAACTGTGGAAACCCCCACTATTGATTCCATGTTGGAAACCTCACCTATCAAGTATTTTATCAAGGGATATATGGAGTATTTTAAATCCACAGGTATGACACATAATTTGATTACATTAAGTTGTCATATTGAATGTTTTCATTAGTGTTGAGCGCATGTGCAGTTTCCATCGGGTGTTCGGCTATGCTCCAAATATCGTGAGTGCTTGAGTGACAAGCTTGAGTCCCCATCCCACATGTTTTGCAACTGTTAAACACCCCAAAAAAACATGCTGGGATCCACATTGCCCAGTGCATACTCGAGCACCTGATTCAAACTCGAATAGCGAGCACTTGCTCTCAACACTAGCCATCATATTGTCATAATTTTTTCTTTTATTTTTGAAAAAAAAATTCTAACTCCAACCCTAACACAACCCTAACTTCAACCCTAACAAAACCCTAACCCCAACCCTAACCCTAACCCCATTTTCAACCCAAACCCCAACCCTAGCTGCAAATAATGGAAAACATTACAATTTTTTTATTTTATAATTTTTATCTAACTAAGGGATTGACAAAAGGGAATTTTATTTACTTTTTTTTTATTTTGATCACTGTGATAGGGTCTATCACAGTGATCAAAAGGAACCAATAGGAAAAGTTCCTTATTGTTGCCGAGTACCAGCCAAGGGATCTAATTTTTTTTCCAGGAAGATGATGCGGAGGGCCGGGGGACAGATCAGAAGACCCGTGTTGAGTTCAGGGAACCCCAATTCTCTCTTCTCTGATTTGTTAGATCAAATCAGAGGGGAGAGAAATTAGTTTTAAATCTGACTCCTTTTTTGTGATTGCCAATTTTCGGTGAATAATGGCAATCACGTGACATGGGACCATAAAAGTTTTCCGACACTGGGGGGCACTACATCTTATTTCTCAGAACCATTAAAAAGTGGCGCTGAGGAATGAATACCCTTAATTGCCACTGTTAAAAGGCGTATCGGTGGTCATTAAGTGGATACATGCAGATTGTGATATGGTTAACAATATTGTCAAAAATATTTATAATGAAAAAAACCAAAATAGCAAACCATAGGATACTGACTTATAATATAACTGAGAATTACTGGAGAACAAAGAAGTCAAAAAAAGTATCTCAAAAAATATATCAAATTTATTTGTATACAAAAACTACAGATATCAATAAAATTACAGCATTGTGCATATATATTGAATAGTTGTATATATAACTCAGGATGAGATGATACACCCAATAAAAAGGACCCTGTGGATGCCTGCTCAATGCAATATCATATGTACAGAGCGCAATGTATTAGCGTCATAGAAACATAATTAGATCCACAGAGGGCTTCTATCATTATATGAACTAGCTGTATTGTATTGCTCATAGCGCTGTTGTAACAATAGACAAGAAAATGTGCATTTAAATAAACAGATCATGGTAAAATTTACCCATTTTAGTAGCAGGTTGTGATATCCACAGGTGTCCAGGAACCCTGACGCGCGTTTCGTGAGCCTGATGCTCACTTCCTCAAAGGGGGGCGTGGTTCCTTTGAGGAAGTGAGCGTCAGGCTCACGAAACGCGCGTCAGGGTTCCTGGACACCTGTGGATATCACAACCTGCTACTAAAATGGGTAAATTTTACCATGATCTGTTTATTTAAATGCACATTTTCTTGTCTATTGTTACAACAGCGCTATGAGCAATACAATACAGCTAGTTCATATAATGATAGAAGCCCTCTGTGGATCTAATTATGTTTCTATGACGCTAATACATTGCGCTCTGTACATATGATATTGCATTGAGCAGGCACCCACAGGGTCCTTATTATTGGGTGTATCATCTCATCCTGAGTTATATATACAACTATTCAATATATATGCACAATGCTGTAATTTTATTGATATTTGTATACAAATAAATTTGATATATTTTTTGAGATACTTTTTTTGACTTCTTTGTTCTCCAGTAATTCATTGTCAAAAATATACATTTTACATGAAACCTAAGTTTTATAATAATAATTCATTTACTCTTGATAGTGTTCATTTCAAATTAAAGTGAATATGACCCTCGACAACTATTGAAAATTTTACCCTTTTGCAACTACAGTTTTGTTCAACAGCAAACAGGTTAAGAATAGGTTATACATTATTTAGCTATATTGATCACGATTTACAGTTAGGTCAAATAATAGGCCATAGTACGTAAATAGTAAATGAGATACAGGCAACTACCAGGAACTAGTTTTCTCTTGAGGATTTTAGTGACATTATCTACCTTAGGAAAATAAGATAAGTAACTGGTATATTTAGATGGAAACTTCTCTATATACATCCCTGTTACTGGATTTCTCATTGAAGCCTTTTAATGGGGCTCCAGTGTGTCATAAGTCACTTTTACTATGACATTAGGGAAAGTATTCCCTTAGAATATGGCTATAATCCATGAACATAATCTCATACTCACACCAGGGAAAATACACACATATATATATATATATATTGGTTTTTTTGCTTTGCTGCAATAAACATACATAAAATTCTGGCAACCATGTAATCTCCTAGTAACTAGTAATCTCCCAACACAGCAGTTGGGACTAACTGGAGCAAGTACAGTGCTGACATTTGTTGCTTGTCAGGGCTATTTTCCCCTGTAATTATGGCTAGTATGGCATATTTAATTCTAGAGGAAATACGCAAGATAAAAAAAAATAAAATATGTCCTTTTTCCCTTTTAATGGACATGTTATAAATAGTAAAGTAATTAAAAAATATGGCAAATATCTATATGCACTATGTTCCAAATTATTATGCAAATCGGTTTAAAGTGTCATAGCGTTTTTTTTTTTGTAAATTAAACCCATTGATGGTATTGTGTCTGAGGGTTCTTTGGATAACTGAAATCAATCTCAGATACCTGTGATAATTAGTTTGGCATGTGAGCCCAATAAAAGGAAAACTGGATGTTCCACACTATTAAGCAGGCCAGAGTTTTCAAGTAATATGGGAAAGAAAAATAATCTCTCTGCTGCTGAAAAGCATCAAATAGTGCAATGCCTTGATCAAGGGATGAAAACATTAGATATTTCCCAAAAACATAAGCTTGATCATCGTACAGTTAAGAGATTTGTGGCTGATTCTGAGCACAGACTATTTGTGCTGATAAAGACAGAATGAGGAAGGTTTCTGCCAGACAAGTTCATCAGATTAAGAGAGCAGCTGCTAAAAAGCCTTTACAAACCACCAAACAGATATTTGAAGATGCTGGTGCCTTTGGAGTCCCTCGAACCTCAAGGTGTAGGATCCTTCTAAGGCTTGCTGTGGTGCATAAACCTACTATTCGGCCACACCTAAACAGTGCTCACAAGCAGAAACGGTTGCAGTGGGCCCAGACATACATGAAGACTAATTTTCAAACAGTCTTGTTTACTGATGAATGTTGAGCAACCCTGGATGGTCCAGATGGATGGAGTAGTGGATGGTTGGTGGATGGCCACCATGTCCCAACAAGGCTGCTACGTTAGCAAGGAGGTGGAGGAGTCATGATTTGGGCCGGAATCATGGGGAAACAGCTGATAGGGCCCTTTAAGGTTCCTGAAGGTGTGAAAATGACCTCTGCAAAGTATATAGAGTTTCTGACTGACAACTTTCTTCCATGGTATAAAAAGCAGAAACGTGTCTTCAGGAGCAAAATCATCTTCATTCATGACAATGCACCATCTCATGCTGCAAAAAATACCTTGGAGTCATTGGCTGCTCAGGGCATAGAAGGAGATAGACTCCATGACCTCAACCCTATAGAGAACCTTTGGAGTATCTTCAAGCAAAAGATCTGAGAGGGTGGGAGGCAGTTCATATCAAAACAGCAGCTCTGGGAGGCTATTCTGACTTCATGCAAAGAAATACAAGCAGAAACTCTCCAAAAACTCACAAGTTCAATGGATGCAAGAATTGTGACGGTGATATCAAAGGAGGGTTCCTATGTTAACATGTAACTTGGCCTGTTAGGATGTTTTGGAGTTAAGTAGCTTTTTTGTTCAGTGAATGTGACCTCCTAATGCTGCAAATTCCACAAATGAGCATTTTCAGTTCTTTAAAACAAATCAAATGTTCAGAAATTCTGACTGTGCCTAATAATTTGGAACAGTGCATTTTGAGGTTTTTTTCCATTTTGGAGATTATACTGTTATCATTGGGAGGTTTCTTCAATAAAATTCGATGTATACTCTAACGGGTGATGACTTTTATTAGACTGACTGTCATTTGCACCAACCACTTAGGAAAATCAGAGAAAAAAATCATTTGCATAATAATTTGGAACATAGTGTATATAAAGCTGAGTGTATGTATGTGGGTGTGTGTGTATGTATCAAGCCACGCCCAGTCTACATAGCCCCACCCACTCCGCATAGCCACACCTCACTAACTCCAAACGCAAAGCCCAGTCCACACGGCCCACGTTGTTATCCCGCATGGGCGGAAACACCTTCACCTCAAAAGCCACCATGCAAAACTCACCAGCTGCAATGTCCCAGCCGCTGCGAGCTACAATCAGGGCCGCCACCTTCAGAGTGTCAGTGCGCAGCAGGTACAGGCCACATCTAGCTCTGTCATGTCTAGAATGGAGTTGCTCCTGTGAGGCATGATGTGAAAGGAAAGGGAGGAGCCTCCTGGATTACACCGCTGTGCTCATAACAGGAAGTTGCTGTGCACTTGTGAGGGGAAGGGGTTGAGTGAGGGGAAAATGAGAGGAGTGAGGGAAAATGAGACGAGTAAGGGGAAACTAGTGGAGTGACAGGAAAATGAGAGGTTTGAGGTGAAAATGAAGAAGTGTGAGTGGAAAATGAGAGGTGTGAGGGCAAAATAGTGGAGTGACCACAAAATGAGAGGTGTGAGGGAAAAATGAGAGATGAGGGGGAAATATAATTTGTTATAACTAACCACAGTTAGTTTCTATGCCCAGACAACGCCGAGTTCTTCAGCTAGTACAGTATAATTATAAAATGAGAATAGTGATACTTTTTGGCACTTCTATAACATCTACATGATCATTATTTTGAAAGTAACTGATCTATGTACACTGTTTTGTGAATGGGACTATTTTATGGACATTATTATGTGGATGGTTTACTTTTTCCTTGAACTTTGAATTGAAAAATCTAAAGGGTGTAACATGAAAAATCTTGCAGTTGAAAAAATGTTGCATTTTGTGCCCGAATCTTCCATGAATGGCTGTTTAGTAGAGATGAGCGGTGTTCGAAGCGAACTGTTCGTCAATCTCAAGTTCGAGCTGTTTTGGGCGACGAACCCGAACAATTTTGAAAAAATCCGGCTGTTCGAGGTTATGTTCGATAACTGTTCGTGCACCTAAATCGTCACTGGATTTTTTCACAGTAATGCTGAGAATCACTGTTAATACATAGTTTGAGTGTACAGCGGGGTGGGGGGAGGGGCATGGGATAGATCTCTGCATAGATAATGAAGATCTCCATTTTTTTTTTCTCTTTCCCGCATTTCTAGTGGACGGTGCAGTCTGTCAGCCTATCAGCAGCGCACACATGGAGCGAAGTGCTTTTTTTCACACAAGCAAGGGCATGTGTCATTGGCTGTGTATGTCACATGTCCTTGCCCTATAAGACCCAGCCATTTCCCCCTTCCACCCATTTTCTCATTGCTGCAGCTCAGTGTTAGACGGCACTGCTGCTGTGAGCGCTATATTGTGTGTGCAACTGCGAATTGCAAGCAAAATAGCTGTGAAATACACAGGAAGGTTTAGGGAGTAGGGACTAGTTCGTACTTGCAGCCCTTTTGAGGACTAGGTTACATCAGTTCCTAGCAGTTTTAGCAGGCAGGTCTGTGCTCTTAAATAGACAGATAGGTTAACTTGGGAGTAGTGACTATTTGTAATTGCAGCCCTTTTGAGGGCTAGGTTACATCAGTTCCTATTACTTTTTGCCAGCTCCACCAGCGTTCAAATAACTCCTAATTTTTAGCTGCATCTTGCCTCTAAAATAATTGTGGGCATAGTAGCAGTGTGTGCTACTCATTGTATTAGGCCATCTCTACAAAGTCCACCAGCGTTGAAATAACTCCCAATTTTTAGCTGCATCTTGCCTCTAAAATAATTGTGGGCATAGTAGCAGTGTGTGCTACTCATTGTATTAGGCCATCTCTACAAAGCTCCACCAGCGTTGAAATAACTCCTAATTTTTTAGCTGCATCTTGCCTCTAAAATAATTGTGGGCATAGTAGCAGTCTGTGGTACTCATTGTATTAGGCCATCTATACAAAGCTCCACCAGCATTCAAATAACTCCTAATTTTTTGCTGCATTGTGCCTGTAATATCATTGTGGGCATAGTAGCAGTCTGTGGTACTCATTGTATTAGGCCATCTATACAAAGCTCCACCAGCGTTCAAATAACTCCTAATTTTTTGCTGCATGGTGCCTGTAATATAATTGTGGGCAGAGTAGCAGTCTGTGGTACTCATTGTATTAGGCCATCTATACAAAGCTCCACCAGCGTTCAAATAACTCCAAAATTTTTGCTGCATTGTGCCTGTAATATAATTGTGGCCATAGTATCAGTGTGTGCTACTCATTGTATTAGGCAATCTCTACAAAGCTCCACCAGCGTTGAAATAACTAACATTTTTTAGCTGCATCTTGCCTTTAAAATAATTATGGGCATAGTAGCAGTGTGTGCTACTCATTGCATTAGGCCATCTCTACAAAGCTCCACCAGCGTTCAAATAACTCCTAATTTTTTGCTGCATCGTGCCTGTAATATAATTGTGGGCATAGTAGCAGTCTATGGTACTCATTGTATTAGGCCATCTATACAAAGCTCCTCCAGCGTTCAAATAACTCCTAATTTTTTGCTGCATCGTGCCTGTAATATAATTGTGGGCATAGTAGCAGTGTGTGCTACTCATTGTATTAGGCCATCTCTACAAAGCTCCACCACCTGTGTATGTAATAAAATTGTTTTACTGCTTCTAACCCAGCCAATCCTTTTGGGCAAGTACCACAAATTGGCCACTCAGCTCTGCTCGGTTTCCATCCATCGTGTTTTGTGCAAACAGCTCCAGAGTTGTCAATTTGGTAACCACCAAAATGAATGGCAAAAGGCCTGCTGCTGGTGGAAAGGGGACTAGGCGTGTTGGGAAGGGAAAAAAAGGTTGTGTCCGTGGGGTAGGTGTTAAAGCAACAGTAACATCTGCAGAAAAAAGACCATCTTCCAGCCAAACTAAGATGTCTACTACTTTTAGTGGACAATGTGGTATGATCCCTTTCTTACGGGTACGCCCATCGCTACAAATTCCAGATGAGGCACAAAAACAGCAGGTGCTTCAACAGATATCAAGTGCTCCTTTAAGTCGGCTCTCCTCCACCTCAACTTCAACATCACAAAAAATCCAGTCCTCAGAGGTTTCACCCCAATCGCACTTGCTTCCTCATAGCTCCCAAGAAGTCTCCAGCTGCCCATCTGAGTATGGGGTAGAACAGATGGTTGAGTCTGCAGAGCTGTTTACTCATACTATAGCCTGGGAATCAGAGGTCGGCTCCAGAGCTTCTGTGAATCCAGACGAGGAAATGATGTGCACTGATGCCCAGAATGTTTATGACTGAGTCGGATCCAGGACCAGATGAAGAAGGTTCGGAGCATAATGTAGACCCTCGTTCCCAAACTGTAACTCCTGTTGGTGGAGACAATGAGGAAGACGATGATGAGACTCAAATACCTGATGTGAGCGACAACTTGAGTTTTGTGTCAAGGCAGTAAGAGGTTGGCTCTGAGGACGACGGGGGTGAGAACACACAGGTGATGATGATGAGGTTGTAGATCCCACTTACTGTCAACCCACAATCAGACAGTCGATGAGGTCAGCAGAGGAGGTGGAGGAGGATTCGAGTGACGATGAGGTCAGGGTGCGCCTTCCTGGACAGAGATGTAGTACTGGAAGCACGTCACCAACTGCATCCTCAACCACAACTCTGCCTCTGACCACAAGTCAAGGTGGCTCTTCAGGTCGCATGGGTTCAAAGCCTTGCATAGCCTGGGCTTTTTTAACATTGATAAGGATGACCCAACTCGTGTTATCTGTAACATTTGTGACCAAAAACTAAGTAGAGGCCAAAAAATCCATAGTTTGAGTACTTCATGCATGAACCGTCACATGGATATGAAGCGTAAGTTGCAGTGGCAAGCTCACTGTGCTACAATGCGGTCTAGCGGGCCGGCACAACCACCGTCTGCCCCATCTGCGACCGCGGCCTCTTCATCCTCTGTGACTGGGGGGACAGCAGTCAGACCTGTTTTGAGACTCAGACCTGGCACCTCTTTACCCGCAACAGCCAGACTGATTGGCAAGTCATCATCAGTTCATTTGGAAGTGGAAACACCAGCTGGTGTTGAGCGCTCTCTGACATCGAGAGCACCACCTTTGTATCATAGCAACCTAAGTTTTGCGCCTGCATCTTCCTCACAGACCGTCAGTTGTCCGGGGACACCCTACTCAACCCGGTCTACACACAACAGCCAGCCCTCGGTCCCTCAGATGTGGACAAGTAAAATACCATTTCCTCCTAGCCATGAGAAAGCTAAGAGGTTGAATTTCACCATCTGCAAGCTCTTGGCTACAGAAATGCTGCCTTTCCGCCTTGTGGACACAGAGGATTTTCGAGACCTTATGTCCGTCGCAGTGCCCCAGTACCAGATGCCCATGCGGCACTACTTCACAAAGAAAGGTGTGCCTGCAATCCACCAGCATGTCGCACACAACATCATCGCTTCTTTGAAAAACTCAGTGTGCAACAGGGTGCATTTCACCACAGATACTTGGACGAGTAGGCATTGTGGTGTAGTGCCCCTGATGCAGCTAGGGGGCACTGTGTAGGCTCCTCGGGATATGCATGGAGGCATGTGATGGATGGACGTTATGTATCGCAGAGGTGGGTGGCCCTGTGATGGAAGCCTGGATATGTTTTGGTTCAGCAGATCTATTGCTGAGAGTTGTACTATATATTGGGAGGCTTCCAGGTGACTAGGAGAGCTGGGTGGGTCCAGTCACCTACAAACCCACCCAAGGGGTATGTGTCTGAATACCTAAGATAAAACCTGTATATGGTTGTGTGTATCTGAAGGACCTGTGATGAGGTCATGATCAGGTGACCTAACCATGTGATCCTGACCTCACCTGTGGGCAGGGTTATGCCTATGTAATGGAGTGTGCTTGGCACCTGTGAGAGAGTGTTGTGGGAGTCTGCCAGTGTGGATAGACTTCCATGTGTCCCGGGGGACATTACAGAGAGGTCTCTGTGTCTGAGGAGTGAGGCTCCAGGCAGGAGCTGAAGTACTGAAGATTTGCATTGCCTGTGACTGTGAGGTTTATGATGTAATAAACCTGATGATTTTTGGATAAGAAAAGTGTCTCCTGATTACCTCTGAAGCAGCCGAGTGAGTTGAAACCTTACAATTGGTGGATGGAATGCTGGCAGCGACCCAAGGAGCACCTGTTGCAGGACTGGGAATCAGGAACCAGAGGAGGAATGGACGGTCTGTGAAAACCGTGAGTGTGACCAGTGGTCACGAATAAACTGTGTTTATGTTTATGGGGTGCCTCTGAAGATATGAGGTATCTGAAGAAACTGTTAAGCAGTGGTGACAGACAGGAGTCTGTGTTATGTTGACCGGGGTCATTGAAAATGGAGAAAAAAAGCATGCTGAGAGGATACCTCAGAGGAGGTGTCCGGAAACCTGCGTGGCCAACAGGTAACAGACGGGAGTCTGTGGTGTACTGACGGGTCAGTGAGAGATTGTTTTTGTCGTTGTGGGATGCCTCTATGAAAAGGAGGTGTCCGGAAACCTGAGTGATCAACAGGTAAAAGACAGGAGTCTGTGGTGTACTGACGGGTCAGTGAGAAACTGTTTTTTCCTTTGTGGGATGCCTCTATGAGAGAGGAGGTGTCCGGAAAATCTCTCTGGCCGAGAGTGTAACAGACGGGAGTCTGTGTTGTACTGACGGGTCAGTGAAAGACTGTTTTTTTTTCCTCTGTGGGATGCCTCTGAGAGGAGGTGTCCGGAAATCTCTGTGGCCGAGAGTGTGACAGACAGGAGTCTGTGTTGTGCTGACGGGTCAGTGAGAAACTGTTTTTTTTCTGGAACACGTGTGAGGTGTTTGCTGTGGCTCGGAGGAGTCATGAAGGTGACAAGCGGCTGGCTGTGACTCACGAAGGTGACAAGCGGCAAGACAGCGCAGCGTGCAGAGACTTGTGGTAGCAGGAGCTACAGTGACTGTTGCAGCAAGAAGTTCTGCAGCAGCCGGAGCTGCAGTAACAGCCACAGCAGCTTAGGAGTAGCATCTGGAGGTGCTGGTTGTTGGTGGCTGCAACGGAAGCGGTGGCAGTACCAGCAGGAGCTGGTGTGGAAAAAAAGGACAGTGTGAACCGAGGCGCACAAACTCTTAAAGGGCCAGTACACGCCCTAAGTGAAAGTCACTGTCTAAGGGTACTGTGTGGACTGGGGCCTGTAAGAGCCGTGATGTGTACCCCAGTGTTGGGTGGTGTCCCTAGAGGGGGAGGAGTCCCAAAAGGGGGGCGGCAACCCAAAACTGGGATGGTGGCCCAAAAGGGGGCGGAATCTCAAAAGGGGGTGGTAACCCAAATTGGGATGGTGGCCCGGAAGGGGGCGGAGTCCCAAAAGGGGGCGGCAAATCAAAAGGGGGTGGTGTCCCAAAAAGGGGTGGCACCGGTTTCCTCAGTGGACATATCTGAGGAACAGCGGTGTGGGTGTTATACGTATTCCGCATGTGGCATAGACTTCCCGTTTGATAACAGTCCACAGGTGTGTACTGTAATGTTACATAGGGAAGGAGTCTCTGGACAGTTGGACTCAAAGAGTCAGGTGACTCTGAAAGGAACTCCGCTAGTTCTCTGTCTGACCGAGAAAAAGGTCCAGGTGTGCTGCATCCACGGGCTCACTGTGGACTATTGGTAGACAGGGTGATGCTTGAGATGTCCACAAGTGTCGAGGATCAAGATGGCGGTATACCACCGAACGTATTGTACCCCTATGAGAGGAAACGGGACTTTGTATTTTTTGAAAATGCATGGGAGGTTGATGAAGTGTGGGGTTGCTCAGAGGAGAGACGGAATGACCCTAAGGGAGCCCCATCACAGCAGGTGGCTGTAGTGGTTCCTTGTCGTGTGAAGTGTGAAAAGGAAGTAACCCTAATAGCGATAGTCCCGAGCCCCAGGTGACCAAAGAAAGTGTGGGTCAGACCAACTCAGGGACTTGGAGGTGACGAGACGTGTGACCGTGGGAAACGGTTTAGCTCCAGCACAGGGGTCTGACACCTGTCTAGGTGGGGACGTGCTGTTCCAGGATGACAGGGGGAGTGGGAGTGACTCTTGTGCAGACTGTGACTCGACCGCAAGGGAAAGCGAGTGCAGTAAGGTGGAGCCAAGTAAAAATGGCTGATCTTCCTCTCGCCGCAGGGGCCGCGGAAAGGCGAGACAGGCTACATCCTCTAAGAAGAGAAATGATGAGGAAGAGTCAGGGTCAGGTACCGGTCAGGTGACTGTCCTTGATAAGGAGGCAGAGTTGGAGCTCTCTGAGTTACTGGGAGTCGTGAGACAGTTTAAACTGCGGATGCAGGAACGGGTGGAACTCTGGAGACGCAGAGTGTGCGTGGGCAAGAGTACTCAGCCGAAAATTTAATTGAAGAGGTAATGGTGCGACATGTGCTGGCTAAAAGAGAGCAGGACCATGAGATGGAGCTGCTTAAAGAGTCAGTGAAAAAGACAGTCGAGCGAGAAAGGGTCCTAAGACAAGTGATTGAGCATAAAGTGGAGGAGCTGGAGAAGGAAGTCTCTAAGCTCAGAGAGGCCCAAGAGAAGCATCAGCAGGAGCTTCTCCGGAGGGAGGATGAGTGTCGCGGCTTGGCAGAAGAGCGAGATAGAGTTCTCAGAGAGCTCAAGATAAAGGAGGAGACTAGTGCTCAGCTCCAGAAATCCACGGGAGAAGAAATCCAGCAGAAGTGCCATGCAGATGGATACACAAGGGAGAGCAATGTCTTGGAAAACTGTACTAACGCTCAGGATGAGGAGGTCCAACAGTCTGTCCAAGAAGGTGACGGGTCGGTTTTCAAGTGTGTAATAGAGATACCCGAAGACAGGCGAGAAGTGTGTGCCATTGAGGAGGTGCATGAGGCCTTTAGAAAGGCAGTAGAAGCATGCGGTGTGAACTGGGTGCCAGAGATGAAACAGTTAGTCATACTGTCGACTAAGGAAGTCACACTGAAGCGAGTGGCTATCCTGAGGGATATGCACCTACATTGTCTCCGCACGAAACAGGTGATCCTGTTGAGAAATAAAGAAGCTGCTCGACGTCTGGAGCAAGCAAGAAAGACGCAAAATCAGCTTGGCTTGGTGGAAGACATCATTCAAGTGCCCAGAGGTCTGGTGAAGAAAGTCATCAGAAGACTTGGGAAAGTGATGCAGGAGATGGTGAATAAGTCCGGTGTGACGAGAGTCAGGATTCCGGCTGATGACGAAGTCCAGGTCAGGGGTGAAGATGGGATGGTCCCATTCCTCGTTGTCGGATCCAGGGAGAGCCTTGGGAATATCCGGATGCTCCTGGAGTATCGTGTGTCATACTTGAGAGAAGTAGAGCAGCTACGACTGGAGAGGGAGCAGGTCAACAGAGAGCTGCAGGAAATGGAAAGAAGATGGCCGCCACCTTCAATCCGTAGTGTTGAGAGGCGAAGAGCGCCTGATGGAAGAGGTAGAAATAGTGATGCCTCAGTTAGCTCAGTGATGAGTGACCTAAGCAAGAGAACCTGTAGTGGACGAAATAAAAAGGACTCAGACCAGACAGGACGTATGGGTACAAGGGAATGGCGACGCCGTACTGACCGCTGGGAAGGCGGGTGGTCTGACAGAGGGCCCAACTTAGCCAGACGGTTTGACTGGCAGAGACGACCGAGAAGGATCTCTGGTCGGGTAACAAGTGTTCAACCCCACAAGTTTGAACAGCCAGCCCTCGGTCCCTCAGATGTGGACAAGTAAAATACCATTTCCTCCTAGCCATGAGAAAGCTAAGAGGTTGAATTTCACCATCTGCAAGCTCTTGGCTACAGAAATGCTGCCTTTCCGCCTTGTGGACACAGAGGATTTTCGAGACCTTATGTCCGTCGCAGTGCCCCAGTACCAGATGCCCATGCGGCACTACTTCACAAAGAAAGGTGTGCCTGCAATCCACCAGCATGTCGCACACAACATCATCGCTTCTTTGAAAAACTCAGTGTGCAACAGGGTGCATTTCACCACAGATACTTGGACGAGTAGGCATTGTGGTGTAGTGACCCCTGATGCAGCTAGGGGGCACTGTGTAGGCTCCTCGGGATATGCATGGAGGCATGTGATGGATGGACGTTATGTATCGCAGAGGTGGGTGGCCCTGTGATGGAAGCCTGGATAGGTTTTGGTTCAGCAGATCTATTGCTGAGAGTTGTACTATATATTGGGAGGCTTCCAGGTGACTAGGAGAGCTGGGTGGGTCCAGTCACCTACAAACCCACCCAAGGGGTATGTGTCTGAATACCTAAGATAAAACCTGTATATGGTTGTGTGTATCTGAAGGACCTGTGATGAGGTCATGATCAGGTGACCTAACCATGTGATCCTGACCTCACCTGTGGGCGGGGTTATGCCTATGTAATGGAGTGTGCTTGGCACCTGTGAGAGAGTGTTGTGGGAGTCTGCCAGTGTGGACAGACTTCCATGTGTCCCGGCGGGACATTACAGAGAGGTCTCTGTGTCTGATGAGTGAGGCTCCAGGCAGGAGCTGAAGTACTGAAGATTTGCATTGCCTGTGACTGTGAGGTTTATGATGTAATAAACCTGATGATTTTTGGATAAGAAAAGTGTCTCCTGATTACCTCTGAAGCAGCCGAGTGAGTTGAAACCTTACAGCATGGACAGGGGCGTTACATGTTGCTGACTGGGCACTGGGTAACTATGGAGACAGCAGGACAAGGGGCTGCTGTCCAGGTCTTGCGTTCCCCACGAGTTGTGCGTCAATCCTCTTTATCTCGAAGTTCCTCCACTGCTTCTGCCTCCTCAACCTCCTCTCGGTCCTCCACCTGCACCCAAAGCCTGTCTGGTCATGCCACAGACTTTCTAACTGCGCAGAAGGGATCCTGCAGCACACCTCCTTGCTATGCTGGCAGAAGGGCTCAAAGTAATCAGGCGGTTTTTACACTGAAATGTCTGGGAAATGTGAGTCACACAGCTGAGGAGTTGTGGTCAGCTCTGGAGAACCAGTTTCATGAATGGTTGTCTCCACTGGACCTGCAACCAGGGAAGGCCGTGTGCGACAATGCCGCAAACCTGGGTGCGGCCCTTCACCGGGGTAATGTCACACATGTGCCTTGTATGGCTCACGTGTTGAACCTGGTTGTCCAGCAATTTTTAGCCCACTATCCTGGACTACATGGCGTTCTGCAGAGGGCACGGTCGCTGTGTGCTCACTTCCGCCGTTCGCATCCCGCAGCTCAGCGATTTACAACTCTACAGAAGTCATTGGACCTGTCACTTCACGGCTAAAATGCGATGTGCCAACACAGTGGAATTCAACTCTGCACATGTTGCAGCGACTGTGGCAGCACCGACAAGCCCTGGTGCAATACATTCTGAGTTATAACCTGGGCCAACAGATCCAGAGGTGGAGCAAATCACACTGGAGGAGTGGTCTCAGATCAGGGACCTATGCACCCTTCTGCACAGTTTTGAAATGGCCACGAAGATGTTTAGTGCTGACGATGCCATTATCAGCATGACTATTCCGGTGATTTACATGCTGGAGCACATGTTAAACAGAATTCGGAGTCAGGTGGTGGGACAAGAGGAGGTGGAGGAAGAAGAGGAGGAGGAGTTGTATGCGGAAGGGCTAACATCTGCAAGGTCCAGACGGTCAGCAGCACCAAGGCAGCAGGCATGGGAGGGTGAGAAAGAGGGATTAACCAGGGCGCATGGTACCAGCCAAACTAGTGAGGAAGGTGCAGGAGCCCAGGAAGAAGTGGAGGACGAACTGACGATGGGCATGGAAGACTCATCAGATGAGGGAGACCTTGATCACATTTCTGTTGTGCGAGGTTGGGGGGAGAGGGCAGAGGAAGGAAGCATGATTCGTACCTCGCCACCAACACAACAGGGACTTGGTGCTCCTGGATGCGCAAGACACATGAGTGCCTTCTTGCTGCACTACCTGCAACATGACCCTCGAATTGTCAGAATTCGAAATAATCCTGACTACTAGGTAGCCACACTGTTAGATCCCCGGTACAAAAGTAAATTTGCCAAAATAATTCCTGCCATAGAAAGGGATTCACGCATGCAGGAGTATCAGCAGAGACTGTTGCAGAATCTTACATGTGCTTTTCCACAAAACACCAGTGGTGCATGTAGTGAATCTCACAGTTCTAACTTGCCAACTGTGGGACTGTCGAGTCTTCAGCACTCAAACCGTAACAGAAACACAGTATCTGCTGGTGTTCACAGCAATTTTGCGGAATCCTTTCACCACTTTTTTAGCCCATCCTTTGCAAGGCCACAGGAGACAAGAATTCAGACACATAGTCAACGCCTAGAGACGATGGTACAGGAGTATTTCCAACTGAACATCGAAGCCATGACTGTATCACTGGACCCTTGCTCTTTTTGGGCTTCCAATCTGGATAGATGGCCGGAGCTCGCCACTCACACCTTGGGGATCTTGTCATGCCCAACAGCCAGCGTTCTCTCTGAACGTGTGTTCAGCGCTGCTGGTGGTGTGCTGACAGATAAGCGCACGCAGCTGTCCACTGAGAATGTAGACAGACTCACGTTCATAAAGAAGAACAAATCATGGATCCGCAAGGACTTTTCTACCCCTGTGTCTTCCTGGGGAGAGTAAAAGATTGTGGATTTGGTAAAATCACATCACCAACCGTTTTAAGCTTTCACATTCCTAATAATTTTTAGCTGCATCTAGGCCGGAAAATAATTTTTGCCCTGAAGCAGTGTGTGGTACTCATTGGCCATCTATACTAAGCTCCACTAGCTTTCAAATTAATAATAATTTTTAGCTGCATCTTGCCTGGAAAATAACTTTAGGCCTGTAGCAGTGTGTAGTAATCATTCAATTAGGCCATCTATACTAAGCTCCACCAGCTTTCAAATTAATAATAATTTTTAGCTGCATCTTGCCTGGACAATAATTTTGGGCCTGTAGCAGTGTGTGGTACTCATTCTATTAGGCCATCTATACTAAGCTCCACCAGCTTTCAAATTAATAAGAATTTTTAGCTGCAGCTTGCCTGGAAAATAACTTTGGCCTGTAGCAGTGTGTGGTACTCATATTATTAGGCATTCTATACTAAGCTCCACCAGCTTTCAAATTAATAATAATTTTTGTTCTCTCTGAACGTGTGTTCAGCGCTGCTGGTGGTGTGCTGACAGATAAGCGCACGCAGCTGTCCACTGACAATGTAGACAGAGTGATGTCGTCGCTGTTATCTTGTTAACCCTTTCCTCCTCGGAATGTGGTACCAGAGAGAATAAGACACAAACCAAAGGGTGCGTCAATATACTCTACTCTTTATTGCTAATGAAGGGGCTTATATACACCCCTGAAGCAGGAAGCGGAATTACCATATATGGCAGTTAATACAACTTATCATTAAAGCACGTAACATACTGTTTTCTAACCAAACTTTCCATCTTTGCCTTTAGCCCCTGATTTTCGCTCCTAGCACAGAGTATCTCTTTATGTCAGGGGGAGTATTATCAAGGAAGGAACATTCCTTTCTTATCTTCCCTTCTGCTATGCCTCAGCTTCCCAAGGCCTTGAGAAGAAATACTGAATTTAACTCTAACATCCCCTCCTTTTTTTCCTTCCTTTGATCATACACATCTTCATATCTCCTCTTTGTCCTAGTACATCGTCTAATACACATCAAACAAATTTTAAAAACTAAATAGATAGCAAGACATATCATCAAAACCTGTAGGCCAGCTTGTATTATCCCAGTCAGCCATCCCCCTATGCCTTTGAACCAATTTGCGGGGTTAAGAAAGGAGAAAGTATTTGCCCACCATGAATCTTGATTCTTCAGATTTGCCTCATCATATAGTTTCCTTAACTTTATGACATCCTCTAGCTTATGTTTAAGGGTTAAAACACTAGAATTATCAATATAATGGCAACATGCAGGTCCAATAATCTGGCAAATCCCTCCTTGAGCTGCAGTCAGGTAATCTAACACGAGGGTATGTTGGTTAGTAACAATAATTAGCTGGTTCTGTACTGCAAGGGACCCATTCATGATATCTAAAATATCCCATATTTGATCATCTAGGTAGTCTGTGGAGTCTACCAACTTATCCCATGTCTGAGTTATCATAGGGTAGATGAATAATGCACTGAAAAATTTATTTGCTATCCCCATCTCCACTATGTGTGGTCTCCCATTTGGGCGAGGTCTATTGTCTGCAGATCGTTTATGTAATGTACAAATCCAACAGTTTGCAACAGTTTGGTTTTGTTCTTTCAGTCCATCCACTAAAACTAAGTGGTGTCTAATGAATCTGTTATCATCTCCATCTACTCGGCTAAGTCTGTTCCAAGCATCCGTTACTGCAAGGATGCAAGCAAATGTCATTAGTAGCATCATTCCTCTTCTGGAGGCTCTCCAAGGATCTTCTTACAATGCGATGCGTGGATCCAAGTTTCCTTGCCTTGTAGCTTGACTGCGGTACTTGTCGTCAGTAGAACTTGAAAAGGTCCATCAAATCTCGGATCCAGACTCTTTCTCATGTGTCTTTTAATGACTACCCAGTCTCCGGGCTGCAAGCTGTGACTCCCAGGATCCTGGTTCGGATCTCTGTCACTTTCGATCACCTCTGGTACTCCACACCTGCACACCACCTCCGCAAGCAGCTTCTTTGCGGTTGCCGCAGCCGTAGCCTTGGCAATCGGGAAAGCCTCCGGCCAACCTGAGAATAAATCAAAAACACACCAACACGTACTCCCATGACCCTGATTTTTGGCAGCTGAATATAATCAATCTGCAGTCTCTGGAAAGGATAGAGGGGCCGAGGGGTGTGTTTGGGTGGTGTCTTGACTACCCTTCCCTGATTATGTGTAGCACATACCATACATCCCTGGATCAAACCTTCTATACAGGTGGAAAAGCCTGGTGCCACCCAATGCTTCTGCATCACGCTCATTACAGCAGTTTTGGACTGGTGGGTTGGCCCATGTAACATCTGGGCGACCGCAGGGTACAACGCCCTTGGAAGGCATCGACGCATCCCTCTTCCCATACCCCAGTTGCTGCATTCAGACATGCACCTTCTTTTTCCCACTTTTCTACTTCCTCCTGGCGCACCTGAGCCTGCATCTGGGCTAAGGCATCCTCCGACACAAAGGGATTTTTGGGAGCGCTTACCTGGTGCATCGTTACCCTTGGAGTGGTCTACTGGCTGCTGTTTTTGCTGCTGCATCGGCCATTGCGTTTCCTTTACTCACCTGATCAGTGCGTCTGGTATGTGCTTTAACTTTTATGACAGCTACCTTTTTTGGTAATTGTAATGCATCAATTAACTGCTGGACTGCGTCAGCATTTTTAATGGGATGTCCTGCTGCCGTCAGGAATCCTCTAGATTTCCAAATTGGACCAAAATCATGAGCTATACCGAATGCGTATCTAGAATCTGTGTAGATGTTAACAATTCTACCTTCAGCTATCTTACAGGCCTCGGTCAGAGCCTTAAATTCAGCCTCCTGGGCCGTCTGATATGGGAGCATTGGTTCTGCTTTGATCACTGCATTCAGGGAGACGATGGCATACCCGGTGTGGAAGGTACCTGAGTCATCTTGGTGGCGAGATCCATCTACAAAAAATTCAAAATCAGCATTAAGTCTCTCAGTTTCAAACACTGTGGGTAGACCTGTTGTTTCTTGTGCCATAAGCTGAACACAGTCATGAGGAATCTCCTCTCTTGGATCTTCTTTGTACAATACCGTACCTGACCCCTCCTTTAGATTCGAGAGAGGTAACAACGTGGCAGGATTAAGTGTGGTACATCTCTGCAAAGAAACATTTGGAGGCATTAAAAGTGCACATTGCAATCGAAGGTGACGTGCAGCTGAAAGGTGTGCCGGTTGCACCTGGTTCAGTATGGTATATACATCATGAGGTGTAAGTACTGTCAGTGGATGATCAAGAACGATATCTGACGATTTGTGAAGCAATAGTCCTACAGCATGTACTGCCCGTACACAGGACGGGGCACCTCTAGCCACTGCATCTAGTCTTCCACTGAAATAGGCTACAGGCCTTTGATTGTCACCATGTAACTGAGTCAATACCCCTGCCGCGTGTCCCTGCTGTTCGTGGAGATACAGGGTGAATGGTAGTTCATAGTTGGGGGTTCCTAGCGCTGGAGCTGCCACAATCCTGTTTTTGAGAGAATAAAAACAGTCTATACCTTCAGGAGTTAGTTTAAAAGGCACAATGGTGATACAGTCATAGAGAGGCTGCATGAGGATTGATACAGCATGTATCCACTGCCTGCAGTAGGAAACCAGTCCAAGAAATGTCCTAAGAGCGGCAACATTAACAGGCATAGGAAAATTCTGTACAGCTTCTTTGCGAGCGCTGGTCAGATGTCGCGCCCCCAGTGTAGTGCAATGTCCCAAAAAGATAACTGAAGATTTACAAAATTGCAGTTTATCCTTTGACGCTTTACATCCAGCTTGGTACAAAAACAACATGAGTGATATTGTTGCAATACGACACTGTTTCCTGGAGGGGGCACAAACCAGTAAGTCATCAACATATTATAAAAATAACATTGGCAAAATCAATAACTGTGAACCAAGCAGCTTCCTGAGATATCTGGAACAAAAGTGTATATATATATATATATTGTACCAGCCAATACATAGAGAGTTAAATCTCGTAGTTGAAGGGGGAAGCTGGAGTTTTTTTTTTTTTTTTCTGTTAAGGCTACTGATAAGAACCTAGCTGCAGGCCTGCTGCCGAAGGTGGGGGCTAGGTTTTAACATCACTTGCTACCAGTTTCTGTAATCTGCTGAGCTATAGCCGACTCTTGAGCTGAACTTAAGAGGATACTGTCTCTGTTGGGGCAGGATTGCACCTGGCTTTAATTTGACCATGACTGGCTGCACCCTTAATCTGCCCACATCTGTTTTATCTGAAGCCCAGAAATCATGCGGTATCACACCTTCTAACATTGAAGGAAATTCATTTATATCCTCTATACTAGCAACGTCTAGCGACATGATTTTACAAAGAGTGCTCTGCTTCAATCCTGGTGTCATAGTGACAGTTCCATCAGGATAATACTCAATATGTGCTTGCAATTGTGACAACACATCACTTCCTAAAAAATTACATTGACCCCGTGTTGATACCATTAACTGTGTGTGTGTACGGTGGTTCCTTGAATTTGCAGGGGAATCTTTTTAGTGACGGGGAGCAGGATAGATGGAGAGTTATAAGGAGTCGCTATAACATGGTGGGAGAAATCACTTTTCCCAAATGGCTAGTCCTCTTCTGTAATTACTGAATTGTCTGCCCCCGTGTCCACTTGGAACTCAACCTCATATCCCCCTGGTAGGTTCACCTGCACTGTGCAATTAGGAGTGGGGGGGTAGGGAGACAAGGGGGTTCATGTGCAAGCTACCTCTTTTTGCCTGCGCTAAATCATGTTTTGCCCCCTGTGCTATTCTCGCTAGATCCTCTGCTTTAACTGATCTCCAATCTGGTCTACTTACTTTCAGCTTTCTGTCACTTCCTTTCTCTGCCTGTCTATCTTTCTTCTCACGTACTCTGACCTTCTATTCACATGCCTAGCCCTTCGATTCTTACGTACTGTGTCTATTCCAAAAACATATTCAACAAATTTGACTAAAACCCTGTGCATCCTCACGAATACCCGACGGGAGGGGCTGGTCAAACCACTGCGTAGTTTGTGTGTCCTCTCTCCCTCAGCCTGCAGGTAACGTAGGGGGCAAACAGGAGGGTAAATCAGTCATCCCTGTTTTTGTCAGTCTGTAACGTCCGTCTCCTAATTCTTCAGTCTTTTCTTCTAAGTAATCACACGCACTCATCCACAGGTTCACTGTTTTCAACAGTCCTTTGTCTCTCAACCATCCATGATGTGAGCTAAAGAACCTTTTTCCATTTATCACTGTTCAATTCTCCGTTTTCATTCATGCCTGCTTTTTACAATCTCTGCGCACAACTAAATCTTTAGCAGAAATGCCTTCCTTGGCATTTTTGGTCCCCCATTTTTATATATCTCCTCACCTAGAAGAGATTATCTTGTCACCAAGACAAGTTTGTCACCAAGACAGTTGCGTCACTTAGACAATGGGCCACAAAGGTTTCTGAACCATTCCACTGCTGTCTTTCCAAGATTTGTACGCCAACCAAATGAACAATCCAATCACACAGACACCAAGACAAAACCACAACACAATCATTGGATCCATACTGTCATTATTCAAAGGAGGAAAGGCAGGACTGACAATTAATCTGAGGGTCTACTGGTTCAAAGGGACCTGAGCCAGGAATACCTGTGATTTACCTGGAAAGCCGACCGCTCGGGAGGAGGGAGTCCACTATACAGTGATATAGATTTTAGGTAGAATATAATAAGTATTCTTACCCCAGCGCTGTGTATATCACCAACAGAGACCTCCGCTCATCCCACGTCTTCCGGACCGGTCAGGCTTCCTCAGAATAGAATAACTTAGGTCCCTGTTCGGGCGCCAGTGATGTCGTCGCTGTTATCTTGTTAACCCTTTCCTCCTCGGAATGTGGTACCAGAGAGAATAAGACACAAACCAAAGGGATCGTCAATATACTCTACTCTTTATTGCTAATGAAGGGGCTTATATACACCCCTGAAGCAGGAAGCGGAATTACCATATATGGCAGTTAATACAACTTATCATTAAAGCACGTAACATACTGTTTTCTAACCAAACTTTCCATCTTTGCCTTTAGCCCCTGATTTTCGCTCCTAGCACAGAGTATCTCTTTATGTCAGGAGGAGTATTATCAAGGAAGGAACATTCCTTTCTTATCTTCCCTTCTGCTATGCCTCAGCTTCCCAAGGCCTCGAGAAGAAATACTGAATTTAACTCTAACACTTACGTTCATAAAGATGAACAAATCATGGATCCGCAAGGACTTTTCTACCCCTGTGTCATCCTGGGGAGAGTAAAAGCTTGAGGATTTGTTCAAATCACCTCACCAACCGTTTTAAGCAACTCTGGGGCAATTGATGCTACTTAAGTGGTGTCTGTGCCCCAAATTTTTGGAAAAACTGGAGACTCTTTTTGGAGTCCCCTTGCTGTGTTTTACGTGATGTTGGCATTGTCAATTACAGGTGGGTTGGATCTTTCACACACCCCTTTTAACCGTAAGAAACTACATACACTATGGCTTGGGGTAACTCAGATGGTTGAGTGTGAAGAACTGTTTACTCATACTATAGCCTGGGAATCAGAGGTCTGCTCCAAAGCTTGAGTGTCTGCTAGTCAGCGGAGTAGCCACCGGCTGTAGATCTAATTACAAATTTTTAACTGCATCTAGCCCAGACAATAATTTTGGGCCTAATAGCAGTGTCTCCTAGTCAGCGGATTAACCCAGCTGTTAAGCAAGCTACACCACCTGTAATTTGGACACTCAATTTTTTCAAAGGAAATGCTTCGGCCCCCGGGACACTCAGTGAAGAGCATCGGGGAGGCACCCCAAGGCACAGGGGCTGTGACTGGCGGTAGGACGCCTTGGGGTGGACCGCCAAGCTCAATCCTTATAAAAGCTTTTTAACTGCAGCAGCTTTACTGGACGCTACTGGACCTGGCATTACCGCGGCTGCTGGCATGAGACTTGCCCTCCAATAGATCCTTGTAAAAGGATTTACAGTGTACTCATTCAAATTAGAGAGACAATTTAAATAAAAATGATTAGACGTGCCTCCACCGCAGGGGGCTCGCTCGACCCACCAGCGGACAGGCACCAGTATTGGGAGAGGGGGCTTTTGCTTTTCACATCTAAAACATCATGGAATAAATGGCACTATAAAAATAAATAATAATAACCTGTACATATAAAGGTGTGGTCTGCCTTTCTTTAGCTAAACATTACATTCATGTGGTTCTCCATGGCTGCTTATCTACTAACTGAGTTGTTTCAAATAATCATCATGAAGTGGTAGGATGGCTTTTGCATTTTTTTTATCAAAATTATGCTAAGTACCCTATATTATTTTCATGCACTATTGCTATTTATTTTCTGCAGGTTATTTGCTTATTATGTCTCTATCTTGGGTTTTGACAAGTAATGAGATGAATACCTTGGAAAAACAAAGAAAAATACATAGAAAGATGCAGAAGCATTTAATGTTTCTATAGATAGACTTGGAAGCAAAGTTTGCAAGTTCACAGTTAAAGAATCAATGGCTACACTATCTTCACATGTCAGAGAGAGGAAGCTATCACCAGCTACCACCAGATTCCTGAGTAGGCAGAAAGTCTTGCAAGATTTGGTGTAAGCAAGCACTGAGTTTTCAGTTAGTATAGTAAGGTGTGTACTAAATGTTGAAGGTCTCATGCCCAAAATCCAAGATGTACATCTCTACTGACCTAAAATTCACAAAGTTATCTCAAATATGTTTAAAATCATATAAATAAGACACGGAAATTTGGGGATTCTGTTTGTGGAGTGAATAAACAAAACTGAAACCTTACAGTTGCCCTAAAACTGCTTTGCTTTCTCTGGCATTGGAAACATGCAGCATGTGGGAAGTCCAGGTGGATTTATTTAATCAAATATCAGAATATCCCAGAAGAAAACACCATGCTTTCTGAGAGTAAGCTGAAACTTGAACGTCGAGGAACCTTCCAGCAGAACAATGGTCCAGGCATATCTCAAAGTCCAATGAGCCTTTGTATTAGTAACCATTGAACCATTGGGATTTGAAGAAGGCAGCTGCAGTACACAAACCCAAGCATATTAGTGAATTTGAGACCATTGCTTATTAGGAATGGACTAAGATTAGTCACATACACTGCCAAAGCTGGTATCTGGTTGTGTATCATATATGCAGCAAGTGGCGATGAGCAGATGTTTTGAAATTCAAATTCTCCAGCTTCATGGAATTTCTCCCCAAAATCTGATTTGCTGAAAATAAATTTGAGTAAATCTCAATACTGATAAGTTTTCATCACTAAGAAAATACACCTGGGGGACAGGAGAGAGAGAGAAAGAAAGAAAGAGATAATGGACCCCACTGATCATGAAAGATTGCACTCTACATCAGAGAAAGAGGGAGATAGAGGATCCTGCTGACCATATGAACTTGCACACTGCAGAAAAGAGAAACTTATCAAATGACTCTGGAGAAGGAAAATAAGTCTGCTGTAAAAATAGTGCTCCACTGGGAACCACTGATCTGTGACAGTGCAGATGATGTCATAGCTGCATGGAATCATGAAGAAGTTTGCGTGGTCATGCAAAAGGGCATTAGCCTACTCTTTGATGCTTTGCAGTGTGTGAAATGGTAGCATTTTTTTGTGACTTGCATATCAAATCTCAAAGTGTTCAAATTTATGTTAAACTGCAAATTTTAGAAAATTGACTCAAACTCCATCCTTCGCAGATTGGTCCTCTCACTTTTAGCAGCAGATCATATCGGCCAAAGGTGCTCTAAGTAACCAAAGGTGCTTGTCATGATAGAGTTGAAATACTATGAGATTGCACTAGCCAATAAAAGTGTCATTTTGTATTGAATTTGGAGAAACCAAATATGTTAGTTGTGTTCAGCTATTTAAATTGTTCTTGTTGGATTTGTTTATTGCAATTGACAGAAGGTTTGTAAATTTTGCTAATAAACCTATTTTGCCATGAAGGCTGAGTAACTTTGATTGCTGAATATATTAGACTGTATGTATAAGACATTGTGAAGGACACGCATTAAAATGTGGCAAAAACAAAAGTTCATATAGATGTACAGCCCTTTCCCAAACTTTGTTCATCACGAGTTTCACGATCCTACAACAAATTTTTATCCATCGCTAAGGCCTTGAAAAACCCAAACAAGAAATGACTCTCCTATTACACAACTATGAAACTGTCTTATAAGCACAAGACTTGAACTAGACCCATTATCCTCCAAAGTAATCCCTTTTTCAGCAGGTTTTATAGCTTAACATTTACATGGAGCTATATCAAAATAATAATAATCCTTTAGCATCAATGAAAAACTTCTTGTTATAACTGATGACTTGTGATTAAGGAACTGTTTATAAACACAATGAACCCCAGAGCACTCGACTGATTAGCATTTGTATTAAGTACAACATCGCCTTTTCTTTGGCAAAAAGGTGAAACTCTATATAATGATATATGACACAATTATATTTTCACAGTACAGCTATGAATGCAATTTAATTCATGTCAATGGAACTAAATTATTTAGCACTTTCTACTACCATCAAATTATTAGCAGCATAAATGGAATTTTCATTTCTCCCTCCACTATCTATCTAGCACCAATTATTTTTACCTGTAATTAATTTAACGGCAAACACCAGACGTATGAAATTAATTAACTTGGCATTATTTTGGAGGGAAATGAATGAGTAATTTCTTCAAAACAAGAGAGGTCATTTATTAGTGCTCATGCCTACCCAATAGACCTGTGTAAGAAGTTACCGTTATCGTGTTCTCACAGGCGGGACCCCTGCATGAACAGCTTCTTAAATTGCCTTTCTTCTGCCAAGCTCTGTTGTCATTCTCCAAACTGTCATTATTAACAAATGCATGAACGGTATTGATAAATTGTTTTCTTTAAAGAAGAAAAACAACTTTATTTCCATTAAGTATGCTTTTCTATTGCTAGCATTGGGCCGTATCTGCCCTTTAGAGTTTAGAAATTAATTGAATGTTTACTTTTAGTATTATACTCATTTTTCCAGCGTTCTCAAGGAGGTTCGGTAAATTTTCTTGAATCCAGCATCTATTAGACAAGAAACTTCTTAATAACACAGGACTACTACATAACCTGGAATTTACTTATTAATTCTGATCTGAGTTCCATTAAATCCAAATAATAGACATTTTACTGTAGACTGAAAAAGAAAGAGATTAACCCTGCCGTTCTGCTTGTACTGACTATGCACTTGTACTGTTTGGGTCAATATGACCGGACCTATTAAAGTCTTTTAATCTTGATATTTTGCTACATTTAGCTACTTTAGGCATACTATTTGAATACCGGTTGGATTATTTAACTGTATGTGAACATGGTTGGTCAAAAACAAATGAAAAATGAAAATCAAAATTTCAGTTTGCTTTATTTTCTTTAGAAAAAGGTTGTACATGTTCGTTTACTGCTATGTTCAGTCTTTCTTACGTTCTACACAGAAATAACTCACATCTGCTTTACATAAATATTTACTACGACTAGAACATGTTTTATCACACGAAGATGGACAAATGCTGCATCTTTTCCTTTTAAGGCTATTTCCAGTTCTGGTGGAAGCCTCAGGTCCACGTAGTTGATCATGCTGCCATGCTGCTGGATACGGTTTACTATGACTGCTGCTGTTTACTCTCGGGTTTTACTTTTCTTCCTAAAATGGACAGCATAACAAGTGACTTTCCTAATTCTTCCAGAAAGTGTCTTTGTTAATGCAGTTTATAGGCGTTCCCATCGGGGCTTATTTCACGCCAAAAAACAAATGCACTGTAGGCAGATACATCAGTAATGTTATAAAATAAAATCATTGGCTACCGATTGGTTTTGCGTTTGCTTGTGTACGTAGCTATTAGTTGATCTAGTGTATCAACTGCCCCTTTGTGTAATTATAATCTTATATCATCTTCAGCTTTCTGTCATCTTGATTACTTACAGCATTGTCATGGTGCATCATCAGAATGACTTGTTTGTTTTTTTGGGAATGTAAGAAACTACTGTTGTATCCCTAGGAAAGTAAAACGTTGAACTATGAACATCTGTTTTACCAAGGATACTTTGTGGCAATTCAGGCTAACTTTTTCGAACAGGGCCACCATTGTAAGTTTTCATTTTAGCAACAGCTGCCCCAGTTGGTGCTATGTAAAAAAGTTGTCACATGTCACATTTTTTCCTCTTAGTCCATATGTCATATTTGAAACGACTAGATACCATGATTCTTTTCAGGTTTTTCTCCAGGCTTTTTTCCTGTGTATACCTGAGTGTTTAGAGCATATGAACTGCTGCTGTCACAAAGTGTCCATGTATTGATGCCGTACTTTGCTGGCTTACTCGGTATATATTGTTTGAATGGAAAATATAACGTGGCACTGCTGTGAGTGGTGCCTAAGTAGGATCCCAACCCATGAATAAAATCAAAAGAAAACTTGGCAATCAACTTTTGATGATTATGAAAATTTTAATGCAGTCCAAAACAACAACGTTTCAGTCCCAGAGTGGACCTTCATCAAGTACTGACTGCTCAGTGTAAGCACAATCCAATATGTGGAGATAGAAACCAGTCGTGTAGACTGGGGTACACCTTCAAGAGGTATAATGAAATGGTCAGTAGGTAATTTGACCCTAACTGCTCATTTATATGAATTACATCTAGTGGGCATCCATTTTCATAGGTATCAAAATTTTTCATGGATGGCATAAGGCACTTAAATATGGCCAGATGTATTCAGGAGGAGAATGTCCTCTGATGGGAAAATGAGAAAATGTTGGAATCTCTCATATAGGGTAAAGCCTTTACTTATGTATAGTCTCACTGTGTCCACAGGTAGTATAAGTGTCAGCCCAGTGGTGGTTCAGTGGGCGGTATGTCAGGCACTGAGCAGTTGGTACTTGATGAAGGTCCACTCTGGGACCGAAACGTTGTTGATTTTGGACTGCATTAAAATTTTCATAATCATCAAAAGTTGAGTGCCAAGTTTTCTTTTGATATATTGTTTGAATGGGCACGTACCTTGGAATGACACAAGTTGCTCATCCACAGCAACTTATGTGGTCCTCATCTTTGGACACTTCCTCCAGTTGGATATCTTCTTCAGAATCTACTGCCTTGGCAAGCTTTTCCAAATCAGCTTCGCTTACTGGATGTCTTCGCCATATTTTTATCCAATTTTTGAAAAAAATGGACACTCACGTTTTTCACATTGTGAAATGAGCGTTGTGGAATGAAATAACATTACATAAATAAACAGCAATAATAAAATTGCAGCAAACACTAACCAGTGCAGCAACAATAAGAGCTTTATACTGGAGTGAAACAGACGTACACACCTGTATTCAAAGCCCATCCATCTGCAGTAACTTGCAAGTGCATGGGGCGCATGGACAGACAAGAACTGGAAAAATCAATAAACAATATGTGTCACAAATAATCCACAATGATATTATAAATCGTTTATGTGACTGAAAATATGGCAGGAAAGGAGATCTGTATAAACACTATCTAGTCATATTGACCAGAACGCCACATATGTAACAATTATTATTTCATACAAAAAAAACTAAAAATAAAAACAAACGCTCATAATAATAACACCTATCCATAAACAAATTCACCTAACCATAATTTGCAAATCCTTATAATAAATAATCTGCAGCTTCACAAACTTTTTTTTCAGGTCAAATAGACCCAAACAGGGTTAAAAATTTTTATATGAACATTGTTAAGCTTCTTTTATCCCTAAGAAAGGCTTTGGAAGTTCAGTTTTAATATTAACCCATTTCCAAAGTTGAGCATAATAGTAAGCCCACGTCGGACACACTCTCTTTGATATGGGCTCCGACGGTGAGCCCACATCTTTCCCGGGACATGTCAGCTGTTTTGAGCAGCTGACATGTGCCCGAAATAGCCTCGGGTGGCTGTGACAGCATTATTTAACGTGTGCTTCCGGCCATCGGGCCGGAAATCCGCCCACCGATGGATTGGCATGACAATCAAAGTTCTCCTGGAGACCTCTATGGTTTGTCATTGCCGGCTTGCTGTGAGCACCGCCCGGTGGTTGGCGCTCATAGCAAGTGAGTAATTCTGCTACATAAAGGCGATCTGATCATCGCCTGTATGTAGCAGAGCCGATCGGGTTATGGCAGCTTCTAGTCTCCCATGGAAACTGTTGAAGCATGCCAAAAGTAAAAAAAAGCTTTTAAAAATATAAAAAAATATAAAAGTTCAAATCACCCCCCTTTCACTCCATTCAAAATAAAACAATAAAAAAAAAAAAAACATACACATATTTGGTGTCGCCGCATTCAGGATCGTTCAATCTATCAATAAAAAAGGATTAACCCGATTGCTAAACGGTGTAGCGAGAAAAAAAGTCAAAATGCCAGTTATGTTTTTTTGGTCGCTGCAACATTGCATTAAAATGCAATAACCGGCGATCAAAAGATCATATCTGCACCAAAATGGTATCAATTAAACCATCAACTCGGCGCAAAAAAACAAGCCTCACTCAACCCAAGATCATGAAAAAATAGAGACGCTATAAGTATTGGAAAATAGCGCAATTTTTTATTCTTTTTTTAACAAAGTTTGGAATTTTTTTTCACCACTTGGATAAAAAAGAACCTGGACATGTTTGGTGTCTATGAACTAGTAAAAAGCAAAACAAAAAACAAGTGTGGGATTGCACTTTTTTCACCACACTTGAAATTTTTTCCAGTTCTCTAGTACACGACATGGTAAAATCAATTGTGTCTTTCAAAAGTACAAAAAACAATCCCTCACATGGCCATATTTATGGAAAAATAAAAAGTTATGACTCTGAGAAGAAGGGAAGCAAAAAACGAAAACGCAAAGCCAAAAATAATTTCGGTCATGAAGAGACTAAAATACAATATGTACTTCTCCTTTTCTCTCTTTGCCTCCTACTGACCCTTAACTAACTAGTACTTAACTAACTAGAAGAATGACAACTGTTCATGCCTAATGTCCTCTATAGTTGGATAAATCCCTAGTGAAAAAAGTCACCCCATGTCATCAAACCACTGGCCAAGTCAGTAATGACACGTGAGTCCAGTTGCCAGTGAAAAAATACAAATGTCTATTAATTTGGAGTGGATGTTGGATTAAAGTTGAATTCTAATAAAAGGAAGCTACATGCCATAAAATCACAGAAGTTTACTGAAGCAAAGTTAAAAACTCAATAATGAAATACGATCATATGGGAACAGCAATGCAAAAAAGCAGCCATAAAAAAGTACATAGAGCCAAGGTAATATACCATTAATGTGATAGTTCCTGAAAAACTAAGTTACTATAAGGCCAAAAACAACATGTTTAAGTACAGTATATATTTGGAGCAAATGAAAGCTTCCAGAAAACCACAATATAGTATGCATTAGGGCCACAAGAATTAATTCAATGAGGACAAATCGTCAGTTACATATATCTCAATTCCAAAAAAATTCAAATCCCTAATCCCAAAACACAAAAGGAGGATATTATGGGAAAAGTAAGGATTAAAATGAATGCAGTATGAATAGTAAGGGGCTGAGGGAGAGAGATATAAGCGTTAGAGGTATATTGGCACTGTACTTTTAAATGGCTGCGGCTCCCCTGACACTCTTTGTCCAAGGAAGTGTGTGGGATTTGAGGACGTTTTGTTTGAGAGGGAGTATCAGGATTTGTCTCCTCATCGTGAATATGACTGCCCTATTAATCTGACCCCCAGAGCTAAACTACCAAAGTCCAGACTGTATAATCGTTCTGGTCCTGAGAGACAAGCCATGAAGGATTTCATTGCGGAAAGTCTGGAGAAGGGACACATCAGACCCTCATCTTCGCCCATGGCCGCAGGGTTCTTCCTCATGAAGAAAAAAGATGAAGGTCTACGTTCCTGTTTAGATTTCCGGGAATTAAATCAAACTACCGTCCGAGATCCATACCCTTTTCCTCTGAATTCAGATCTGTTCAGCCAGGTTGTCGGAGCTAAGTTCTCCAAATTGGATTTAAGGGGGCCTGCAACCTAGTTAAAATCAGAGAAGGGGATGAATGGAAGACGGTGTTCAATACCCTTGAGGGTCATTATGAGAGTCTGGTAGTGCATTTTGGCCTGACAAATTTCAGCATTTCATCAATGATATTTTCCATCATTTGGTGAGTAGGTTTTTTGGTCTGTCTAGATATTTTGGTTTACTCTCCTGATTTGGAGACACATCAGAAGCATGTTAATCAAGTGCTGCAAATATTAACCCCTTCACCCCCAAGGGTGGTTTGCACGTTAATGACCGGGACAATTTTTACAATTCTGACCACTGTCTCTTTATGAGGTTATAACTCCGGAACGCTTCAACGGATCTTCGCGATTCTGAGATTGTTTTCTCGTGACATATTGTACTTCATGTTAGTGGTAAAATTTCTTCCATATAACTTGCGTTTATTTTTGAAAAATACGCAAATATGGCGAAAATTTTGAAAATTTAGCAATTTTCAAACTTTGAATTTTTATTCCCTTAAACAGAGAAATATGTAACACAAAATAGTTAAGAAATAACATTTCCCACATGTCTACTTTACATCAGCACAATTTTGGAATCAAAATTTTTTTTTGTTAGGAAGTTATAAGGGTTAAAAGTTGACCAGCGATTTCTCATTTTTACAACAAAATTTACAAAGCCATTTTTTTTAGGGACCACCTCACATTTGAAGTCACTTTGAGGGGTCTACATGACAGAAAATACCCAAAAGTGACACCATTCTAAAAACTGCACCCCTCAAGGTACTCAAAACCACATTCAAGAAGTTTATTAACCCTTCAGGTGCTTCACAGGAACTAAAGCAACGTGGAAGGAAAAAATGAATATTTAACTTTTTAGCCACAAAAATGATCTTTTACAAACTTTTTTTTTATTTTCACAAGGGTAAAAGGAGAAAATGGACAGATAAGGTTGTTATGCAATTTCTCCTGAGTACGCCAATACCCCATATGTGGGGGAAAACCACTGTTTGGGCACACGGCAGAGCTCGTAAGGGAAGGAGCGCCGTTTGACTTTTTCAAACTAAAATTGGCTGGAGTTGAGATTGGACGCCATGTCGCGCTTGGAGAACCTCTGATGCGCCTAAACAGTGGAAACCCCCACAAGTGACACCATTTTGGAAACTAGACCCCCTAAGGTACTTATCTAGATCTGTTGTGAGCACTTTGAACCCCCAAGTGTTTCACAAAAGTTTATAATGCCTGGGTGTGAAAAAAAAAAAAAAAAAAATTCCACAAAAATGATTTTTTAGTCCTAAATTTTTGAATTTTCCCAAGGAAATTGGACCCCAAAAGTTGTTGTCCAATTTGTCCTGAGTACGCTGATACCCCATATGTGGGGGTGGAAAACTGTTTGGGCGCACGGCAGGGCTTGGAAAGGAAGTAGTAACGTTTTGGAATGCAGACGTTGATGGGGGTCATGTTCCGTTTGCAGTGCCCCAGATGAGCCTAAACAGTGGAAATCCCCCACAAGTGACCCCATTTTGGAAACTAGACCCCCTAAGGAACTTATCTAGATCTTTGGTGAGCACTTTGAACCCCCAAGTGCTTCACACAAGTTTATAATGCCCGGGCATGAAAATAAAAAATCCTATTTTTTTCCCACAAAAATTATCTTTTAGTCACTAATTTTTTATTTTCCCAAGGGTATCAGGAGAAATTGGACCACATAAGTTGTTGTCCAATTTGTCCTGAGTACGCTGATGCCCCATATGTGGGGGGAACCACTGTTTGGGCGCACGGCAGAGCTCGGAAGGGAAGGAGCACCATTTGACTTTTTCCAACCAAAATTGGCTGGAATTGAGATTGGATGCCATGTTGCATTTGGAGAGCCCCTGATGTGCCTAAACAGTGGAAACCCCCCACAAATGACCCCATTTGGGAAACTAGACCCCCTAAGGAACTTATCTAGATCTTTGGTGAGCAATTTGAACCCTCAAGTGCTTCACACAAGTTTATAACGTAGAGCCGTAAAATTTAAAAATCATATTTTTTCCACAAAAATGATCTTTTCACCCCAATTTTTATTTTTCCAAGGGTAACAAGACTCCAAAAGTTATTGTGCAATTTGTCCTGAGTACACTGATACCCCATATGTGGGGGTATACCACTGTTTGGGTGCATGGCAGAGTTTGGAAGGGAAGGAGCGCCATCTCACTTTTTCAACGCAGAATTGGCTGGACGCCATGTCGTGTTTGGAGAGCTCCTGATCTGCCTAAACAGTGGAAACCCCCCACAAATGACACCATTTTGGAAACTAGACCCTCAAGGAACTTATCTAGATGTGTGGTGAGAACTTTGAACCCCCAGGTGTTTCACTAAAGTTTATAACGTACAGCCTTAAAATAAAAAATCCTTTTTTTTTTTTACAAAAATGATTTTTTCGCCCCCAATATTTTATTTTCACAAGGGTAACAGAAGAAATTGGAACCCAAAAGTTGTTGTCCAATTTGTCCTGAGTACGCTGATACCCAATATGTAGGAGAAAACTACTGTATGGGTGCACGTCAGGGCTCGGAAGGGAAGTAGTGACGTTTTGGATTGCAGACTTTGATGGAATGGTCTGGGGGCGTCATGTCGCATTTGGAGAGCCCCTGATACGCCTAAACAGTGGAAACCCCCCACAAGTGACCCCATTTTGGAAAATAGACCCCACAAGGAACTTATCTAGATGTGTGGTGAGCACTTTGAACCCCGAAGTGCTTCACAGAAGTTTATAACGCACAGCCGTAAAAATAAAAAAATCCTTTTTTTTTTTACAAAAATGATTTTTTCGCCCCCAATATTTTATTTTCACAAGGGTAACAGGAGAAATTGGACCCCAAAAGTTGTTGTCCAATTTGTCCTGAGTACGCTGATACCCAATATGTGGGAGAAAACTACTGTATGGGCGCATGTCAGGGCTCGGAAAGGGAAGTAGTGACGTTTTGGATTGCAGACTTTGATGGAATGGTCTGGGGGCGTCATGTCGCATTTGGAGAGCCCCTGATGCGCCTAAACAGTGGAAACCCCCCACAAGTGACCCCATTTTGGAAAATAGACCTCACAAGGAACTTACCTAGATGTGTGGTGAGCACTTTGAACCCCGAAGTGCTTCACAGAAGTTTATAACGCACAGCCGTAAAAATAAAAAATCCTTTTTTTTTTACAAAAATGATTTTTTCGCCCCCAATATTTTATTTTCACAAGGGCAACAGGAGAAATTGGACCCCAAAAGTTGTTGTCCAATTTGTCCTGAGTACGCTGATACCCAATATGTGGGAGAAAACTACTGTATGGGCGCATGTCAGGGCTCGGAAAGGGAAGTAGTGACGTTTTGGATTGCAGACTTTGATGGAATGGTCTGGGGGCGTCATGTCGCATTTGGAGAGCCCCTGATGCGCCTAAACAGTGGAAATCCCCAACAAGTGACCCCATTTTGGAAAATAGACCCCACAAGGAACTTATTTAGATGTGTGGTGAGCGCTATGAAGCCCCAAGTGCTTCACAGAAGTTTATAATGTACAGCAGTAAAAACAAAAAAATCTTATTTTTTTTACAAAAATAATATTTTCGCCCCCAGTTTTTTATTTTCCCAAGGGTAACAGAAGAAATAGGACAAATTTCACAATAACTCTTGGGGTCCAGAGTACGCTGATACCCCATATGTGGGGATAAACTACTGTTTGGACGCATGGCAGAGCTCAGAAGTGAAGGAACACCGTTTGACTTTTTCAACGCAGAATTGGCTGGAATGGAGATCAGACGCCATGTCACATTTGGAGAGCCCCTGATGTGCCTAAACAGCGGAAACCCCCCAATTCTAACTCCAACCCTAACCCCAACACACCCCTAACCCTAGTCCCAACCCTAATCCCAACCCTAACCCTAATCCTAACTCTAACCCTAATCCTAACTTTAGCGCCAACCCTAACCCTAACTTTAGCCGAAACCCTAACCCTAACCCTAATGGGAAAATGGAAATAAATACATTTTTTTTATTTTATTATTTTTCCCTAACTAAGGGGGTGATAAAGGGGTTTGATTTACTATTTATAGCGGTTTTTATGATTGGCAGCTGTCACGCTAAAAGACGCTTTTTATTGCAAAAAGTAGTTTTTTGCATCGCCACATTTTGAGAGCTATAATTTTTGCATATTTTGGTCCACAATGTCATGTGAGGTCTTAATTTTTGCGGGACGAGGTGACGCTTTTATTGGTACCATTTTTGAGCACGTGACATTTTTTGATCGCTTTTTATTTCGATTTTTGGGAGGTTAGAATGAACAAAAATCAGCAATTCATGAATTTCTTTTGGGTGAGGCGTTTTTATTGTTCCGCGTGTGGTAAAATCGATAAAGCAGTTTTATTCTTCGGGTCAGTACGATTATGGCGATACCTCATTTATATAATTTTTTTATGTTTTGGCGCTTTTATAGAATAAAAACAATTTTATATAAAAAATAATTATTTTTGCATCGCTTTATTCTGCGAGCTATAACTTTTTTATTTTTTCGCTCTTGATGCTGTGTGATGGCTCGTTTTTTGCGGGACAAGATGACGTTTTCAGCGGTACCATGTTTATTTATATCCGTCTTTTTGATCGCGTGTTATTCCACTTTTTGTTCAGCGGTATGATGATAAAGCACTGATTTTTGCTTCGTTTTTATTTTTTATTTTTTAAGGGGTTCACAAAAGGGGTTAACTAGTGGGACAGTTTTATAGGGGGGGTCGTTACGGACGTGGCGATACCATATATGTGTACTTTTATTGTTTTATTTTTTTTATTTACAATAAGTAATGAATTTATTGGGGAATATTTTTTTTTTTTTTTGGATTTTTTTTTACACATGTTTATTTTTACTTTTTTTTTACTTTTTTACTTTGTCCCAGGGTGGGACATCACTGTATTTCATCAGATCGCTGGTGTGACAGTGTGCATAGCACTCTGTCACACCAGCGATGTGACAGGCAGTGCAGGACGCTTCCTCATGCCTGCTCTCGGCAGGCACTGAGGAAGCCGCCTCCCTCCAGGACCCAGCGCCATCTTGGATCCGGGTCCTGGGAGGGAGGAAGCCCTCAGAGCAGCGCGATCACATCGCGCTGGTCTGAGGGTCTCAGGGGGGCGCGCAGGGAGCCCCCTGCCTGCGCGATCCTCCCCTGTGCCCCCAGTACACCGCGATCATGTTTGATCGCGGTGTGCAAGGGGTTAATGTGCCGGGAGCGGTCCGTGACCGCTCCTGACACACAGTCACGGGTGTCAGCTGTGATAATCAGCTGACACCCGGCGGCGATTAGCTGCGCTCCCTCCGGGAGCGCAGCTAATCGCCTATGACGTACTATCCCGTCCATGGTCAGAATGGCACGGGTTTTATGGACGGGATAGTACGTCTAATGTCAGAGAGGGGTTAAGAGATAACAAATTATATGCCAAACTAGAAAAATGTGTTTTCTACCAGGAATATCAGGTTGAACATTCCTTCCTGGTAGATGGGCCTTAGATTTATTGGTCCTTGTAAAATATCCGGCATCATTAATCCAGCAGTGTTTCGTCTTGCGCTACCTCAGGCTCTTAAGATCCACAATGTCTTCCATAGGTCTTTGATCAAGAAGTATGTGGAAACTCTTGAGCCCTCACCCCTACCACCACCCCAATAATGGTTGTGGATTCTCTCCTACAATGTCGTTCCCTATAATACTTGGCACACTGGAAGGCCAGAGGAAAGGATGAGGGTCTCAGCATCAGAGGTGAATTCCCCCAGGCTGGTTAATACATTTCACACCTCTTATCCTAAAAAACTGGTCCTGAGTGTTCAGAGGCCACTCCTAGAAGTGGCTGTGCTGTCATAGGCGACAGTCACCCTGCATCTAGCTGCAGAAGGTCTCTGAGTTTGGAATTGTAGACACCTCCTTAACCCTTCTGACTTTGACCCAGTGGTGACCTTTTCTCCGGCTCTAATTGAAACACCTGGACCTGGGTCTTTATAGACTCCCAGCTTGCTGCTGGGAGTTGCCGGAGATTTTTCCATTTCTCCGTTGAGGCTTGGAGCTACAGCTGTCGGCTATCTTCTTATTTGGTGTTTCTGGAGTACATCTGTGTTGCATCTCTGAGTCTACTCAAGATAAGTGTTCCCTTGTTCGTCTATCCCAGCTGTCTTTAGTATTAGTGGGGATTGATTAGTGCGCTTCTCGTCATTCCCTAAGTAGGGCTTATCGACAGGGTCAGGCAGGGATTAGGTTCCTGCTCGGTGATAGGTGCAGAACCTATATAGGGACGTTTAGGGCAGACAGGCTGCCTAGAGGTCTCCACTTCTCCCTTCCTAGAGTTGGGCTCACATCCCCTCATCCCTTCGTGTTGCACATAGTCTTTCCGACACTGTGCATGACAGTTCTAGAAAATAAAAACATGAAAAAAAAATGCTGGGAAAATGGATGTAAACACACCCCAGTTCATTTGCATATGTCTTCCATAAACAGATCAATGTTTTTATCCGAAATTTTTAAAGGATGAAAAAGCATAGTGGACTTTGACTTTTGCATCTTGTAAAAAATCAGAATGAAATAGATATGTGCACAAACATACAGTACAGACCAAAAGTTTGGACACACCTTCTCATTTAAAGATTTTTCTGAATTTTCATGAATATGAAAATTGTTAATTCACACTGCAGGCATCAAAACTATGAATTAACACATGTGGAATTATATACTTAACAAAAAAGTGTGTAACAACTGAAATTATATCTTATATTCTAGGTTCTTCAAAGTAGTCACCTTTTGGTTTGATGACTGCTTTGCACACTCTTGGCATTCTCTTGATGAGCTTCAAGAGGTAGTCACCAAAAATGGTTTTCACTTCACAGGTGTGCCCTGTCAAGTTTAATAAGTGGGATTTATGGCCTTATAAATGGGGTTGGGACCATCAGTTGTGTTGTGCAGAAGTCTGGTGGATACACAGCTGATAGTCCTACTGATTAGACTGTTAGAATTTGTATTATGGCAAGAAAAAAGCAGCTAAGTAAATAAAAACGAGTGGCCATCATTACTTTAAGAAGTGAAGGTCAGTCAGTCCGAAAAATTGGGAAAACTTTGAAAGTGTCCCCAAGTGCAGTTGTAAAAACCATCAAGCGCTACAAAGAAACTGGCTCACATGAGGACCGCCCCAGGAAAGGAAGACCAAGAGTCACCTCTGCTTCTGAGGATAAGTTTATCCATGTCACCAGCCTTAGAAATCGCTGGTTTACAGCAGCTCAGATTAGAGACCAGGTCAATGCCACACAGAGTTCTAGCAGCAGACACATCTCTACAACAACTGTTAAGAGGAGACTTTGTGCAGCAGGCCTTCATGGTAAAATAGCTGCCAGGAAACCACTGCTAAGGACAGGCAACAAGCTGAAGAGACTTGTTTGGGCTAAAGAACATGAGGAATGGACATTAGACCAGTGGAAATCTGTGCTTTGGTCTGATGAGTCCAAATTTGAGATCTTTGGTTCCAACCGACATGTCTTTGTGCGACGCAGAAAAGGTGAATGGATGGACTCTACATGCCTGGTTCCCACCGTGAAGCATGGAGGAGGAGGTGTGATGGTGTGGGGGTTCTTTGCTGGTGACACTGTTTGGGATTTATTCAAATGTGAAGGCATACTGAACCAGCATGGCTACCACAGCATCTTGCAGCGGCATGCTATTCCATCCGGTTTGCGTTTAGTTGGACCTTCATTTATTTTTCAACAGGAGAATGACTCCAAACACACCTCAAGGCTGTGAAAGGGCTATTTGACCAAGAAGGAGAGTGATGGGGTGCTACGCCAGATGGCCTGGCTTCCACAGTCTCCAGACCTGAACCCAATCAAAATGGTTTGGGGTGAGCTGGACCACAGAGTGAAGGCAAAAGTACCAACAAGTGCTAAGCATCTCTGGGAATTCCTTCAAGATTGTTGAAAGACCATTTCCGTTGACTACCTCTTGAAGCTCATCAAGAGAATGTCAAGAGTGTGCAAAGCAGTCATCAAAGCAAAAGGTGGCTACTTTGAAGAACCTAGAATATAAGACATATTTTCAGTTGTTTCACACTTTTTTGTAAAGTGTAATGTATAATTCCACATGTGTTAATTCATAGTTTTGATGCCTTCAGTGTGATTCTACAATTTTCATAGTCATGAAAATACAGAAAAATCTTTAAATGAGAAGGTGTGTCCAAACTTTTGGTCTATACTGTATGTCAAAGTGAAATCCATTAAACTTTTTTTTCCTATGTATTCTATGTAAATACAAACAAATCTATTTAATTACATTTTATACAACGCAAACAGATACATCAAGCACACCACTAAAATATGATGTGAAACAAGTTTTACTTGTAGAAAAGAACCTAGCACACCAATGTTGAAAAACAAAATGTATTATGTACAGTCCAGAATTGTGAAAAAATGTTCAAAATTAATCGGTAACACGGAGGACTACCTAATAATTTCGTATATGAATGGCAAGATTTCTCTTTCTGGGAACCATCAGGCCAATTCCATCGCTTCACCTCCCATTCAGACTTGGACAATGGTGCCTGCCATCCCAGAAAAAATACACCCCTCCTCTTCTTTTTCTTTTTTAGGAAAACAACCACAATCGAACAAAAGAGGAGAACACTCAACATTGTACATGCCCTATGTCCCAGAAATTTGGTGTATCTATTTTTTCTTTTTTCATCACATAATGGTGACTCTCAGCAGACACTTCTGAGATTTTTAAAGCCATAAAATATCTACAACATAATGAAGGTGAATATTGGGAACTTCATCATCTACCCAGCACTTACCAATCAGGATTGATGAAAATATTCTGTGCCCAGATACCCTCATGCTACTTTTTTGCTTTTGCTCTGACCATATATGTTATACATCGTAGTTTTTATTAGTTTCCTTTTTTCATGCATATACTTTTACCATATACAGTGTTTACAAGTATATGTGTATATGTGTATATACAATTGTTATAGATCTAGTCTCCAATGTACTAAACACACTTTCTCTACCTGAAGATACATATGTGTTCTTGATTGCTATCTGTTTATCCTGTATTTTGCAATCTCCGTTTTATATATTGCAATATGTATGATTATACATGATTTGCGTTTATTTATTTTGACCATATGTCATTTTTGTTATTTTATATAGTGCATTTTTAAGAAAGGTTGTATTGACCGAAACATTAAATAATTTTTGCACATTATTGCGTTGCACATAATAAATCTAGTTTTTCTTCGACATTGTACTGCCGGGATCTTTTCTATAAATCTTACGGGGTTGGACTCTATCGGAGCACCCGACAAACCTTGGGGTGCCATATTTACCTATTAAATAGTGAAACAGATTTTAGATAGCTGTTGGTTGAGTGAAGGTTCAAACAATTGTTTGTCTAGCAGCTATTTTGCCCAACTCTCCCATAGATAGGAGTACTCTCTCAGCCCAGCACTTCTATATTCCGTATCAAAGAGTTGCTGCTAGAGAGCTCTGGTGGCAACTTTTAAGTTAGATAACAAATAGATCAGCATTCTGATTTTGACACGCCAGATCCTTATCACTTCTGACATCATCTGTTTGGTGAGAGAACTGGGCCCTCATACACATTAGACTATAAGCTGAACTCATCAATATTGGCAAGACTATATTCTCGTGAGTATGGCATAGAAGCGTAGCTATCGGGGTCCAGTGGGAGTGGTGGGCGCACCCAGAGTTACGGCTACCTCTAACTGTATCAGAATTATAGTTAAGCTGTGTGGTAGAGCAGGGAGATAATCCTTCACTTCCATTCTCCATTCTATCACAGGTCGCCTTAAGGATGCAATTTTAAAGACTAAATGTTGCCAAAGGGGACAGACATTGAATTTATTTTAGAGTTGTAGATTTAGAGAATCAATGTGGAAGCAAAGAAATATAAAATCTAAATGCATTTTCCATCTGTTGGATTTTGACATTTTTTCTCCTATAATTAAATGATTTATTACAACCCAATATTTTCCAGAAATTACAGAATTATATGAAGAACTTCATTTTTGAACTTACTATTAACATCTAAAATGTATGATAGAAAAAAATGACGGTATAGTTTAGATAAAATTGGCTAAAAACGTGATTAAGAAAATAGACTTCTACCAAGAAATATTTTAACATCCTAAGCATTTATAACATAGTGTGATTTTCATCATAGGTTCATTACTCAGTAAAGGAGCAAAGACTGATTCACAGGCTGCAATTATATTTCACTAGCAATAATGGATACAAAACGGATAAAATATTCAAAAGACATTTCATGAGAAATGCATACTTTTATTAAGTCTCTTATATCCTCATTTAGTAAATTAACGTAGGCAGGCATATGGCCTGATATGTACATCATCTAAAGGAGGTTTCTTAGCACAAAAAATGGCAAATTAAATAAAAATGATGGCACCTTTCAAATGGCATCTAATGTGTTTTGCAATTTCCAACATTCCCATTTACCGCAGTATTGCTTCTGTGCACATACAGCTAGTGTAATAGACAGTGTGTCAGTGCAACAAAGAAAGCGTGCCAGTAATTTGAACATGACAAACACTATCCATGGAGGATCAAGTTCTAGTCAAATTCCCTGAAATTCCATTCAACTTTGAACTATTTGAGATTTTATTTGCAATTCACCAAAAAAAATAAACTTGCCTGGCACAATTTCCCTCCTTACCGAAGCATCAGAGAGCAGGCAAACGTAATTTAGCGTGACCACGTGGGCTTCCCCATAATGCCGTGCAGCTGTGACATCTTACGGATTATCATAACTTGTACAGTGGTTGTCAGTGCCTGGTACATCATCAATCAGCGGTCTCCAGTGGAGAACAGTTCATATGGCAGAGTCTCTTTCTTCTTTAGAATGTAAGTTTTTATGGACAGAAGCATCCTCTTGCTCCTCAAATGCAAGCTCTTATGGTCAGCGGGGTCCTCTCTCTCTCCTGTAGAGTGTAAGTTCTTATGGTCAGTCGGGTCCTCTCTCTCCTGTAGAGTGTAAGCTCTTATGGTCAGTGGGGTCCTCTCTCTCCTGTAGAGTGTAAGTTCTTATGGTCAGTGGGGTCCTCTCTCTCCTGTAGAGTGTAAGCTCTTATGGTCAGTGGGGTGCTCTCTCTCCTGTAGAGTGTAAGCTCTTATGGTCAGCAGGGTCCTCATTCTCTCCTGTAGAGTGTAAGCTCTTATGGTCAGCGGGGTCCTCTCTCTCTCCTGTAGAGTGTAAGCTCTTATGGTCAGTGGGGTCCTCTCTCTCCTGTAGAGTGTAAGTCTTATGGTCAGCAGGGTCCTCATTTTCTCCTGTAGAGTGTAAGCTCTTATGGTCAGCGGGGTCCTCTCTCTCTTGTAGAGTGTAAGCTCTTATGGTCAATGGGTCCTCTCTCTCTCCTGTAGAGTGTAAGCTGTTATGGTCAGTGGGGTCCTCACTCTCCTGTAGAGTGTAAGCTCTTATGGTCAGTGGGGTGCTCTCTCTCTCCTGTAGAGTGTAAGCTCTTATGGTCAGCAGGGTCCTCATTCTCTCCTGTAGAGTGTAAGCTCTTATGGTCCATGGGGTCCTCTCTCTCTCCTGTAGAGTGTAAGCTCTTATGGTCAGTGGGGTCCTCTCTATCCTGTAGAGTGTAAGCTCTTATGGTAAAAACCGAGACCAGTGGATACAAGTGGAGCACAGTCAAAGGATTAGATGGCGTCCATCTCCAAATTCCACTGTACAAGTTGAGCATCCATATCATATCGATCTCTCTCTCTCGTCTCTCTCTTCTCTCTGTCTCTCCTCTCGTTCTCTCCTTCTCATCCATTGTGAACTGTCATGAATGTGGGGAAATAATAAAGACAAATCAAGCATAATTGGATCACCAACTTGTGTCCTTGCTCATAGGTAGGTAGAAATGGTGATCTTTCTCCATTTTGAGTCAGCTAACTGAGGAGGTATTTCATTTCCTAGGCAGTATCATGTCCAATGCTTGCTGTCCACAGTTAATACTAAAATAATATGCTAGGTAACCTCAATATGAAATTAGCAAACATAACAGTCATTCTTTTAAAACCATATTATTTGGTGACAGTCAAATAGATGCTGTGTCCCATTAAATGGCCACTGAAAGTATAGTTATAACTTTTAGAGTTTGTTCAAATGTTACCTTTAGTAGCAATTTTTTTTCCAAAATTGCAGTATTTTACAGTACCACCAAAGTGTATGAGATTTCTGAAATTACATGCACATGCTGATTATGTTTTTATTGCAGATTTGAAGCAGTTTGCAATCTGCAGCATGTCAATTCTTTCCGCGTTTTGCAGCATTTTTCACCCATTCAAATAACTATGAAAAAAGGCATAAAAAATGCATGTTTTTTGCAATGTTTTCCATGCCAAGACATGCTATTTTGGTGCAGAAATGTCTTTTGCAAATATATAATGTGTGCACATAACCCTTACATGGCTTGTGAATGAAATAACTTTTTTTATCAACACCTGTCCTTATTTACATAAGGAAGCCCCAAAATGTGGCACATTGCTAAACATAATTTGTTTTATTGTAATTAATCATTTTTCTATCCAAAAAGCTAAAATAAGGCTACTTTTACACTTGCGTTTTATCGCGCAGCGCATCGTGTGCTATCGGTCGCATGCGCTATGTTCCCCTATCTTTAACATGGCAGGCGCAGGGTCTTGCGCTTGCACGCGCTCATCAGCGTTTGGCGTGCGCAGCACATATTACAGGTGTGCGCCCAGACGCGCTAGACGCTACATGTTGCATTTTTTTTTCCGGCCCATCACTTTAAAAATGCGCGTGCGCACGTGTGCGCATGCTATGCGCATAAAAATAACATTGCTGTCTATGGGGGCGCTGGTGTGCGCGTGGCTGTGCGCTCATCAGTGCTTGTGCGCGCACTCAATTTTTGAGTAAACAATGTCTAGACACTTGTCTAAAACATCCCCTAAACAAAAAACATTGTTTGTGAGGGGTGGAGATAAAGGAAGGTGTCTTCAGTGCCAGACAGACCCCTACTCAGACTGCCTGGAGACACTGCTGATACAGCCTGGAAGATACAGCCTGGACCCCTACTACAGTGCCTGGAGACTTCAGCCTGAACAACAGCCTGGACCCCTACTAGACAGCCTTCAAGAGACAGCCAAGACAGCAAGTTTGGATCCAAAGTGCAAGAATGTGAGTATTCTTAACCAAATGACTGCCTGTCCTTTCCAATGTATATGTACTAAAGCTTTGTATTTTTTTTATTGCAGGTTTTTATTGTCCCAGGTCTCTGCCACTAGTTATGCGGGCACTTCCCACTAGCGGCAGAGGGCCTTGGAAAGGAATGTCTTGCCCGAGTTCATGCACTTGAGCGAGGCCTTTCATGGCAATATGTAGTCACTGTCAGGCACAGTGGAAAGCGGTTTTTCACTAATGGAACGGGGTTTTACCACATGGATGACCGCTTCCACTGTGTCGACCAGCGGCTTGATAGGCTGGAGGCCGACCTCAACAGACCAGCGCACTATTTTTTTAGTAAAATTGAACGGGGCATGGCAGAACACCTTAGTCGTGAGCAACAGCTGAGTGTGTTGCAGGCCTGCACCACTGCTTACTTGCAGGCAATGCAGCAGAATCAGTACGTGCAGGAGTCAGTGGTTGCATATCCAACTGTGCCACCACTGATTCGCCACACATCACTACCGACTTCTGCTGCATACCACTGCACGGCCACCAGCATTCCGAGTCACCACTACACCACCACAAGTCCGAGTACTGCTGGACACTCCACCGTCGCCACCACCATGGCAAGCGCTGCTCCTGTCTGGAGCACCACTACCACAGACACTGTTCCCCAGTCTTGGACTACCGCCACCGCAGTACCTGCTTGGGCCACTGTCCCCACTTCTCCTTCTAGGAGCACAGCTGCCACTACTCAACATTTTCGGAGCACAGCCACCACTTCTACTTCTAGGAGCACTGCCATCACTCCGCACCACTTTCGGAGCACAGCCACCACTTCTCCTGCTAGGAGTACCGCCACCACTCAGCAACACTTTAGGAGCACAGCCACCACTTCTCATGCTAGGAGTACCGCCACCACTATCCACCATTTTAGGAGCACAGACACCACATCTCCTTCTAGCAGTACCGCCATCACTCAGCACCAGTTTAGGAGCACAGATGCCACTTCTCCTTCTAGGAGTACCGCCACCACTCAGCACCAGTTTAGGAGCACAAATGACACTTCTCCTTCTTGGAGTACCCCCACCACTCTGCAGCAGTTTAGGAGCACAGACTTGTCTCCTCAGAGCACCGCGACCACGTCTCCTCCGAGTACCACCACCGCCACCACAGAGCATGACATGGGTGACCGACATTCCGTGTTTTATGTTTCAAGGCCACGGTCCACAAGCTCAAGGCAGTCACACAGAAGTTGGTCCATGCACGGGACTCCTGCCCCCAAGAAGAGAAAGAAGACTTTGTTTGTCCATCCCCCCTCTCCTCCTAATGTGTCCCTACCTGCCTCTACCTCCATGTCTGATCTTCCTTCCCCCACTACTTTCGTCGCCCCTTCCCCTCGAACACCTTCCTTGCTTTCCAGCCGTTCGTCATCTCTGCACACCCCCAGAGTATCCCAATCTCCCCCAAAACATCCTTCTCAATAAAAATGGTATTTTTTGATTTGTTGTAACAAATAAATGTGCAACCATGCTTTTAGTAAAAATGGTTTGATTAATGTGTCTTTCGCCGCCTACACCCACTGCGCCATACACACATGCGCCGTACACACACTGCGCCGTACACTTTGCGCTTTTGCCTACACATAACTGCAGGAATGACACATGTTTGTGTCATTCCTGGAGATATGTGTAGTCAAAAACACAAATATATGACTTGTATTTTCCTCACCAGTCTCTTCTATCTGCTAATATTGCACAGACTGAATAGAGGATGGTGTTGAGTGCAAGGCATATCTATTTTACCTTGCCAGGTATCATAGAAAGTTAAATGAGTCTGGTGTGTTTTTACCATAATTTCACTTTGTGATACAAGGCCAGTGATTCTAGATATACCTTGTAATTAATCACATCCTCTATTCAGTGTGTGTTGAATAAACTGAGGAGATGATGGTGAAAATACACGTTATATGTACAATCCCCTGGCCTTGTGTCATTACTATCACACCTGGCCTGGTGAATACACATGAGTTTTAACCAGCAGCGTCGCTTCAGTCTGCTTTTATTTCAAGCATACTGTAGTGATACTGCTGCTTATAACTCATGTGTACTCACCTGCCCAGGCGTGATAAATTCTGAAGTGAGGATGTGTTAATTGGGGCATCACCACTTCAGCATGACACCAGGCCTGGGGATTGAAGAAGGTGTATAAACTTTATTATCTCTCCAGTGCGTTCAAAATGAAGCCACAGTGATGATACTACAAATAATATTTATAGTCACCTAGTCAGGTATAATAAAGAGTGACAGATGCTAGTGCATCCACAAATCAGTATTTGTAACATCAGGCCAGGTGACACAAATATTATTTGTTTTATCTCCACCGTCACTGCAAATTTAACCCAAACTGGAGAGATGATAAAGGTTATACAACTTGTGTGTGTGTATGTATAGTCACCTGGTCAGGATTACTAGTAAATTCATGATGCTCAAAAAAACACAGCATCATGAATTCACTGGTGAACCTGGCCAGTTGATTATTGTATTTGAGTGTAAAAACACAGACTGCACTCGGTACAGGTATAAACACAGGTATTTTATTAACATACAGACAAGAACACTTTTTTTACACCATTTGTTTTTGCCATTCCACCCGTCCTACATCTGACATGAAGTAGGCTGCAAATTGGTCCCTCATTTGGCCAACTTCAACAGAAGACCTGAGAGGGTGCTGAGTGAACTCAGGCAATGGGTTAGGAGCTGCATCATCAAGTTCAAAGATTGGGTGCTCTGTAGACATAACAAAATTATGTAGCACCACACAGGCCTTCACGACTTCATCCACTGTTGCCAGTTTCAGATGAATGGCTGTGCCCAGAATGCGCCATCTGGAAACCAGTATACCGAAGGCACACTCTACTGTTCTTCTGGCCCTGGTCAGCCTGTAATTAAATATTTTTTTGGTGTGGTCCAAGTCCCGGCTGGAGTAGGGTTTTAGCAGGTGTTGGCTCATCTGGATTGCCTCATCCCCAACCATGACAAATGGCTGTGGCGGACCTTCGGTGTGGGGAAGAGGCCGTGGCATGGGAAAATTGAACTGGTTTCCATACATCCTCCATCCCATGTCCGAGTACTTAAAAGCCTGTGAGTCATTTCCACGGCCAAGTGCCCCAATGTCCACTGCAACAAACATACAGTCTGCATCCGCAATGGCCATGAGAACTGTAGAGAAGTACTTTTTGTAGTTGTAGTACTCCGAGCCTGTTCTTTTGGGTTTGATGATCCGGATGTGTTTCCAATCAACTGCTCCCAAACAGTTGGGGAAATTGCAGGTTGTCCAGAATTTTTCAGCTTTTTCTAGCCACTTTTCTGTGGTGGGCAGGGGCATAAATTCTGGACAGAGAACATTCCACAATGCCCGGCAGGTGTCCACAACAATTTCTGACAATGTGGAGATACCAATCTGGTATTGGAAGTGGAGTGAAGAGAGGCTCTCTTCAGTAGCAAGGAATCAGAGAAAGAAAAAAATATATATTATTGTATTTAGTTTATTTAAAACATTTAACTTAAGAGAAAAAAAAATACATGGCATACAAATAATTCTGCAGGTCTTTGTTTACTAGATGGCAGAACAATAATTCTGGCAGCTTTGGAATAGAACATGGCAGAACAAATAAAATGATGCAGGCATTGGTTTAGCAATATTACATACCGTAATGTCACCAGGAGTCTTTCCTCCGAAGGAATCGCCCGACGGAGCTGTGTGTCCTGTCTCCGGATGAATTGTTGGACCCGACCAAGTAAATCCCTGAAGGTTTCTTGTGACATCCAGGTATAGTCCGTAAATTTCTCTGAGTTTTCCTGCAGCTCGCTATAGATGGTGTGGTACACTCCACGACTCTCACGGAGTTCAACAATGGGATGTACCCACTAATGCCGCCGCTGCCGTCTTCGCTGTCTCTCTCTCCCTTTCTTCATGGCAAGTAACTGCATAAGTCTGAGCCATCGTGATGTCCAGATCCAAGTTGAAGTGGAAACTCTTCCAGCGCAGATCCATGTTCACAAAGGCAAATGCAATCAAATGTGAAGAATGGCTGTAAACAGGCTCTATATAAAGATTTCACATAACACACGCCCACTGGTGTCCCATTGGTGGAGTCAGTTGCAAGAATTTTTCAAGGATTTTCCTCCTGTGAAATGCGCCTAAAAAACGCAAACGCATGCAAAAACGCTTGAAATTGCATACAATCGTTTCGTTTTTTTGGTAGTAATGCGCACGCTTATGCGACTAAATATCGCATCGTTTACAAGCGTTTGAACGCTTTTTTTAATGCGTTTTATTTGCACTCGATACGCAGGGCAAAAAGACACAAGTAGCTTAAGGTAACAAAAAAAAGAAGAAAATAGACTAATACTACTACAGGTGTCACCAAAGCAATACAATTCTTGTTTCCTTGTGATACACAATTCTTTTTTTATGTTATTAATGATTTTCATTGTGCAAACAATTGGCATAATAACAAAACTTGAAATTTGATGTTCTTCTTTTCTTTTTATCTATAGGCATTATTGCAGTCAAAATTCTAGTTAGCACTAGAAACAGCCCAGCTGCTCTATTCGTAATGATCCACAGGCAACAATAATCTGACAATTTTCATTATAATGAAAAGAGCAAAACTGTATCCCATTGATTAATGTAATAGAAGGATCAGAAACCTAATCAGAAAGCACTCTGACTTCCTGTAGTTTCTCTGTAGCTTATTAGCATATAACAGCTCTACTACTTGTAAAGAAATTAGTTATGGAAATATTTTGCTAATTTTTGCACATGCTATTTTTTAGAAAACAAGAATATGCACTTTATCAAAGGTTGTCAGGTTTAAAAAACTCATCTTCATAAATCCTGTTTAGGGATTTTAAGTTAAGTGATGGTAGTTCTCCTTACTTGCCAGAGCTAGGAACATCTCTAACACTGAGTGACTCAGCATGTGTTAGGGTTTGAGTTCCCACTCCTGCACAAGGGGAATCTCGAGCTGTTCCCACTGTGGTCCCCCATCTGTCTCCAGCCACAGTGGTTCCTGCTCAGCAGAGACTTCGGTCCCAGCGTCTTGCCTGGCCCAGTACTGTGCAGAGACTTGCTGCTGCAACCAGTGTTGGAGCAGGCAGATTTGGGACTAAGTCCTTTGTTGCTTCATCTGAGCATGCCCAGGGCAAGATCTCCCATTGGAGATCAGGGGTCACATGCTCAGATACAGCTGCCACTCCTATTGGTCCTTCAGGAAGGTCCTGTGGCTGTTGATGTTCTGAAGCAGCTTCCCATTGGTCCTTCCTGGAAGGTCTTTTTCTCGTGGCTGCTATAAAAGGCTGTCCTTACCGCATGGCCGTGCGCTAGTATCAACCGTTATATGCTTTGCGCCAGTATGGTCATGCTAGTGTGTGGTTAGGGCGGCTGAAATACGCCATTACAATACCGACCTAATCGGTGAGGAGCTTGGTATGCTAGCTGGTCAGGGTCGGTGTCTTAGATGTCTTAGATTACTGGCATAACCGGTGAGGAGTTTGATTACCGTATGCAGGGCCTGGAGTTCAGACGCCATAGATTGCGAGTGACTCCCGCGAGGACAGTAGCGCATGATCACTTTCTATGTTCGCTTAGCAGTCAACTGTGTACCTGGGTGCCTAACAGGACACAGAAGTTTGTCTCAGCAGCTCTGTGACGCAACAGGGTACGCTTTCAACGCTAGACAGCACCCTAGCGTGTTTAGCGACTCAGTGGTGCTAACTGAGTTCACACACATTGCCATATAGCGCTGCGGCACTCCTTCTAGCGGCTCTGTGGAATAACAGAGTTCGCACATATTGCCAAAGCGCGTTACGGCATTTATTTTGGCGACTCTACGGGATAACAAAGTTTGCTTCTTGCGCCATCTTACTAGCAGCAGGCTCCGCCTGCATGGTGGACCCCGGGCTGCGAACGCACCTCTCTACATCTTATATTTGGTGCGTTCCGCTGACCATAACATAATACTAGCGCCAGGGTCTGGCTAGTAAAATGGTGAATGAACAGCGTTTACAGCTGTACATCCAGCAGCTGGAGGGTAGGTTGGCAGCTCTTGAGCGCACAATCTCAGCTGTGGATGTTACCGCAGTCGCTGTTCAGGCTGCTAGCGTAGCTGCAGCCAGTTTGTCCTCTGCCACCTCTGCCCCTACATTGTCCCATCTCCCTCTTCCAGACAAGTTTGCTGGTGACAGCAAGCAAAGACGGGGATTCGTGAGTCAGTGCTCCATACACCGCGAGCTTCTGGCTGCACGTTTCCCCACGGATTGGGCACAAGTGGGCTTTGTGATAGCTCTTCTGTCGGGCAGAGCATTGGAGTGGGCAACGCCACTGTGGGAGCATGACGACCGTGTGGTGCAGAGCGCTTCTCGTTTTCTGGAGGCTCTGAAAAAGGCTTTTCTAGGACCTCAGGTCACCCACGATACGGCGCTCCAACTGCTGGCAAGTACCCAGGGTTCGGCTTTGGTCAGCCATTTTGCTGTCCAATTTCAGACTCTGGCCTCGGAATTAGAATGGCCAGATAAAGTCCTCATTCCCGTGTTCTGGAGAGGACTGGAAAGACGCCTTGGCTACTAGGGAGATTCCTGCCACACTGGAGAAGCTTATCGCTATTTCCACCCGCGTCGACCTCTAATTCCACGAGCGGAGGCTGGAACATGCCCAGTGTACGCAGAGGGTTCGTTTGGCTCCTACCTTTGCCACCCCTCTGGAGTTGCCCTTTCAGGCGCCCAACCTTCAGGAGGTTGCTCCTGCGGGATCTAAATCTTGGGTCACTCGTCCATCCCCGATTTGTTATATTTGCCAGCAGCAGGGACATTTTGCCAACCGATGTCCACAGCGGCTGAATAAACAGTCACGCCCGGTAACCGTAGGAACATAGTAACATAGTAACATAGTTATTAAGGTTGAAGGAAGACTTTAAGTCCATCTAGTTCAACCCATATCCTTTCCTAACCTGCCCTAACATGTTGATCCAGAGGAAGGCAAAAAAACCCCAAGTGGCAAACAGTAAGCTTCACATTGGGGAAAAAAATTCCTTCCCGACTCCACATACGGCAATCAGACTAGCTCCCTGGATCAACGCAGTATCTAGGAAACTAGTGAATATACCCTGTAATATTATACTTTTCAAGAAAGGCATCCAGTCCCCTCTTAAATTTTAGTAAGGAATCACTCATTACAACATTAGACGGCAGAGAGTTCCATAGTCTCACTGCTCTTACAGTAAAGAATCTGCATCTGTGATTATGGCTAAACCTTCTTTCCTCCAGACGTAGAGGATGCCCCCTCGTCCCCGTCACAGGTCTAAGAGTAAAAAGATCATTAGAAAGGTCTTTGTACTGTCCCCTCATATATTTGTACATTGTAATAAGATCACCCCTAAGCCTTCGTTTTTCCAAACTAAATAACCCCAAGTGTAATAACCTGTCTTGGTATTGCAGACCCCCCAGTTCTCTAATAACCTTGGTCGCTCTTCTCTGCACCCGCTCCAGTTCAGCTATGTCTTTCTTATACACCGGAGACCAGAACTGCACACAGTATTCTAAGTGTGGTCGCACCAGTGACTTGTATAGAGGTAAAATTATGTTCTCCTCATGAGCATCTATGCCTCGTCTAATGCATCCCATTATTTTATTTGCCTTGGCAGCAGCTGCCTGACATTGGCCACTAAATGTGAGTTTGTCGTCCACCCATACACCCAAGTCTTTTTCAGTGACAGTTTTGCCCAGTGTTTTACAATTAAGCACATAATTATACATCTTATTTGTTCTATCCAAGTGCATGACCTTACATTTATCCCCATTAAAGCTCATTTGCCATTTATCAGCCCAAGCTTCTAGTTTACATAAATCCTCCTGTAATATAAAATTATCCTCCTCTGTATTTATTACCCTGCAGAGTTTAGTGTCATCTGCAAATATTGAAATACTACTCTGTATGCCCCCTACAAGGTCATTAATAAATATGTTAAAGAGAAGCGGCCCCAATACTGACCCCTGTGGTACCCCACTGCTAACCGTGACCCAGTCCGAGTGTGCTCCATTAATAACCACCCTTTGTTTCCTATCCATGAGCCAGTTCTTAACCCACTTACACATATTTTCCCCTATCCCCATTGTTCTCATTTTATGTATCAACCTTTTGTGTGGCACTGTATCAAAAGCTTTTGAGAAGTCCATGAACACCACGTCCACTGCATTCCCTTGGTCCAGTCCTGAACTTACCCCTTCATAAAAGCTTATCAGATTAGTCTGACAAGAACGGTCCCTCGTAAACCCATGCTGATACTGTGTCATGAGGTTATTCAGCTTCAGATACTCCAATATAGTATCCCTTAAAAAACCCTCCAGGATTTTACCCACAGTAGATGTTAAGCTCACTGGCCTATAATTTCCAGGTTCAGTTTTTGCCCCCTTTTTGAATATTGGCACCACATTTGCTATACGCCAGTCCTGTGGTACAGACCCCGTTATTATGGAATCTTTAAAGATTAAAAATAATGGTCTATCTATAACTGTACTTAATTCCTGCAGTACTCGGGGGTGTATCCCATCCGGGCCCGGGGATTTGTCAACTTTAGTGATTTTTAGACGCCGCCGTACTTCCTGCTGGGTTAAGCATGTGACATTTAATGGAGAATTTTTTTTATCTCTGATCATGTTATCTGTCATGGGATTTTCTTGTGTAAATACAGTTGAAAAAAAGTCATTTAGCATATTGGCTTTTTCCTCATCCTCATCCACCATTTCACCCAGACTATTTTTAAGGGGACCAACACTATCATTTTTTAGTTTCTTGCTATTTATGTAGTTAAAGAATATTTTGGGATTATTTTTACTTTCTCTGGCAATGAGTCTCTCTGCCTCAATCTTTGCTGTCTTGATTTGCTTTTTACAGAATTTATTCAGTCTTCTGTATTTATTTAATGCCTCTTCACTACCTACTTGCTTTAATTCCCTAAACGCTTTCTTTTTGTCCCTTATTGCGCCCCTTACAGCTCTATTTAGCCATAGTGGTTTCCTCCTAATTCTAGCATGTTTATTCCCATAGGGTATATACTGTGCACAGGTCCTATTCAGGATACTAATAAACGTCTCCCATTTTCTTTGTGTATTTTTATGTCTCAGGATATCGTCCCAGTTTATTGCACCAAGATCATCTCTCATCCGTTGGAAATTTGCCTTCCTGAAGTTTAGTGTCCTTGTAACCCCTCGACTACACATCTTATTAAAGGATACATGAAAGCTTATTATTTTGTGATCACTATTACCCAAGTGACCCCCAACCCTTATATTTGATATGCGGTCTGGCCTGTTGGATAATATTAGGTCTAGCAGTGCCCCCCCTCTTGTTGGGTCCTGAATTAGTTGTGAAAGGTAATTGTCTCTCATAGTTGCCAAAAACTTATTACCTTTGCTGGAACTGCAGGTTTCTGTTCCCCAATGTATTTCAGGGTAGTTGAAGTCCCCCATAATAATGACTTCTCCTTGAGTTGCTGCTTCATCTATTTGCTTTACGAGGATATTCTCTGTTGCTTCCATTATTTTAGGAGACTTATAACAAACCCCTATCAATAATTTATTATTTTTCCCCCCTCCCCTAATCTCCACCCACAGAGACTCTACATCTTCATTAGATTCACAGATATCACGCAGGATGGGTTTTAAGGATGATTTTACATATAAACACACACCCCCACCTCGCTTATTTTTACGGTCATTTCTAAACAGACTATAGCCCTGTAAATTAACCGCCCAGTCGTGGCTCTCATCCAGCCAAGACTCAGATATCCCCACCATGTCATAATTATGTTCCAACAAAATTAATTCTAATTCCGCCATTTTGTTGGTGAGACTTCTAGCATTAGTATACATGCACTTTATGTATCTCTCTGAACCTCTATTCTTTCTTAAATTATTAACTGTTCTAACCCCACCCCCATGCCACCCCCACCCCCAATTTCATTATTTGTGCCCAGGTCTCTATCTGCACTGCCTTCCCCTCCTATAAAATGAATACCCTCCCCCCCAGTCCCTAGTTTAAAGACTCCTCCAACCTTCTAGCCATTTTCTCCCCCAGCACAGCTGCACCCTCCCCATTGAGGTGCAGCCCGTCCACAGGGTCACTGGACACCATGAGTTTCGCCCCTAAAGTGCTCCTCAAGGGGATAATTACCCACGGTTCTACCACCCTACCCGTCAAGCTGTGTGTGGATTCTGGGGCAGAGGGGAATTTTATGTCATCCTCCTTTGCTTCTCGCCACACCATGCCTTTGGTGTTGCTGGCTGAACCAGTGTCGGTACGGGTGTTGAACGGAGCAATTCTGCCCACACAAATCACCCATCAGTTTGTCCCACTCACCTTGTCTATGTCTCCTTCCCATCAGGAGAATATATCATTTTTTATCCTCCCTGAGGGTATAGATGAGGTTTTGTTGGGATTATCCTGGCTCCGCCACCACTCTCCCCATATTGAGTGGTCTTCAGGGAGAATTCTGGGTTGGGGTAATATATGTAAAGGCAGATGCATTAGGGACAGCGTGCAGGTCACCACCACTGAGATACCCATAGACCTCTCTCCTCTTCCCAAGGTCTATTGGTCCTATGCCGACGTTTTCTCAAAGAAAGCTGCGGAGACTCTTCCGCCTCATCACCCCTATGACTGTCCTATTGACCTCTTGCCTGGAGCTGAACCTCCTAGAGGAAGGGTTTATCCCCTCTCTCTTCCTGAGACAGAGGCCATGTCCCAATATATTCAGGAGAACTTGGCAAGGGGATTCATTAGGAAGTCGGTGTCACCAGCGGGAGCAGGGTTCTTCTTTGTGCAGAAGAAGAACGGAGAATTACGTCCGTGCATTGATTATAGGGGTCTCAACGCTATCACCGTGAAAAATAAGTATCCTTTGCCGCTAATCTCTGAGCTCTTTGACAGGCTTCGGGGAGCAAGGGTATTTACTAAGCTAGACCTGCGGGGTGCGCATAACCTGATTCGCATCCGTGAGGGGGACGAATGGAAGACGGCATTTAACACCAGGGATGGGCATTACGAATATCTGGTAATGCCCTTTGGGCTCTGTAATGCCCCAGCTGTCTTCCAAGACTTTGTGAACGACATCTTCCGGGATATGTTGACCACCTCGGTGGTAGTCTATCTGGATGACATTCTCATCTTTTCTCCAGATATGGCCTCCCACCGGAGAGATGTCTGCAAGGTCTTCGACCTCTTGCGAGCAAATTCCCTATATGCGAAGTTGGAGAAGTGCATGTTTGAGCAGGAGTCTCTACCTTTCCTGGGCTATATCATCTCCGCCCAGGGATTGGCTATGGATCCTGCCAAACTACAGGCTGTAATGGATTGGCAAGAATCCCACTCCCTTAAAGCAGTGCAGCGCTTTATGAGGTTCATTAACTACTATCACCAATTCATTCCCCACTTCTCTACTTTGGTAGCTCCCTTGGTAGCCCTCACCAAGAAGGGAGCTAATCCCAAGTTGTGGTCAGAGGAGGTCACCAAGGCGTTCTCCTCCATCAAGTCGCATTTCGCCAGTGCTCCCATCTTACATCGCCCCGATGTCGATAAACTGTTTATTTTAGAGGTGGATGCCTCTTCTGTTGGAGCTGGAGCAGTCCTTTTTCAAAAGGATGCCCAGGGTCAGAAGCATCCCTGCTTCTTCTTTTCCAAGACCTTTACAACCGCAGAGAGGAATTATTCCATCGGGGACAGGGAGTTACTGGCTATGAAGTTGGCCTTCTCCAAGTGGAGACATCTTCTGGAGGGGGCTCACTTCCCCTTCCAAGTATTCACGGATGACAAGAACTTGGTGTATTTGCAGACAGCCCAGTGGCTAATTTCCCGTCAGGCCAGATGGTCCTTGTTCTTCTCCTGGTTCCATTTCACCCTCCATTTTCTCTCCGGTGAGAAGAACATTAGCGCCGACGCTCTATCTCGCTCCGTGGTGTCCTCTGAGGAGGTGGAGGAGGAGCTTCGGCTTATTGTCCCCACAGAGAGACTAAGAACGGTGGCTCCGGTTTCGCTTGAGTCTGTGCCTCCTGGCAAGAATTTTGTGCCCACCAATTTGCGACCGGAAGTACTCTCTTGGGCACATTCGTCCAGGGTGGGTGGACATTTTGGGACAAAAAGGACTTCTGTGTTGCTGGCGAGGACATACCGGTGGCCGCAGATGGCCCGTGACATCAGGGAGTATGTTCAGGCGTGCGTCTCCTGCGCCAAGAATAAATCCCCTCGACAACGGCCGGCTGGGCTACTTTTCCCTTTGCCAGTGGCAGACAGGCCCTGGGAGATGGTTGGGATGGATTTTGTGGTGGGCTTACCCAAGTCTCGGGGCTGCACCATCACCTGGGTGATAACCGACCACTTCTCTAAAATGGTGCACTTGCTGCCGTTACCACGGTTACCGTCTGCACGGGCCTTGGCAGCATTATTCATTAGGCATATTTTCCGCCTACACGGTACGCCAGACAAAATTGTCAGTGATCGAGGTCCCCAGTTTGCGTCTCGGTTCTGGAGAGAGCTGTCGTTTGCTCAGCATTGAGTTGAATCTCTCCTCTGCATACCATCCTGAGACAAATGGGTTGGTAGAGAGGGCCAACCAGACCTTGGTCACATACTTGCGACATTTTGTCTCTGCCAGGCAGGATGACTTGGCATCCTTGCTACCGTGTGCTGAGTTCGCTCTAAATAATGCTGTGGCTGACTCCAGTGGACAGACCCCATTCCTCCTGAACTACGGTCAGCATCCGCGGGTACCAGTGCCCATGCCCGTGTCTTCCACCGATTCCAGGGTGGCAGACTGGGCTGTGGAGGCACGGGACATTTGGGACCGCACCCAGGATGCCTACATTTGCTTCGGGTGACCTAGTGTGGCTCTCTGCCCGAAACATCAGGCTATCTGTAGAGTCCACCAAGTTGACACCTCGCTTTTTGGGTCCCTTTAAAGTTCTTGAGCAGGTGAACCTGGTGATTTACCGCCTAGCCCTTCCGCCTCACATTGGTATCACCAACACCTTTCACCTGTCCCTCCTGAAACCCGTGGCCATTTCGCGGTTTTCCGAGTCATCTGCCGGGACGTCGAGTTCATCTACCGACAATCATGAGGTGAACGCCATTGTTGGGTGCAAGGTGGTATGAGGCAAAAAAATTTATTTGGTGGATTGGAGGGGTTATGGGCCTGAGGATAGGTCCTGGGATCCTGCCGAGCATGTTCATGCTCCGCAGCTCATCACTGCCTTTGAGCGCAGCGAGGCCCAAAGAAGGGGGGCAATGTTAGGGTTCGAGTTCCCACTCCTGCACAGGCGGAATCTCGAGCTGTTCCCGCTGCGGTCCCCCATCTGTCTCCGGCTGCAGTGGTTCCTGCTCAGCAGAGACGTCGGTCCCAGCGTCTTGCCCGGCCCAGTACTGTGCAGAGACTTGCTGCTGCAACCAGTGTTGGAGCAGGCAGATTTGGGACTAAGTCCTTTGTTGCTTCATCTGAGCATGCCCAGGGCAAGATCTCCCATTGGAGATCAGGGGTCACATGCTCAGATACAGCTGCCACTCCTATTGGTCCTTCAGGAAGGTCCTGTGGCTGTTGATGTTCTGAAGCAGCTTCCCATTGGTCCTTCCTGGAAGGTCTTTTTCTCGTGGCTGCTATAAAAGGCTGTCCTTACCGCACGACCGTGCGCTAATATCAACTGTTATATGCTTTGCGCCAGTATGGTCATGCGTTTGTGTGGTTAGGGCGGCTGAAATACGCCATTACAATACCGACCTAATCGGTGAGGAGCTTGGTATGCTAGCTGATCAGGGTCTGTGTCTTAGAAGACTTAGATTACCGGCATAACCGGTGAGGAGTTTGATTGCCGTATTCAGGGCCTGGCGTTTAGACGCCATAGATTGCGGGTGACTCCCGCGAGGACATTAGCGCATGATCACTTTCTATGTTCGCTTAGCAGTCAACTGTGTACCTGGGTGCCTAACAGGACACAGAAGTTTGTCTCAGCGGTTTTGTGACACAACAGGGTTCGCTTTCAACGCTAGACAGCGCCCTAGTGTGTTTACTTTGCGACTCAGTGGTGTTAACTGAGTTCACACACATCGCCATATAGCGCTGTGGCACTTCTTCTAGCGGCTCTGTGGAATAACAGAGTTTGCACATATTGCCACAGCGCGTTACGGCGTTTATTTTGGCGACTCTGCGGGATAACAGAGTTTGCTTCTTGCGCCATCTTACTAGCTGCAGGCTCTGCCTACACGGTGGACCCCGGGCTGCGAACGCACCTCTCTACATCTTATATTTGGTGCGTTCCGCAGACCCTAACAGTATGTCAATGTCAGTGGTCCCCAATCTTTTTGAACTTGAAGGTCGCAAGCCAAATTCAGCTCTTAGAGAGGGTCACGAGCCACATCCAGCTCACATCTGCCTCACATCAGGGGAAACCAAAGCCCCCATTATGGGTATAATAATAACAAAAGCTTTTCCGCAAAAATCATCAGGAAGCAGTATACCAAGATCCGGGGGTTACCATAATATCCCCATTCCATATTCTTCCATCAAGCACTCCCAACACACTGTCTTTTCCTGCATGAAGCTTCTCCTCTGACTGTTAGATTCAACCTGTCTCCAGCATACCATATTTAAATTATCTCTAACCCCCTAAGACCATTATATGTGCATCCACATCTGCTATTCTGTGTAAGGCTACTCACAAAAGTCACCATTCTGAGATGTGCTCTACATACCTGTTTGATAGACCTGGAGCTAATGCACCAAGCTGACAGACAGCAGCGAGCCAAAATTCATGGGACCGTGTCCCAAGCTACAGGTTGCAGATCCCTGCATTATATGAACAGCTCAAAGTCCATAATGGGAAATGTATTATAACACATCTTCTAGGTGACAGTCGTGTTGGGAAATTAACCACTTGCTGGTGGATTGCTCCAAAGATTTTGGATTATCTCTAGAAGTTGCAGCTCGAGGACACCCTGGGATTTGTTCATTCATCTGACAGAAAAAGATTGTTCAACGCTGACAACCCTATAGGCATGTCATTGTCAACCAAAAATATGGAACTAACATAAATTGTAAGACTAAAGGGGTAAAATATGCCATCATGTGTCGCTTCCCTAAGCTATATCTGGGTAAAAAGTTGCAGAAACTTATCCAAACACATTAGTTCCATCGATACGGAGCTGGATACTTCTATATCAACTCATACAAGAACGTACCATACAAGGGATCTTTTTAATTTAAAAATATGGGGAATTAGACATGTGACATTGGACCATAGAAAGTGCGACATGGATAGGCTCCTGTTGCAAGAAGAGGCCAGGTGGATATTTCGACTAAATTCACAAAGCCCAAGTGGTATGAATGAGGGGATTACTTTCACTGCTTTTCTCTGATGTATGAGGGGGCAATTGTTGTGAAAAATCTGTGCTGTTTGAAGGATTGACCTTTCAAATATCTCTCACACAAAAAAATATTTCTTCTGACAGATGTATACTTACCTGCCTACTATTGATTAATATGACATATACAGAAGATGAGATCACCATTTTTAAGACAGTCTGTATACGCATTGTGAGACAGTGACCAGCATTATTGTAAATGGCCGGTATGTGTTGCAGAGGAGGAGGTCCTCTGCGCTGTAAGCCACAAATATTCTTTTGGGACCTGTAGTTATACGAGCTTTGTTTTATTTTATAAGGGAAGCTTACAGCGTTAGCCAGAGAGCTGGGCTGACTGGCTAACCACACACCTCCCACCTATGGGGGTGGCTATAGCTACAGTCATGGCCAAAAGTTTTGAGAATGACACAAATATTATATTTTCACATGATCTGCTACCCTCTGGTTTTTATGTGTGTGTTTGGCAGATGTTTTTATCACAGACAGAAATATAATTGCAAACATATGAGTAACAAAAATTTATTTTGACAGTTAGAATGAGTTAATGCAGCAAGTCAATATTTGCAGTGTTGACCCTTCTTCTTCAGGACCTCTGCAATTCTCCCTGGCTTGCTCTCAATCAACTTCTGGACCAAATCCTGACTGATAGCAGTCCATTCTTGCACAATCAATGCTTTCATTTTGTCAGAATTTTTAGGTTTTTGTTTGTCCACCCGTCTCTTGATGATTGACCACAAGTTCTCAATGGGATTAAGATCTGGGGAGTTTCCAGGCCATGGACCCAAAATCTCTATGTTTTGTTCCCTGAGCCATTTAGTTATCACCTTTGCTTTATGGCAAGGTGCTCAATCATGCTGGAAAAGGCATTGTTGATCGCCAAACTGCTCTTGGAGGGTTGGGAGAAGTTGCTCTTGGAGGACATTCTGGTACCATTCTTTATTCATGGCTGTGTTTTTAGGCAAGACTGTGAGAGCCGATTCCCTTGGCTGAGAAGCAACCCCACACATGAATGGTTTCAGGATGCTTAACAGTTGGCATGAGACAAGACTGGTGGTAGCGCTCACCTTGTCTTCTCCGAATGAGGCGTTTTCCTGATGTCCTAAACAATCGAAAAGGGGATTCATCAGAGAAAATAACTTTACCCCAGTCCTCAGCAGTCCATTGCCTGCACCTTTTGCAGAATATCAGTCTGTCCATGATGCTTTTTCTGGAGAGAAGTGGCTTCTTTGCTGCCCTCCTTGAGACCAGGCCTTGCTCCAAGAGTCTCCACCTCACAGTGTGTGCAGATGCACTCACACCTGCCTGCTGCCATTCCTGAGCAAGCTCTGCACTGCTGGTAGCCCGATCCCGCAGCTGAAACACTTTTAAGAGACGGTCCTGGCGCTTGCTGGTCTTTCTTGGGCGCCCTGGAGCCTTTTTGGCAACAATGGAACCTCTCTCCTTGAAGTTCTTGATGATGCGATAGATTGTTGACTGAGGTGCAATCTTTCTAGTTGCGATACTCTTCCCTGTTAGGCCATTTTTGTGCATTGCAATGATGACTGCACGTGTTTCTTTAGAGATAACCATGGTTAACAGAAGAGAAACAATGATGCCAAGCACCAGCCTCCTTTTAAAGTGTCCAGTGGTGTCATTCTTACTTAATCATGACAGATTGATCTCCAGCCATGTCCTCATCAACACCCACACCTGTGTTAATGGAGCAATCACTGAAAAGAGGTTAGCTGGTCCTTTTAAGGCAGCCCTGCAATGATGTTGAAATGTGTTTTGGGGGATAAAGTTCATTTTCTAGCCAAATATTGACTTTGCAAGTAATTGCTGTTAAGCTGATCACTCTTTATAACATTCTGGAGTATATGCAAATTGCCATTAGAAAAAGTGAAGCAGTAGACTTTGTAAAAATTAATATTTGTGTCATTCTCAAAACTTTTGGCCATGACTGTACATAATGCGACTGTGGTTTGGTCATATGGGGGTAGGAAGTTAAGGTACTGTAAGAGGACAGGCCTGTGTGTTGGAAGGTCCTACATGTGGACGGACTTCCTGAATAGGACATGGAGAGGCCGTGTACCCGTATGGTCTCTGTGTTGGAAGGTCACATGAGGCGACTGGATTCCTGAAGAGCACAGGGTGAGACCATGTATGTGCAGAGTCTGTGACGGCACTGCATTGGGGAAGCTAACGACCTTCAAAGGGTCTGGAACTGTCAGGAGTGCCCTGGTCGCAAGGACGGTGTTCCCAGTAAGGCAGCTTCCCTGGGAGAAAGGACTGACAGGAGTCAGTGTGTGGAGCAGGAACTCCTGTAAGGTAACTCCAGACAAGGGGGTTATAGTAAGGGCAGACAAGTATCTGCCATTGGAGCAGACTGTTGGTGCTTGTTGTGTTCCCTGGACATTAATGAACTGTTCATTGTGCAGTCGCCCACGGTAACTTTTGCAAAGAAAGGTCGGGCGTGTTTAGGAACTGTGATATAAAGCCGTGTTCTATGAAGTACTAGGGGCAGCATGGTGGCTCAGTGGATAGCACTGCAGCGCTGGAGTCCTGGGTTCGAATCCCACCAAGGACAACATCTGCAAAGAGTTTGTATGTTCTCCCTGTGTTTGCGTGGGTTTCCTCCAGGTACTCCGGTTTCCTCCCACACTCCAAAAACATACTGATAGAGAATCTAGATTGTGAGCCCCATCGGGGACAGCGACAATAACGTGTGCAAACTGTAAAGCGCTGCGGAATATGTTAGCGCTATATAAAAATAAAGATTATTATTAAAAAAATAAAGATTATTATTATTAAGTACTATGGACTATGTGAGGTATTTGATGTGTAACATGACCCACAGTTTTTATACTCTGTAAATAAACCACATGGACTGTTTTTGTGAGAAAACCGTTCCTGTGTGCCTTTATCCCGTTGCCAAGCGAGTGTCCCCCAACACACACATTGAGTGCTATCTTACATATGGTGCTAGACTGGGGCAACAGTCCAGGAAGCACATTGGGATGTGATTGCTGTGGATCGGCGGGTCCACGAAAAATTTTTCAAGACAACTTGCTGTGGATTGGCAGGTCCCCGAAGATTACAAGCATTTAACGGTAACCCGGCTGGGTTACGAAGTTGGCTGGAGCCGCCCGAGGTCAGCAAAGCCATTTGGGGGTATGCAGAGCCGCCTGGAGCTGTGCAGAGGGGTGCAAAGCCGTGTAGAGCAGTGCGGAGCCTCACTGTACGGAGCCGTGCAGAGCCATGCGGATCCAGACAGAGTCTGGCAGAGCATTACGGAGCCTTGCAGAGCGGCTGAAGGAGCAGCCGCAGAGGGGCGTGTGATCGGCAAATGGAGGTGCCAGGAGAGTCAGTGGCTGCAGCAGGAGCTGGGGCAGTGCCAGCAAGAGCTGGTGAGGTGTCATAAGAGGACATCGGATGTCCAGGTCGTACTAACTCTTAAAGGGCCAGTGCAGGCCCAGACAGATAACGGTGTACTGTGCGAACTGGGGCCTGAGAAGGCCGTAGGGGTGTCCACGTGGTTTATACAGAGTGGGGTGGTGTCTCTAAAGGGGGTGGAGTCCCGAAAGGGGCAGTGACCCCAAAGGGAATGGTAGCCCAAAAGGGGATAATGACCCAAAAGTGGGTGGAGTTCTGGGAGGTGGTAGTTACCCAAAAGTGGCGGAGCATCCCAAAGTTAAAGGGGTGACACAGACTGATTGTTGCAAGGGGCAATTGTACTATGTATGTCAAGTCTGCTATATGAACTACCCCCACCCAGCAAGAGGATACGTGAGTGTGCCCTGCAGATGTTTGGAGAGGATATGGTCAGACTGGTCGATTCTGGGAGCTCGGTGACTCTAGTGAAGGTTCCGCCCAAGGGATTTGTAATACTCAATAGGAAGGTCAGGGTCACTTGCATCCACGGGGGCACTAAGGACTATCCAGTGGCCAGGGTGATTCTGGAGATGGCCAGTACAGGACAGGATGTTGCTATAGTCCCGAATTTATCTTGTCTGATAATAATAGGCCGGGACTCTAAGCTGTTCTCAGACATGTGGGAGAAGGGAATTCCTCTACAGCAGGAAGATGGAGTACTCACTCCTGATGGGGTCGCGTACATGAAGGCAGTAACATCTCCAAAATTGACGGGTCAGACGTCAGGGTGACCAGAGGGAAGGAGGCATCTGCCCGACTTACGGATATGATGTCACTTGACGTGTACCACAGGATGACTGATAGTGATGTGGTAGATAAAACGTGTGGAGCTGACACCCAGAGAGCAACTGGAGGATTCATCATGTTGTTGGGTGTGACACAGACTCCGGGGGTGACTGTGACTCTAAGAGAGAAAAAGAGCACAGTAAAGTTGACACGGGTACAAATGGCAAGTTTTCCTCCCGTTACCGGAGATGTTAAGGGCACCCTTTGAGGATACCAGTAAAGAAAAAGCAAGAGACTTGTGCTGCTAATCAAGATGTGAGTACACTTCGAGACACTTAAGAGGTTGGGAAGGAAAGTGATGGGTCAATGCAAGTGGCAACTGCTAGGGCTGAGTACGATAGTGTACTGTCAGAAGCACTGACACAGTGGAACGTCAATGCTCCACAAGGTGAAGTCAGAACGACAGAGCCAGCCAAGAGGATGGTGTAGCTGACCTCTTCGCTGTCGGAACAAGCAGCTGTTGGTCAGTCCGTTGGTGGCACTGTAGGAGAACAGACCTGTAATAGACCCACATCTGTGATGACAGAGAGGGGTGAAATGGCTGAGTATGGCGAAGGCTCTAGAGGACCCAATGCTGAAGAGCAGGAGAGTGTGGAGATCGCTGAGGTTCCAGAGAGTCAAGAGGTGCCCAGAGCCTCAAGAGAGGTTGAAGGTGTCGAGCATGGAAGTCGCCAACTGCGTGCAGCTAGATCAGGTGCGTCACCTGGAGTATAAGCTCTCGGCACTCAAAGCTCAGATTGGCAAGAAGGAAGTGCAAGAACAGAAAGCTGAGGGAAATGTGGTTTTGGAGTCTGGTAGCGACAACAATGATTCTTCAGAGAGCCCAGCAGAGACCCTTGAAGCGGTCGAAGGTGATGGACGGAAGACCCAAGAAAAAGCTGAACTGCGGATGAGGAAACAGGTAGAACTCTGAAGCGGCAGAGTGCGGGTGGGTAAGCTGGCCCCTCTGAAAATATAGTTAAAGAAGTTATGGTATGACATGTGCTAGCCAAAAGAGAACAGGATCACGAAATAGAGATGCTTAAAGAGACAGTTAAAGAGCATGTCGTATGAGAGAAGGTCCTGAGACAAGCGGCTGAGCACAGAGTGGATGACTTGGAGAAGGAAGTCTCTGAGCTCAGAGGTCACCTGTCAATGTGTGAAACCATGAAAAAAGCCATATGGGAAGATATGGAGGCACTCAGAGTAGCATTAAGAGGGCTTCTGCAAGAGAGGAAGTTGGTGGTCGCAGACTTACAGCAGCTGTGCCAGAGTGGTAACAAGTCGTAGCTGAAAATGCACATCTTGGTGAGGGGTCTTGAAGAGTGTAAAGCTCAGGAAGAGTTTGTGCTAAGAGGTGATCAAGACAATCACCCTGATAGAGCAGATGTCATGATGAAAGTGTTCGAGGAAAAACAGGAGCCATCCGTCCATGAAGAGAGTGAGACTTCACTCTTCAAGTGCATGATAGATGTACCCCAAGACGAACGAGAAGTGTGTGCCAGTGAAGCTGTGCATGAGGCCTTTAGAAAGCCAGTAGAAGCGTGTAGTGTGAACTGGGTGCCAGAGACTAAACAGTTGGTGATACCGTCGAGTAGGGAAGTCACAGTGAAGCGGGTGGCTATCCTGAGGGATATGCACCTACAATGCCTCCGCACAAAACAGATGATCCTGTTGAGGAATAAGGTAGCCACTCGACTTCTGGATCATGTGAGGAAAGCTCAAAGTCAGCTGGGCTTTGTGGAAGACATCGTTCAAGTACCCAGAAATCTGGTGAGGAAAGTCACTGGGAGACTCGGAAAAGTGATGCAGGAAATTGTGAATAAATCCGGTGGGGCAAGAGTGAGGAATCCAGCTGAAGGCAAAGCCCAGGTAGCTGGTGAAGATGGGATGGTTCCATTCATTATTGTCGGCTCAGTGGAAAGCCTTAGGAATATCCGAATGCTCCTGGAATATCGGGTAACATACCTAATGGAGATAGAGCAGCTAAGATTGTACAGACTGCAGATTAATAAACAGCTGCAGGACATAAGATGATGGCCGCTTTCAACCCAAGTTAAAGGGAAAAGAAGGGGCTCTCCAAATAATGGAGTTGCTGATAGCCAAAGACATCCAGCAAGAAGACGCCTTGGTAATTCGGCAAGACAAAGATGCCGAGAATCTGAAAATGGCAATTCTACTCTCAGTACAAAACTGAGGGACATAGATAGTAGAGATGAGGGACTTTGCCTCAGGGAGGGTCGAGTCGGGTCTCGGACCACCCGACTTTCCCAAAAGTCGAGTCGAACGAAATCGGCCGACTACCTGCAAAAGTCTAAGGTCCGACTGAAACTCGAACCGACCCTAATGCAAGTCAATGGGGAAGAAAAGTCGGCAGGGAGTGGAGGACAGTAAACACACCTACAGTGCCCATTTCAATGCCAACGACATAAATTCTTACTACTTAAGCTTGTCAACCTTAATTTACTTTATAATAATATTTACGCATTGAAAACTGGGGGTTATTTGGCTAAAGTTGTGGGGGGGGCAGGGCTGGCTCCAGGTTTTTGTGGGCCCCGGGCAAATGAGTGTCAGTGGGCCCTTTAACACATACCACAATTCATGATGCTCCGATACGGCAGAGAAATATAGGTATAGTACAATGCCAAATACTTCATTTCTTACATTACATAAGTGATATCTATTGTAAATTCTACAATAGCTCAAAAACCGGACAGTATAGTCCTCCATACAGTATTATGGGCACCACATAGTGCGCATACAGAATGGGCTCCATATAATGTTCCATGCAGAATAGGCCCCATATGTGCTCCATATGATGCTCCATATATAATGGGCTCCATGTGATGCCCCATAAATAATGAACCCCTATGATGCTCTAGTATTTGATGGGCCCCATATATGATGCTCCAGTGTTTGATGAGCCCCATAAAATGCTCCAAATATAATGGTCACCATATATAGTGCTCCATATATAATTGGCTCTATGTGATGCCCCATAAATAATGAAACCCATATGATGCTCTAGTATATGATGGGCCCCATATGATGCTCCAGTATATGATGGGGCCCATGGATGATGTTCCAGTGTATGATGGGCCTATATAATGCTCCATATATAATGGGCCCCATATGATGCTCCAGTGTATAATGGGCCCCGTATATGATGCTCCAGTGTATGATGGGCCCTATTTATGATGCTCCAGTGTATGATGGGCCCCATGGATGATGCTCCAGTGTATGATGGGCCTATAATGCTCCATATATAATGGGCCCCATATGATGCTCCAATGTATAATGGGCACCGTATATGATGCTCCAGTGTATGATGGGCTCCATTTATAATGCTCCAGTGTATGATGAGCCCCATATAATGCTCCAAATATAATGGTCCCAATATATAATGCTCCATATATAATGGGCTCCATGTGATGCCTCATAAATAATGAACGCCATATGATGCTCTAGTATATGGTGGGCCCCATATGATGCTCCAGTATATGATGGGCCCCATGGATAATGCTCCAGTGTATGATGGGCCTATATAATGCTCCATATATAATGGGCCCCATATGATGCTCCAGTACATTATGGGCCCCTTGGATGATGCTCCAGTGTATGATGGGCCTATAAAATGCTCCATATATAATGGGCCCCATATGATGCTCCAGTATATTATGGGACCCATTGATGATGCTCCAGTGTATGATGTGCCTATATAATGCTCCATATATAATGGGCCCCATATGATGCTCCAGTAGATTATGGGCCCCATGGATGATGCTCCAGTGTATGATGGGCCTATATAATGCTCCATATAAAATGGGCCCCATATGATGCTCCAGTGTATTATGGGCCCCATGGATGATGCTCCAGTGTATGATGGGCCTATATAATGATCCATATATAATGGGCCCCATATGATGCTCCAGTAGATTATGGGCCCCATGGATGATGCTCCAGTGTATGATGGGCCTATATAATGCTCCATATAAAATGGGCCCCATATGATGCTCCAGTGTATTATGGGCCCCGTATATGATGCTCTAGTGTATGATGGGCCCCATTTATAATGCTCCAGTGTATGATGAGCCCCATATAATGCTCCAAATATAATGGTCCCCATATATAATGCTCAATATATAATGGGCTCCATGTGATGCCCCATAAATAATGAACCACATATGATGCTCTAGCATATGATGGGCCCTATGTGATGCTCCAGTATATGGTTGGCCCCATGGATGATGCTCCAGTGTATGATGGGCCTATATAATGCTCCATGTATAATGGGCCCCATATGATGCTCCAGTGTATAATGGGCCCCATATATAATTCTCCAGTGTATAATGCTCCCCATATATTGCTCCAAACATTAAAAAAAATGAAATACCTCTCCTCGCTGGGCACTGCTCTGGACTCCTTAGCATCGCCATCTTCCAGCTCTCTGCACTGTGACTGTTCAGGCAGAGGGCGCACAGACGTGACGTCATCGTGCTGTCTGACCTGAATGTCACTGTCAGGAAACGCGGAAGACGTCACGGCGGTGAGCAGGGAGAGGTAAGTATTGCAAGTGCTGGGGCCCTGAGCAAGCATTGGGGCCCACTCGTGGGCGCCATCACTGGCACAGAGCCCCTCATAGTACGCCAGTGTCTCTGACGGCGAGTGGGCCCCCCATATGCTCATGTCCACGGCACTTGCCCGGGTGCACCAGGTGCTGACGCCGGCCCTGAGGGGGGGTACAGCCCAGTTAGGGAGGTGGAAAAACTGGCATATGTTAAGGTGTAGGCTGCAAATGGAGGAATTGGAGAAGTCGAGGAAGAGGAAGAGGAAGAGGAGGATAAAACGAGGCATTTTGCTGCAACCTATGTGTCATCAGGTGAAGGTGGTACAAAATCCTTTGAAACCTAGGCATGGTTCATGGTTTTAATGAAGTTGAGATCACCAACATTTTGGGTCGACAGCCGGGTTCTTTTTACTGTCAGGATTGATCCAGAAGCACTGAAGACTCTTTCTGATAGCACACTACCAGCAATGCAAGCGAGCTCCTGTAAGGCATATTGTGCCAATTCAGGCCAGGTGTCCAGTTTACAGGCCCAGTAGTCAAAGGGAACTGAACTGTGAGGGAGAACATCGATAGGGGTGGAGATGTAATTTTGAACCATAGTTGACAACTTCTGTCTCCTGTCTGTTGCAATTGATTCAGTATTACCAGTCGTGTGAGCGGTATTCGAGAAATCAGTCCACAAATGGTCATGAAACCCCTGTCTTCAACGCCACTTTGGCTGTGTGCACCACGAACACCTCTTCCATGTTGCCCAGTACGGCTTGTGGTAGAACCTGCACCTCTGCTGTGTGCTGGGAATGCCTCTATCAAACAGTTTACAAGAGTTGCTTGTTTGTTCGCCAATATTAGCTCTAGGTTCTCCTGTGGCATGATGTTCTGTAATTTGCCTTTATAGCATGGATCGAGGATGCTGGCCAACCAGTAGTCGTCATCCTTCATAATTTTGGCAATGCAGGAGTCCCTTTTTAGGATCAGCAAGACATAATCCCTGAGCAGACAATGGCTGACTGTCATCAAGGCTTCCCTTATCCACTTTCTCCTCCGCTGCAGACGCCTGATCCTTAATGTGCATCAAAGTTTGCATGAGCAGACACATAAGTGGGATGCTCATGCTTATGATGGCGTCGTCTGCGTTTACAAGCCGTGTGCATTCCTCAAAACACTGAAGGACTTTACAGAGGTCTTTCAGCTTTGACCACTGCACACCCGACAACTCGATGTCTGCCCTCAAACTGCCTACCCTTGTATCTTCCCACAAATGCATTACAGCTAGCCTCTGTTCACACAGCCTCTCAACCATGTGCATGGTCGAGTTCCACCTTGTTACAAAGTCTATAATTAGGCGGTGCTTGGGAAGCTGTAGCGATCACTGCAGCCTCTGCATATGACTGGAGTCTACGGGCGAGCGACGGATGTGCGAGCACAGTCTTCGCACCTTATGGAGCAGGGCTGGTAACTCCGGATAATTATTTATGAACCACTGCACCACCAAGTTCAAGGTGTGAGACAGGCAAGGTATGTGTCTAAGTTTTGCCAGGGCTATGGCCGCCACAAAATTACGGCCGATATCACTGACTACCTTGCCTGATTCAAGATGTAGACTGCCCAGCCATGACTCAGTTTCTCGCTGCAAGTAGTCGGCCAGTACCTCTGCGGTGTGTCTGTTGTCGCCCAAAGACATCATCTTTAAAACAGCCTACTGACTCATACTACTAGCTGTTCGATAGTGGGACACATCGTGTGCAACCTGGCAGCTGCGGATGGAGTGCTCGTGCGACTGTGGTCTATCGAAGATATTTTGCTTCTGCAGGAGGAGGAGGGTCGGACGCCTACAGCCAACTGTTGCCTATACCATTGGCTAGGCAGCACTGTCCCAACGCCGCTGTCCCCTGTGGACCCTGCATCCACTACATTAACCCAGTGTGCAGTGATGGACACATAACGGCCCTGGCCACGCCTTCTGGCCCATGCATCTGTTGTGAGGTGCACCTTTCCACTCACTGATTGTTTGAGTGCATGGACAATGCAGTCTTTCACATGCAGGTGGAGGGCAGGGATGGCTTTTCTAGAAAAGAAGTGCCGACTGGGTAGGTCATAGCATGGGAAAACATAGGCCATGAGCTCTCGGAACGCTGTGCTTTCAACCAAACGGAAGGGCATCATCTCTAATGAGATAAGTTTGGCAAAGTAGGTGTTCAAAGCCAGTGTACGCGGATGACAGGATGAGTACTTTCTTGTCCTACTCAGAGTATCTGCAAGGGTGAGCTGGACTTGAGAGCTGCATATGGGCGAACTAGCGGTGATGGCCTAGATTCAGTCTTTGGTTGCAAAAACATTGTGATTCCCTGACTGCTTTGGCCTTGCGATGACACCTCAACATTTCTTGCTGGTGGTGTGCTAACCGGTGGGCTTACAGTGGGGGAAGCGATGTAGCGTTGCTGGCTACCTTCAGTCGGAGCAGGTGCACATGTGCTACCTGAGGTTTTGTAGTCCATCCATGCTTGAAAGTGCATTGTTTTTAAATGTCTAAGCATGCAACTGGTATTCAAATTTCAGAGATTTTTCCCTCGGCTAAAGGTCCTTCTGCACTTCTTACAGATAACCTTTGCCTCATCAATAGGATTTTTGTCAAAAAAGTGCCACACTGCACTCTTCTTACTATGGGATAAATTTTCAGGGGTTGCACGCTGTGCTAATTTGACTGTCTGGCCAAGCTGTCCTGCAACCCTTTTTGTTTATTTCAACATGTTTTTGGACAGCCACCTGCCTGCCAGATAACCGCAGCTGAGATGTCGATGCCTACTGCGTATCCTCCTCTTCTTCTGAGATATTGCCAGCGGCACCCTCTTCCCCTGATGGATGCCAATTCGGGTCAACAACTGTGTCATCCATCACTTCCTTTTCAATTTCATCTGCACCTTCCTCTGTGTCACCGTGTAAGGTGGTATAGTATGCGGGAAGGTGCACCTGAGTTTCATCAGGGTCAGATTCTGGCTCAGAAAACTGCGAGGGCAATGTAGTGCTCTGAGTGAATGTACCAGCAGAATCATATAGCAGTGGCTGTACATCAGTGCACTCCATGTCAGATTCATCTTGGACTGGGGAGTTCAGGATTTGACTTGATAACCCAGGCATGGTATGTGAAAAGAGCTCCATGGAGTAATCTGAAGTGTGGCCTGCCGCATCCTTCACTTTTGGTGGGGGTGAAGGACACTAGGAAAGGTGTTGTTCCTGACCAGGAGCCTGCACTGACGACTCAGTGCTTGCATTTTTTGAAACATCAGAAGAGGAGGCGATAGAGCTGGAGGCTGTTTCGGCAATGTAATTCAAAACCTGTTCCTGATGCTCCGGCTTTAAAAGCAGTTTACCTACTCGCAGAAAAGGGAGCCTTCCAAGCCTTCTGGAGCCAGACTATGACGCAGGCTCAACACCTCCTGCCTTAGGTGCTATTGTGCTTTTGGCACTACCAGCAGATACACCACCACCATCATCAGTACCAGCTGGCCCCCCCCGCCAACGTCCGCGGCCTCTTTCACCATACTTCCTCATGTTTGGAAAAATGTACCAAAAATAACAGCAGATATATGGTACTGTATCAGAAGCGTACAGCTGAATACCGTGAAGGGGAAAATTTAAATCTTTGTATATATTTCCGGAGTCACACACAGACGCTCTCTCAGTATGGATTTGACAGTAATACAAAAGGCAGAAAAAAGGTACTGTATCAGAATATACCAGGTGTACAGTATATAGTATAGGGTAAAATTTAAATCTCCGTATATATTTCCAGAGTCACACACAGACGCTCTCTCAGTATGGATTTGACTGTAATACAAAAGGCAGAAAAAAGGTACTGTATCAGAAGATACAAGGTGTATATAGTATAGGGTAAAATTTAAATGTCCGTATATATTTCCAGAGTCACACACAGACGCTCTCTCAGTATGGATTTGACCGTGGTAAAAAAGGGAGAAAAAAGGTACTGTATCAAAAGATACCAGGTGTATATTGTATAGGATAAAATTTAAATCTCCTTATATATTTCCGGAATCACACACAGACGTTCACTCAGTATGGATTTGACCAGAATACTAAAAGCAGAAAAAAGGGACTGTATCAGAAGATACCAGGTGTGTATAGGAAAGGGTTAAATTAAAATCTCCATATATATTTCGGAGTCACACACAAACGCTTCTCTCAGTATGGATTTGACCATATAAAAAGGCAGAAAAAATGTACTGTATCAGAAGATACCAGGTGTATATAGTATAAGGGTAAATTTAAATCTCCGTTTATATTTCCGGAGTCACACACAGAACTCTCTCAGTATGATTTGACCGTAAAAAAAAGGAGAAAAAAGGTACTGTATCAGAAGATACCAGGTGTATATAGTATAGGGTAAAATTTAAATCTCCGTATATATTTCCGGAGTCATACACAATCGCTCTCTCAGTATGGATTTGACCGTAATAAAAAAGGCAGAAAAAAGGTATGTATCAAGACGATACAGGTGATTGTTACAGGTTATAGGGTATAAATTGAAATCTCCGTATATATTTCCGGAGTCACACACAGACGCTGACAGGCTTAGTATGGATTAGACCAGAAAATAAAAAGCAGAAAAAGGGTACTGTATCAGAAGCGTACAGCTGTATACAGTGTAGGGGTAATTGTAAATCTCCGTATATATTTCCGAAATCACACACAGACGCTCACAGGCTCAGTATGGATTAGACCAGAATATAAAAAGCAGAAAAAGGGTACTGTATCAGTAGAGTACAGCTGTATACAGTGTAGGGGAAATTGTAAATCTCCGTATATATTTCCGGAGTCACACACAGACGCTGACAGGCTCAGTATGGATTAGACCAGAAAATAAAAAGCAGAAAAAGGGTACTGTATCAGAAGCGTACAGCTGTATACAGTGTAGGGGTAATTGTAAATCTCCGTATATATTTCCGAAATCACACACAGACGCTCACAGGCTCAGTATGGATTAGACCAGAAAATAAAAAGCAGAAAAAGGGTACTGTATCAGTAGCGTACAGCTGTATACAGTGCAGGGGAATTTGTAAATCTCTGTATATATTTCAGTATAGGAAAGATGTGTATCTTCGTACCGTGTTAGCCAGTAGATAGAAAAATATTTAGACTTGGAATGGAATTACTTGTATTAAAATCTAACTTCAAATCTGAGAAGGATAGAAAAGTCTGGGAATATAAACTTATGATGACCTTTGACACTCTTAGTGCTGGGATGAATATATCCCAGAGTTTTATGTCGTTCTACAACAATTAAGGAATCTGCCTCCCTGACCTTTTAGGGTCATCACAACACAATACCAGACCCCAATCAGAGGGTAATAAAACCTTCACTCCTTATCTATGAACTGGTCATATTTATGTTCATCCCTCGGCCATAATGACAGTTCTGCTTCATGTCACTTGTCCTACCTATTGCATTTTTTCTGTGCTATTTTGTGTATAAATATGTGATTCTTCAGATGTTGTATTAGTCTATGCCTGATGAAGAGACCTGAGTAGTCTCGAAAGCTTGCAATTTGTTACCATCTTTTCAGTTAGCCATTAAAAGGTATCAACCACTGAGGACTCTCAAGTCTAAATATTTTTCTATATATTTCAGGAGTCACACACAGATGCTCACAGACTCAGTATGGATTAGACCAGAATATAAAAAGCAGAAAAAGGGTACTGTATCAGAAGCGTACAGCTCTATACAGTGTAGGGGTAATTGTAAATCTCCGTATATATTTCCGGAGTCACACACAGACGCTCTCAGGCTCAGTATGGATTAGACCAGAATATAAAAAGCAGAAAAAGGGTACTGTATCAGAAACGTACAGCTCTATACAGTGTAGGGGAAATTTTAAATCTCCGTTTATAATTCCGAAGTCACACACAGGTAGTCAGCATGTATTTGTCCGTGATACCAGCCGGTACACGGTAGTGTGTGAGGAGCGTACAGCTCTATACGGTGTGGGAAAAAATGAGCGCTCGGTAACTGTGCAGAAAAAAAGAATAAAAGTATTAGTGCTGTGTAAAAAGCAGTCTGCACAGCAGTGTACACACAGCAATACAGCTAGCAGGCAGCCTACTGCTGCACACAAGAAAATCCTCCCCTGTCAGTGGCAGGCAGCCTAATTACCAGCGCTGCTGCACACAAGAAAATCCTCCCCTGTCACTGCACACTAACTGTACAGCACAATTTCTATCAGCACAAGCACATAAGAACTTCTCTTTCCAGAGATAACTCTCTCCCTTCTGATAAACAGCGTCAGCAACCTCTCCCTACTGTTAAGATCGGCAGAAGTAAAATGGCGGTCGGCAGTCAGGACTTTTATAGACACTATAACGCCCCCCAAAGCAAGCCAATCAATGCAATGCCCTTCTATAAGATGGTGGTGGACGCTGCAAATGTCGTCTCGTTGCCCACAGTGTACGTCCTTGCTCATTGGCTGAAAAAAGGTGCCTGCAAGCATTATGGGAAAACTGACTTTGGCGCTCGGGTCGACGACCGCATGGCCGACTTCACGCTATGGTCGGGTTTCGCTCTGCGACACCCGACTTTGGTGAAAGTCGGTGACTTATGAATCTGACTGACCTATTTTCGCTCAACTCTACCAGTAACTTATTAAATGGGCCAGACTCAGACCAGATAGTAGGCTCGACTGTGAGACTCACGGCCACTGGAGAAGGTCTTGGAGAGAAAGTTTGGGTGAAGAGGCGTACTGGAGAAATGTTGAGACTAAAACGGGTCTGGTGACACAGACAGACTGTGACTCAAGGGCCAAAGCTCAAGGCCTACATACTGACCGCTGGGGGCGGGGGAGGCTTAACAAGGGTATGATGATGATTAACACTCAAAACCGACTGTGATTGTTCTCTCGACTGGTAGGGGAAGGTAACATGCGTGAGATCCCTGGTGTATGACAATTGTTCAACCCCATAAGTTTGAACGGGGGGATATGTGAGACACTGACCAGCATTATTGTAAATGGTCAGTATGTGTCGCAGAGGAGGAGGTCCTCTGCACTGTAAGCCAGATATGTTTCTCTGGGACCTGTAGTTCTATGAGCTTTGTTTTATTTAATAAGGGAGACTTACAGGGTTAGACGAGAGCTGAATGACACTGGATAACCACACACACCTCCCACCTATGGGGGTGGCTACAGCTACATAATGTGACAGTGGTTTGGTCACAAAAAGGGGTTGGAAGTTTAGGTCCTGCAAGAGTACAGGTGTCGTGGGGCAGTAATGGGAAAACAGGGGACGAGGAACTTGTCTCCCTGAACTGTGTCTCAGGCTAAAGGGTGTGCCCTGTCTTTCCTTAACTTAGGGGTACCCTTGAGGGTAGGGAGGCCCAAGTTACCAACCTGTCCCTATCTCCTGTTTAGCCCTGAGCTAAACCCCCAACCACCTCCCCAGGAGGTGAGACAGGGAATAAAGTGAACTGCACCAACATAACAAAAAGAAAGAACAGACAGACACCTAGGGGACAAGGCAACTAAAAAACAAAACTTAGCTTTCTCTGCTGCAATGCACCGCACAGCAGAGTAAGGCACCAGATCAAGGTTCTAGCTGAAGTACCACTGCACTCAGAAAGCTCCTGACTCCAGCTTGGTTGGTCTCCAAAGAGGAAGTGTATCACCAACAGTCAGCTGACGCATCAGGTGACCTTTTAAAGGATGGTGGGAGTGTTCACCACCTGCACCAGCCAACACAGCTGCAATGTAATTACACCAGTGGCCCCCGGGAATGGCCTGAAAGGAAAGGAAAAAAGTTTTACTATGAAAAGCAAAATGTACCACAGATCCAAAAATGGATCGTGACAGTACCCCCCTTTCAATGTGGGGCCTCTGGACCCTCAACACCGCACCTCACCAGAAAACAACCTACCATGAGGACGCCTCGATCCACCAGAGTTCACCTCGGCAGTCACCTGACTCTCAAGTTTATGGCAAACGCGGACTGATGGAAGTGACAATAATGTATGCTCCGGAGGTGCCACAAATCTTCAGAGCACTGACCTGGGGAATGAGTTGTGTTCGAGCATAACTGAGGGTAACTCCAGCTGGTAAGTCCCCGGGCCGAGAATGGTCGACACCTGATATGGCCAAATCACCCGAGAACTCCAGACCCCAGCCGCACACTTCCACTGGATGTTTTTGGTGGACACCCACACCGTTCTTATTCACACACAGGTCTGGATCTGAGCATTTATTGCCACACACACGTTTGCCATAAGATGGTGAACTCTTCGAGGAACCGACAACAGAGGCATCCCCATGTGTCGCTACACTCACACCCCCACAATGCTGAGAAGGAACCACAACCCTCCCTGACCTCTCCTCCTAAAAGGACTCTGACTCTCAGGGTTAGCAAGTAGTGAGGGTTGAGACTTGCCCCTACTCCCTGGCAGCACCTCTGATGCCCCCACTGGAGAAGAAGGGGACGTTTGCAGAAAGACGACAGAGATAGTAACTCCAGTGGAACAGTCCTCACATGACTGATCCCAGCTGACTACTTCCCTGGACCGCCAATCTATGACTAGGTTGTGTTTTTTCAACCAAGGGATGCCTAAAACGATGGGTGTTGGCATTCCCCCCAAGACGTAGCATGACAGGGACTCTTCATGAAGAATCCGTATACTCAGTTGTATATCATCTACGACTTGGGTCAATTTCCCTTGGCTGAGTGGGACAGAGTCAATGGCCTGGACACTTAGGGGTTTTGCTAGCGTCCTACACCTGAGGCCAAGAGTTTGGACAAAGTCAGCATCGACTAGATTAACACCTGCTCTACTGTCCACAAGCACCAGTATACCCTCATTTACCCCACCAACCACCACTTCCGCAGATAGGGTACACTGACGGGAAAAAATTGAGTTAATATATACTTCCTGGTCGCTTCCCTCCACATGACCAAGGGGATGCGGCTTCTTTGATGGTACAGGTATTTTGGCTTGAGCTGTGCAGACCCCGATGAAATGACCAGTCTGCCCACAGTAAAAATATGCCCCCACACCATGGTGAACCGCAGGCAACCCCGCTTGGGAAACAACTCCTCCCACCTGCATGGGTTCATCCGACTGCTCAGGTGTGTCCTCCTCCCTAGCAAAGACAACAGGGGGCAGATTTGGTGTCTGCCTCTCCCTGAGGCATCTATCCACCCGGATGGCAAGGGACATGGTGGCCTCCAACGACCTGGGAGCGGCGTACTGCACCAGAGTATCCTGCAACCTTGGGGACAGACCCTGCATTAAATGACTCCTTAGGGTAGGGTCATTCCACTGTGTGTCAGTGGCCCACCTCCTGAACTCAGAGCAGTACTACTCAGCCGGCCCCCTTGCATGATTTTACGGAGTCGGGTTTCAAGATGGTGAATCGGTTGGCAGGGAGAAGGCCCAGGATTGGGGATCACCAATGAGAAGGGAGACAATAATCCTCACACGCTGTTCCTCACTCCCTGATGAACGGGAGTGAAGCCTGAAGTACAATTTACAGGCCTCCAAAAAAACAGAAATTTATCTTTCCCTCCAGAAAACCTGTCAGGGAGAGATATCTTAGGTTCTGGTTGAGCCTGAACCTGAGCCGAGGTCCAGACCCCACCAACTGCTGTAACTGCTGCACCACCTCACCCCCAGCACCTTAAGCTCATCGATGAGGGTCTGAAGCAGTTTTGAAAAGGTCTGCAATTGGGCCATGGCTCAACAGAAAAAATAATTCGGTTGGTGATAATGTCACGGGGAAGTAGTGGGAAAACGGGACGAGGAAGTTGGGCCCCTGAACTGCCCCTCAGGCTAAGGGAGTGCCCTGTCTTTCCTTAACTTGATGGTACCCTTGAAGGTAGGGAGGCCCAAGTCACCAACCTGTCCCAATTTCCTGTTTAGCCCTGAGCTAAACCCTCAACCCCCTCCCCAGGAGGTGAGACAGCAAATAAAGTGAACTGCACCAATATAACAAAGGGAAAGAACAGACAGACACCTATGGGACAAGGCAACTAAAAAAGAAAACTTAGCTTTCTCTGCTGCAATGCACCGCACAGCAGAGTAAGGCACCACATCAAGGTTCTAGCTGAAGTACCACTGCACTCAGCAAGCTCCTGACTCCAGGTTGGTTGGTCTCCAAAGTGGAAGTGTATCACGCATCAGGTCACCTTTTTAATTCCTTTACATATTTCCTTTATTCGTTATATATACTTTTTCCATTATTATGTCAGCAATGCTTAAAGCAACGCTTATACTTACTCTGCTATGCGCAGACGCGCCCTGGGCGTGCGCTGTGCCTGTCTCTCGGTGTCGTGGGCATGGAAGCGTCGCCATGGCGATGGTATGGGATGACTCACGTCCTCCCTCCCATCATACATGGCGCGCCCCGGCCCGCGATATCGAGGGGAGGGACATCACGCTAAGGTGCGTGCCGATTCGCCAGTGAAGTTCTATCTTTCTAATCCTCCAAGGTTTGTTTATACACCTGTTTTACAACGCTGCAGGTGTTTCTCCTGGCTGTTCCTGGGTCTCTATACGCCCCTTCATTATAGCTTTATTGAACTAGCGCTGGTTTGGGGCGGGACATCTTTTTACTCTAACGAGCACCGATTAGTTCATAGCCATACTTTTTCCCTATATATATCTCGTGCCTCACACGTCTCACCATGCCTCCTGAAGAAACCGAGGACGGTGAAACGCGCGTCAGGGCTTCTTAGCTGCCTCTCTGGCGTGGCCGCAATTATTCACAACATGTCACAAGGTAAATAGCGACGCAATTCATTCTATTATAGATATATTTCCTAGGTCTCTTTTTGCCTTTATTTTTAGCTCTAACCTTGGAGCTAGTTATTCTGTCAGGTTTTTCCTGCATATATTAATATTGTGAATAATCTATGACTAATATGTGGGGTCAGGAATATATTTTTTGTGAGGCTTTTTAGTACACACCGGGTATTTCTAACCGGTTTACAGCGGATAGGATATATACTGGTATTTTCTTATACATTTGTATTTTTTTGTATTGAAATTTGTTACTTGTAATCTTTATATATCAGTACACATCCTGTTTCCCTGATCATCCTATATATATTTTGACATTACGGCAATTCCCAGAGAGACAGCTATTGTGTCTGGCTCGATATTTTACATCTTTATTATTTGCCAACAATTTGCTGTATCTATCTCACCTTTATACTCTTTGTCTGTTCATGGTTATTTATTAAATAAATCATTATATTCATTTAAATCCTCTCAATTTTGTGGACTCATTATATGATTATATTATATTATTATCTTTAAGTCCTAAGTTTTTTGCTTCTTTTGGTTGTTGTAGTAATTAGCCTGAAAGGTTATTCCAGATGGCTACGGATTATTGTTTTTGGGTGTTTAAGGATGGTGGGAGTGTTCACCACTTGCACCAGCCATCTCAGCAGCAATGTAATTACACCACCGGCCACCAGGGGAAAAAACTGACATTAACCCCCAATTGCCTGTAAGGAAAAAAGTTTTAATTTGAAAAGCAAAATCTGCCACAGATCCAAAAATGGATCATTACAACAGGCCTGTGTGTTGGAAGGTCCTACTTGTGCATTGACTTCTTGAATAGCACATGGATAGGCCATGTACCCAGATGGTCTCTGTGTTGGAAGGTCCTACGAGGGGACTGGATTCCTGAAGAGCACAGGGTGAGACCATGTATATGCAGAGTCTGTGACTGCACTGCATTGGGGAAGCTACCTACCTTTTGAGAGTCTGTAACTGTCAGGAGTTCCCTGGTCGCAAGGACGGTGTAACCAGTAAGGCAGATTCTCTGGGAGAGGACTGAGAGTAGTCAGCATGTGGAGCAGGAGCTCTGTGAGGTAACTCCAGACAAGGGGGTTATAGTAAGGGCAGACAAGTATCTGCCATTAGAAATGACTGTTATTGCTTGTTGTGTTCCGTGGACATTAATGAACTGTTTGGTGTGTGGTCGCCCACGGTAACTGGACAAAGAGAGGTCCAGTATGTTTAAGGACTGTGATGTAAAGCTGTATTCTTTGAAGTACTATGGACTATGTGAGATCTGTGATGTGTAACATGACCCCAGCAGTTTATACTCTGTAAATAAACCGCATGGACTGTTTATGTGAGAAAACCGTTCCTGTGTGCCTTTATCCTGTTGCCAAGCGAGTTTCCCCCAACACACACAGTGAGCGCTATCTTACAGAATATACTGGTATATTATAAAATAGTATTGAGGAATCAAACAGACTGATGACATCAATTATGGAAAGAAGAAACAGTCAGAACAATAATGTGTTAAACCTATTATTTATATATTATGGTTAAATAATCTTACAGAAGATATCTGAAGTGCAAGAAGCAATACCCATCGAAGACACTGCTGTACAGTCATGGCCAAAAGTTTTGAGAATGACACAAATATTAATTTTTACAAAGTCTACTGCTTCACTTTTTCTAATGGCAATTTGCATATACTCCAGAATGTTATAAAGAGTGATCAGCTTAACAGCAATTACTTGCAAAGTCAATATTTGGCTAGAAAATGAACTTTATCCCCCAAAACACATTTCAACATCATTGCAGCCCTGCCTTAAAAGGACCAGCTAACCTCTTTTCAGTGATTGCTCCATTAACACAGGTGTGGGTGTTGATGAGGACATGGCTGGAGATCAATCTGTCATGATTAAGTAAGAATGACACCACTGGACACTTTAAAAGGAGGCTGGTTCTTGGCATCATTGTTTCTCTTCTGTTAACCATGGTTATCTCTAAAGAAACACGTGCAGTCATTATTGCAACGCACAAAAATGGCCTAACAGAGAAGAGTATCGCAGCTAGAAAGATTACACCTCAGTCAACAATCTATCGCATCATCAAGAACTTCAAGGAGAGAGGTTCCATTGTTGCCAAAAAGGCTCCAGGGCGCCCAAGAAAGACCAGCAAGCGCCAGGACCGTCTCTTAAAAGTGTTTCAGCTGCGGGATCGGGCTACCAGCAGTGCAGAGCTTGCTCAGGAATGGCAGCAGGCAGGTGTGAGTGCATCTTCACGCACTGTGAGGCGGAGACTCTTGGAGCAAGGCCTTGTCTCAAGGAGGGCAGCAAAGAAGCCACTTCTCTCCAGAAAAAAACATCATGGACAGACTGATATTCTGCAAAAGGTACAGGCAGTGGACTGCTGAGGACTGGGGTAAAGTTATTTTCTCTGATGAATCCCCTTTTCGATTGTTTGGGACATCAGAAAACGCCTCATTCGGAGAAGACAAGGTGAGCGCTACCACCAGTCTTGTCTTATGCCAACTGTTAAGCATCCTGAAAACATTCATGTGTGGGGTTGCTTCTCAGCCAAGGGAATCGACTCTCTCACAGTCTTGCCTAAAAACACAGCCATGAATAAAGAATGGTACCAGAATGTCTCTCCAAGAGCAACTTCTCCCAACCCTCCAAGAGCAGTTTGGCGATCAACAATGCCTTTTCCAGCATGATGGAGCACCTTGCCATAAAGCAAAGGTGATAACTTAATGGCTCAGGGAACAAAACATAGAGATTTTGGGTCCATGGCCTGGAAACTCCCCAGATCTTAATCCCATTGAGAACTTGTGGTCAATCATCAAGAGATCGGTGGACAAACAAAAACCTAAAAATTCTGACAAAATGAAAGCATTGATTGTGCAAGAATGGACTACTATCAGTCAGGATTTGGTCCAGAAGTTGATTGAGAGCATGCCAGGGAGAATTTCAGAGGTCCTGAAGAAGAAGGGTCAACACTGCAAATATTGACTTGCTGCATTAACTCATTCTAACTGTCAATATAAACTTTTATTACTCATATGAGTGCAATTATTATATTTCTGTCTGTGATAAAAAACATCTGTCAAACACACATAAAAACCAGAGGGCAGCAGATCATGTGAAAATATAATATTTGTGTCATTCTCAAAACTTTTGGCCATGACTGTAGATATGAAGTATGAAGATGAAATCTTAAATTGTCAGTTGCCCTTATTAACTTTCCACCTATCCCCTCCTTCCTTTATTATCTCACACTCTCCCTCATATAATATAGAATAAGAACATAGAATTAGGGACAATAGCACTTTTCTTCTGCACAGATCTGATGCCTTGGGAAGGTTCTGTGTATATGTGCATTCCCTGGGGAAGTGTGCACACAGAAGGGGGATGTAGAACTATGTAGGAGCGAGATAATGCACACACTCTTCATACTGTGCGCGCTCATGATAGTTGAGAGTTGAACTGATTCAAAAGAGCGTCAAATGGAGGAGGTCGGGTAATATCTCAGAACTATTCCTTCATTGGTAAGCTGATAAGGAAATACCAGGAGATGACATACTCTGATATTGGTGACCCACGGTAAAAAGCTTATAGCAGGTCAGCAGGCCCCGGCTGATGAGAGACTACTTCTCCCATCAGGCTATGTCTGCTGTCACTGATAACAGTGATAGCAGGTGCCGCTGATGGGAGAAGTAGTCTCTCGTCAGCTGGCACCTGTGGTCAAGGTTTAAAAAACATATGTAAATTAATTAAATACATGTTCAAATAAAATAAGAAACACATTATACTCGGGTAACACCAAATCCCTGATGCCCATGTTTCCTAGAAAAAATGTAAGAAAAACAACATATACTCACCTTAACGCTCAATCCCCGATGCCCATGTCTCCTAGAAAATATAAAAAAATAATAATCCACCATATAATCACCTGTCCACCGTAGTCCACATAATCCCGAGTGTCCCACGGTGATCTCCCAAGTAGAACAGTCACCGCTGCTTCCCTGCCATGTAGTACTGATGTGGCACACGGGAAGCACACGGTTGCCATATGTGTGTCACACGTATTACACACACTGACATTTCCAGTACCGTTTTGATGCTAGCATGAGCGTCGGGGGAAAATTTTTAATGGTGCTCATGCTGATGTCAGATAGGTGAAGTGAGTTCATTGGCTTTGAACTCCCTGGACCTTTCTGATGGAAATGGGAGCATGGGTACTTTGTCACGCTCACAGGGACGTCAGCCAGGTCCTGCGAGTTCTCCGCGAGACACTGAGCAGCGATAGCACACGCTGCTCAGTATCCCTGTTGGATGACAGACTATTTGGTCGTATCAAGCAACCATGTAGCCTGCCATCTAGATGTAGCAAAGCTTGACCAATCGCGGGATGAATGGATTATTATCTTCTCAGCGGAAAGGGGAGGAATATGTTTTTTATTTTAATTCTCTTGCAGGAGACAATGGTGTCACTGGAATGGGCGCTGTAGTAAGTATGGTTTAATTGAGATTTACTAAAGGAGTCGGTGTCATTCTTTCAATTAAAGGACTTTACTCTTGGTGTGCGTATTTTTATACAATATGACTGGGGTTAGTAATGGGGGCATCTTATAGATGCCTCTCCATTACTAACCCAGGGGCTTGATGTCACCTAACAAAACAAAGGTGACATCAACCCCAAGTATCACCCCAAATGACATGGCTGGAGGGCAAGTGTGAAGAGTGCAGATAAGTGTCAGAATTGGCACTGCTTATAGATGTGCTTTGTTGGGGGCAGCTGAGAGCTTGAGTCAAACGTTGGGATATCATTCCACAAGTTTCTCACAATAGTTGGTCGGAATTTGGGCCCATTCCTCCTAACAAAACTGGTGTAACTGATCCAGGGCTGTAGGTCGCCTTGCTTTCACCTGCCTTTTCAGCTTTGCCCATAAATTTTCAATAGGATTGAAATAAGGGCTTTGTAATGGCCACTCCAAAACATTGACTTTGTTATCCTTAAGCCAGTTTGTTACCATTTTGGCAGTATACTTCGAGTCATTGTCCATTTGGAAGACCCAATTCTGCCCAAGCTTTAACTTCCTGATCTTGCTTTGGTATTTCCACAAAATCTTCTATTCTCATGATGCCATCTGTTTTGTGAAGTGCACCTGTCCCTCTTGCAGCAAGACAACCCAACAACGTAATGTTACTACCCTTGTGTTTCACAGTTGGGATGGTGTTCTTAGAATTCTAAGCTTCCCCCTCTTTCCTCCAAAAATAACGTGGGTCATTATGCCCAAAAAGTTCAATTTTAGTTTGACCACATGATATGTCTCCAAAAATTAAGGTATTTGTTTATCTGTTCATTTTCAAACATTAATATGGCTTTATTATGTTTCTTTTGGAGTAATGGCTTCTTCCTGGCCGAGTGGCCTTTCAGCCCATGTTTATACAGCACTCATTTCACTATGGATATTGACACAATCTTACCAGATTCCGCCATCATCTTCACAAGGTCTTTTGTTTTTGGATTGATATGCACATGTTGGACCAAAGCATATTTATCCCTGGGACACAGAACCAGTCTCCATCCTGAGAGGCATGATGTCTGGACTTTCCCATCTTGTTTGTACTTGCGTATAATTGTTTGTACAGATGAATGAGGCATCAGGTATCTTGAAATTGTACCAAGGATGAGCCAGATTTGTGCAAGTCCACAATTCTCTTCCTGATATCTTGGCTGATTTTTTGAGACTTTCCCGTAATGCTACACAAAGAAGCAGTGTGTTTCAGGTGTGCATTAAAATACATCCACAGGTGTGTCTCTAATTTACTCAGATGTTGCCAAAAAAACAGAAGCTTCCAAATATATGACATCATCATATGGGCAGTCCAGAATTGTTTAAAGGCATAGTAATCTTATAGTATGTCAATTTGTGACTTTGTAGCAAGTAATAAAAATGCCTTAAAACATTCTCTCTCTCATTATTCTGATATTTGGCAAATATTAATAATTATGGTAATCCTAATTGACCTAGAAAGAGAAAGGTTTATTCTGATTTCATGTCAGATATTGAGAAAAACATGAATATGTGTCTTTTTATATAGGGTATATAAACTTATGGTTTCAACTGTAAGTATAATAAATTATTTTATAACATGTTTTCTGCTGATAGAAAGTAGAGAATAGTGGAGAATGCTACAACTGCAATCACTGCATGGACTTGTAAGGCAACCCATACATTGAAGAAGATGTGTAATTTCCACAAGTTCTGCTCAGAGACACAGATTACCTGTGTTTAATGAAAATGTAGAGATTGTTTGATATACTTGACCTAGTATGCTATTTATTGAAAGCTTATTCCTCTACAAGATGGTCTTAGCATATCAATTAATGCCCTATCTGGCATATATGATGTCAGTTTATGGTAGCACTAAATTTGTTATGGTGCATTTCAATGCATTAGCTGTTTTCTGTTATTTATTTATTCCCTTTATGGGTTTCACTATAGTTGGTGATACCCTAAAATATAAGATGACTAAACCAATAGCATGATATGACCCCATATTTACTCACACTATCTTGATACAGAAGTAAGAGTAGCTGCCAGGCATCTCCAACCTTCTACTTTTAAAATTAGAAAGTTAGAACCACACACTAGTTAATGGATGGCTTAAAATATCCTGTATTCTGTGAATATTGCACATTCTACACCCATCATAAAATTTTTATCATTCTGCTATTCCAGCCTAAATAAATTCAAGCGTGAGTCGGGGTGGCAGGACACCAGATCTGTCTCCTCCTCAGAGTACTGGCCTTATTTATGTAACAAGTTATTGATTACCCATCACTATTATTATTCTATGGCACTAATATATTGTTTTATCATATGCACTGGCAATGTAAACAATAATAGGTTGCGATATGACCTATATAAATATATATACAGTATATATATATATTTAAATATATAAATGCATATATTGTAGTGGTTGTGCTCACTTGGGTGCAACGGGAGGAAAACGGAAGGCATGTTCCTTTAAAAGTTCATGTAGGTTCATTGCTTTATAAACCCAGCAGCAAAAACAGAAAGTAAACAGCCTTTAGATCAGGCAAGACAAAGTATAAATGTCCATAGCAGGGCTCTGTTCCAAAAGTCCTGTGGGCACACAGGCTGGAGTAATGTCCAGTACTAAGGCTCGGTCTGGAGCCACACACAGGAGGCCTTCTTCCTCCCAACACACAGACCATGTGCCAAACAACAGCTTCCATTACATAGGCTGTAACCACATCCAGAGGTGAGGTATGTGGGTAGCCAGAGCAGCCCAACTCTCAAAGCTACTGGAAACCCAGTCACAGAGACAAGCAATCTCTGTGACACATACCTCCCATCGACTATGCGACCAATAGCCACACTGCAATATATATATATATATATATATATATATATATATATATATATATAGTACAGACCAAAAGTTTGGACACACCTTCTCATTCCTGGCTGCTTGTGCACCTTTTTCTACCACACTTTT